>JAQJAA010000002.1:3000000-3344579 GCA_028827535.1 Penicillium sp. DV-2018c
TCGTTATCCAGTGCATCCTAGATTCATTCAATCTCCTCGATACGTGGATGCCCAGTCTGCTTCCCTGCCAGGGGGTTAACACTCAGACCAGCAGGTTGACCCTCCAGTCTAAATCGCGCATCAAAGGCCTCTTGGCTGTCATGAGCACCAATGCCCATCATCAACGACTTGTCTGCCCAAGCCTCCAGGCTTTCAACCAGGGTGCGCAGATGTCCTCGAGCGATAATGTCCTCTTCACGAGCCTCAACGTATTCCAAAGTATGTAGAATGGCCGGAATGTTACCGATAGTTGATTGCGCATCATTGCTGGAGTCCTGCGGTGTCGCAAATCTGGAAGAGTCACTGAGGAGCGAGAAGCCGAATCCAATGTCCTGGCCTCCGCGCCTTTCTCGTGCTGCTTCAAGAGCTTTTAGAATGTCGAGGATGAGGACGGCACTTGCGCGGCGAAGAATGGCAGTCTCGGGTTCTCCTTCGAGGGTGAGTGTGGCAAGCGCCAGGTCAACGGCCGACGAAACAATCGCGCGGCCGAGACCGAGTATGTTGGTCTGGATAGCAGATCCGAGGATGGATATAGCGGATGCGCGCACGCGGAGGTCATCAGGGGCATCATCTGCGGCACCGGCAGCCCACGCAGCGACCACATTTGTGGCGAACGCTAGTTGCTCTGGAGATTCTTCGTCGGAATCAAGTTCTGTAAGATCCAGCTCGGAGGCAGCCTGCGCTATCCCGGATTTGATGGTCCAGCCTTCCGGCAACTCAGGTTCTTTGGCCTCGCGCTGCTTGCGTTCTGTTTCGCGTTTCTGCTTTGCAAGTTGTGCCTTGCGTGATTCCTGTGCCTTTTTCTTGATACCGCGACGTCCTGCGACGGCAACGATCGTCTCGCCAAGGACTTTGGCCGTTTCGCCGACTAGTGCGTCACCCAGATCTTGGACTGTGCGCAGTAGTGACTCGCCAATCCTGAGTCTTTCGTCCAACCCTCTGCGCTCGCTGCGGTCCGCATACTCCTCTACAAGGGTTTTGATCACAGTGCGTGGGTGGCGCGATGCCAGGGTACCGACTATCTTGATTGCACCGAGGTACACAAATTCCTCGTTGCCAGCGGCCACAGAAGTGTCAGTGATGAGGGATAGCATAAGCGTGAGGGTTGACCCCACATCAATCACGGGTGATGAATCCGTGATAAGTTTTGAAATCATGGAGAGGCCTTCTGCTTGCACAGGTGGTAGATGAGAATTAAGATGTGAGAGCGCTTTGCGATGCGTGTCAAGGTCGATGACATGGGCTGAAGGGACTGCCTTGACTGCGGCCTCCTCAGCTGATGCAAGGTGAATTTCCAGCAACATCGACGACGTCGTAGCTGGTTTGGAGAGGGCGGAAGGCAGAAGGGGGGCTAGTTTATCAAGGCTCTCTTTAAGAGACCAAAGAAGCGGCTGGATTTCAGCTGTTGGGGAGAACTCGGCGGATGCAAGAAGAGTAGACAGCAAGCTGAAGGCAGTTGAGAGCGACTCCGACGAGTCATTATTTGCCTCATCCTGTTTCTTATTCTCTATCTCGACAATGTCGGCCAAAGATGACAGCGATAACTTGCCCTTTGAACTGCCTTGTGAAGCTGACGCTTGGGCGCTGAGCCTATGTAGATCCCCATCAACGACCTGCTTGATCAGCTCTAGGATCCGAAGGGGACGTCGAGTAAGTGTGTCTTTAAATTTATCCAGCAGCTTCTCAGCAATCTTGGCACTGACTAGCTTCCGGATAATGGCGGCATTTTCACCACCAGTCTCTCCGTCCAAAGAGCCTTGAGGTTGCACTAGCCAATCCTGGCTGACATAAAGGAAGATGTCGCTGGTCCTCTCTTCACTACTAGGGTCCGAGTCCAGGAGACATACAAACAGCTCCGCTCTTCCTGAAAGTGAGTCGATAAGTTGCAATAGGTTTGATGGCATGTTCTTCGTTTCTTTTCGTTTCTGCAAAGCAACACCACCGTCTGAACCTTTGCAGTACGTCCACGTTGAGCCCCCATCCCAAAGTAGGTTATCAACCAGCTTTTTCAAAGGCTGATCCCCAACGGAGATGCCGAAAAATGTCTGGAGCAGAGGCAACACCCTCTCATGAAATGCGGTCTCTCCCTCCTCCTGTGAGTAACAGACGAGGCACCATAGTGGAAGAAGAATAGGCTGGATTATTCGTTTCACAAGGCCTGGGTTGGGATGCTGCAACGTGAGACATCTGAGTCTGTGTATGGCCAGGTCCAGGGTGGCACAATCAACTAGGACATTGGACGTAGCATCTTGCTGCATGGGGTGTGGCACAGTACCTTGATTGTCAGTGAAACGCACCATCCACCTCCTTGAGCTAGCATTCAAGGCCGCGGTAAGCGTATGAAATATCGGCACCATGAAGATAGAGTGGCCGATAGTACCAGAAGCGCCATATACCTTTTTCCCCAGAATCCCATTACCCACAACGTATGATGCTGTCTTCTGAAAATCTGGATCATCGCCGTCTATCAACGCCAGGAGTTGGGGAGCGATGGTCTCAAAGTAGACATCTGGATTCATGTCCGATGGGACAGCCGCAAGAAGCCGTGAAATGTGCATGATGGCTTGAACAGTCAGACGAGGCCCATTTGATTTATCCTGCGCTTCTTGGCCTAGCGAAGGAGAGAACTGCGACGCAAGGAACATGATGGTTTGTACTACACCACCAGATCGGAGCGGTACATGAGAAAGCAGGCTAGAAATCGCTGTCTTGAACCATTTTGCAGTG
Organism: Penicillium sp. DV-2018c; assembly: GCA_028827535.1. NCBI lineage: Eukaryota > Fungi > Ascomycota > Eurotiomycetes > Eurotiales > Aspergillaceae > Penicillium > Penicillium sp. DV-2018c. The sequence continues at coordinate 3,002,767 of JAQJAA010000002.1, forward strand.
TCCGCTCCAAGGAAGCCGGATAGAGTTGGTAGCAACGCCGTCGTTGGGGTACTATTTTCTGTCAGCGTCTACTCGCCCTGAATTAGGCAACAATCGGAAACGTACTCCGCAACCAACTTGACGAGTGCCTTTTGATAGACATCCCGGTCAGATGAGTCCGTGAGGTTTGGGTTGAGAGCTAGATCAACCGTGCCACTTATTATGTCGCTCAGAATACGACCACGAATGACCGGTTGGATGCTTGGTCGCGGGTCGGAGAGAACGTCTGTCAAAACATTGATGATGCGGCGCAAAAGAGGCTGGTTGTGAGGTACACTGCTAGCAACTACTGGAGCCTGCTTTGCAATGACTCCCGCCGGCAAGACCGAGATCACTCGCTGCTGTAAGGGAATCGAGACACCAGACGACAGCGAAGGATAGATTCCCTCCAAGGAAATGAGGTCCAGCAACGCATGTAGCATACGGCGGCGCCTGGCATCTTCCATGGGTGAGTCGTCACTTGCCTCGAGCGGTTGAAGAGACACACTTTGGTCATCAGGCTCGACCAAGGATCCATGAACACTGATCAAGATATCCAAGGCCTTCCCGATGACTGTCTCCCTCACAGCATCCTCGTCACCTGAAACCTGGCAGAGAATTTGTAGTAACGACGCTCCCTTGCTATTTCGTACTTTCTCTTGAGAGTAGTCAGCACCTGTTTCATAGATCTGATAGATATTTCAGACATGCATACCTCGATCGAGGACTGGGCCGAGAAACTCCTCAGCGTTAGCAAACGCTTCATGGGTTTGCTGAGGATATGTCATCATTCATGTTGGATTCATGCTAATACTTATGCTAATGCTGGTTTTGAATGTATGCGAAGTGCTAAGAATTATCACGGGCAATTGCAAATCTTGGCATTTGGTCATGTGTTACGTAAGCGGGCCGCGGCAACGTCACGTGCTGTTTACTTCGCGCGGTTGTCCCATCTAAGCTATCGCGACTCGGGAGCACGCGTCAAGTTGTCAACAACACAGTTCACTACACCCATCGCTCGTCGAACGCCGTTCAACAAACTACCCGTACTGCTACTCGCAAGATCTTGGCTATTTTGAATTCTGCTTATCAACACGGCATTCATCGGACCCAGTCTCTGTTCATTTGTGCCGGAATTCCACCGCTACTGTTTCCTGAATATGGAGTATCGAGCCTCTTGCCTCTCGAGGCACCCATGTACAGATCAACCGCCCTCGATCTTCAATATCTTTCTGCTGTCCTTTTGGTCAACTGTGATGTATGCTTTATCGCCGATAAATCAAGTCATCCCAGCGCAGGAAATATTGGAGCTCTAACCCTAAGCCCTCTTCGGTTCAATGTCCCACTGACATAGCCTCACGATTGCGCATGCCGGGTCATACGATTAGCTGGGTCAAACTGTGATGGTTTGGACCACGAAAGGGATCCGATTTGCCAGAGCCTTTGGGCATAATAGACGGTTTACTATGCGTTATCCGAATGGAGACCGCGTCAGTTTACCTATGCTGGACACTGCATGCCGGTCTCAAATGGATGGTTGTCCTATGCCTCGGACCAGCTCAATGAGAAGAGAACGCGGGTGAAACTTGTCGGGTACTTCACTCTGAGATGTCACCTTTAGGAGCAATCACGACAGCGCGACCAGATGGCGACTGATTGCGACACCCAAGAACGGAATTCCTAGGGCATCAAATTGTTTGGTCTAAGGTTTCAAAGTCCTTTGGGACACTAAGGTTTAAGGCGCCTAGAACACAGCAATCTCCTTACACACAGTCATGGTGTCAGCATATACGAAGGGCTCACTCGTCGGAATCAACAGTCCTCTCCCTGAAATAGTTGATGTTGAAGCGTGGTTCTTCGGATATGATGCCCTATGACTCTTCAATGTTGGCCTTTGGGGCACATTGGAAATTGGGGTTGTCGTTCCGGATGGCTTTCCCAGGCAATTTGATGTTTTCCGGGCTTGCTTGCCGTTTTTCTGTCCTCCCTTCTGGTAGCATCGACTGTCTGCTCCTGCACATGTTTCCTAATCCAAGATCCCTGGGGATCATGCCCCTGCGTTCCACCTTCTTGGGTTCTGTGCTTCCTATGCCTCCCAGGCGGCTAGGCATCTCGTATCGCGGCACCCGCCACAGATTCGACTTCGCTAGAAGATCCCGACCGATCGTGTTAACCATCTCTTTGCAAAGCAGTTTGCAAATAGATTGATGGACGCCGATGTCAACAATGACTCACCGTCATTGTTCCTTGCCTCGGCAAGAAGGAAGCGTTTTTTTCAGGATGTTCTTTGTGCGCTTCGCATCACGCCCTCCTGGGAGACCTCTGGGTCAACCGGGAGAGGAAACAAAAACTGGTCCCAGAGGGTACTGTACCACACACAAGAGACTCGGTTTCGATTCTCAGGCGACTGGATTGGCGGGATATAGCGACTTGACAGAGACTGCGGAGATGGCTTTCCGTTAAGCGCATTCGGCTAGGATGACTGCGACTCGGCCAAGTTCGCGTAGTCTTTTTAATGGTGTGTGGGCCGTGTGGGTGCGTGCGCTACGTTCACTGGCTGCCATCTGGTACCAGACCTTCCTCAACTCCTTTTGTGCCTGCATTTGATGCTTGTCCTGCCATTTTTCAATTGATCGCAATTATTCTGGCCAGTGATCCGCGCGGTTTCTATCATTCGAACGCTTTGTCTATCAGCCCATGTCCGGTCGACGCGGTGGCGGTATCCTTGGGCGGCTCAAACCCATGTGCATCCACGAGGGGTATTGCGGGACCTCTCTCGAGTGAGGATCAAAGCTTTGGCTTGTCTGCAATACTCATCAGTTGCTATGGGTTCTCCTGAGGCCCACTCTCGTTGTCGGATTGGAGTGAACTGAAAAGCGACGAACAAGGGATCTGGCGATCTCTGCGCCGTTGAGGAATAATCGCATTGTCGTTGTGAATTGGACAATGGGTCAATGATGGTTCTCTACAGAGGAGCAGAAGGTTTCTGGCTGGGTGACACCATTGAACTGCCGTTTCCGCTACTTCGGTGGTGGAAGCGGCCCCCTTTTTTTATAAGTGCTCCTTTCCCAATACTGAAATGGAAATCTATGCTAACTACCATGGCAGATGCTACAGTAGCGCTTGAATGGGGATACTCTCGGAGTTGACCAGCTAAAGTGCGGGGATTATGACTGAAAGGTTTTCAGCGCAGCCATCCAATCCGTTGTTCGATTCGTGCGTCATGGAATCCATGGCGTAAGATGGACATTGTTGTATCCACAATAGAACTCCCATGCCGATCCGATGTCAAGATAAATAAAGTTAGCGGCCATCTGGCACTATTACCTCATCCGAAAAGTTTGTCAGCTGCCCCTCGGTGGTGGGCCACCCCGCGCAGAACAGGAAGGAATGTTCCCGTGGCTCAGAGCAACTTTTTTTTTTGGCGTTAAGGATTTCTTGTCGCAGCACAAACCGCACTCAATCACAACTTCTTCACTTCCAGTTCTCATTGCTTTCAATCATTAGAAAGCTTCATACACCTTCTCTACGTCCTAGAACTTTCTCACAAACTATTCCACATTATGGTCAACCAGGCCGATAACGATGCGCTTGAGGCGCAATTCGAAACCCAATTCCAGAAGCCCGGCGATCTTGTCGAGCGTGATGATGATACTGGTGCCATGTCTATTGAGAGTCTTTGCATGAACTGCCACGAGCAAGGGTTCGTTTCCAGGACTCACATTGGGAGTTTCACACTTTACTGACGTTCCATCACTTCATACAGAATGACTCGCCTGCTCTTGCTCCGAGTTCCCTACTTCAGAGACATCATTCTGGAGAGCTTCGAATGCGAACACTGTCATCTCAAGAATAACTCAATTAAGTCGGCCGGTCAAATCCAGGAGCGCGGAACCATCTACACCTTAAAGGTCGAAAATGAGCAAGACATGCAGGTATGGACACCGAACTGCTATCTGGTCTGAAAGTCGCTGATCACCCTTGGACTATAGCGTCAAGTAATCCGCAGCGATGTCTCGACCTTCAAGCTGACCACTCCGCTCGGCAACGAGATTGAGGTCCCCAAGGGAACCGGCCAGCTTACCAACGTGGAAGGCAGTAAGTGAAGCTCCCTCCAATGAGAGCCCTCTATAATCGGAATTGGGCAACAAAAAGCTTACTTCATACTTCCTAGTGGTCCAACTGATCCACGAAACTCTCTCCAGCGAGCAAGATCTTCGCAAAGAACAAGCTCCCGAACTTTACAATGCCCTCGAGCCTATCATTGGCAGCCTGAAGAAGATCCTAGATCGCCAGGATGCTTTCCCATTCTCTATCTCCCTCGATGACCTCACTGGAAACTCATGGATTGCACCTAGCAGCAGTGATCGTGGCAACAAGTACACGCGCCGTGAATACCCGCGTACGCACCAACAGAACGAGGAGTTGGGTATTGCCGCCGACGCGGAAGCTGTGAACAACGAGGAGTCAGCGTTCGGCGATCCGGATGATCTCGACATCGTTGATGGCCAAGTCTACACCATTCCTGCCGAGTGTCCCGGTTGTACTAGGGAGGCCGAGGTTAATATCAAGAAGGTCAACATCCCTTACTTCAAGGAGGTTCTGCTGTTCGGCACGAACTGTGGAAACTGCGGTTACAAGTCCTCTGCTATCAAGACCGGTGGAGAGGTCCCTGAAAAGGGCAAGCGCATCACTCTCCAGGTCCAGAATGAGGTGGATCTCTCCCGCGACATTCTTAAGAGCGATACCGCTGGGCTCATCAGTCCTGAATTGGATTTGGACGTTCAACCTGGAACCCTTGGTGGTCGTTTCACTACCGTTGAAGGATTGCTAGGTTTGTTTCTCCTTCCCTTTTTGTTGCGTCTGGCCTAGGCACAGAATCAGCTGACAATTTTCTATAGTCGAGATCAGAGATCAATTAAAAGGTCACATCTTCGATGTCGATGACTCCGCGAACGCCGGTGGTGACAGTATGGTGGAGTCTGACAAGGATAAGTGGCAGCGATTCTTCAATCGTCTCGACCAAGCTATCAGCGGCGAACTTAAGTTCACCATTACGTTGCACGACCCGATGGCCTCCAGCTACGTCCAGGACCTTTGCAGCCCGGCTGTCGATCCCCAAATTACCACTGAGGAGTATACCCGCACTGCAGAGGAGGAAGATGATCTGGGTCTGACCGACATGAAGACCGAGGGTTACGAGCAGGATGCTGAGACAACTGAGGATGCTCCTAAGGAATAAGCAAAGATAACCGCGTGCCATTCGACGGTTGTTTTGTCTGATGATTATGCATATGAGTTTTTGCTCACTTGGTGGCGTCCGTGATACATACGTGCTTTTTTACTGCTGTGGTCGTTTAGATACCCGGTCCGGAGGGCACATAGGGAGAAAAGTATAAAAGATTGCTTCATGTTGTGTCTATTACTCCGTCTATCTGTCATTGTAGAGCTGTAGTTTTCGTGGACATAAGCTTTCCATACCTCGGGATGAGGAAAGCAAACCGCCTGCCCAGGGAGGATAACAGAAAGGGTATGATAACGAGCAGAGCATCTGTCCGATCAATGTGCACGTACTGCACGAGAACTTTATCACTATTTCTTCCATGGGAAGTGGCTTCGTTTACTACGAAAATATAGGTACTATTAGGTATATCGTATTCTTTGGTTCACCTTCAATGCCTCGGCGTAACTTTTCTGAGCGCTCTTTGTATTCGTTTGGTTTTTTGAAGAAACCAATCTAGCGCGTCGGCACTTCCAACCCCTTGTGATGAATCGGAATTTGCACCAACGTGCCCACGGACCTCCACATTTCCACAGTGGCAGCAGAGGAGGCCATATGCATATGCGCGGTCTATCAAGTTGTCTGATAGGGCAGATTGGTATAGCCAACACAGAGGCGCTAGAGGCAGGGAGAGTCGAATAGCGCGAAAGCCATTCTGGGCTGAGTTTCGCCGTGGTCAAGGTCGGGAATTGTGCCTATTCCGAATGTGGCTTCCCTGGCATGATTCAGGATAACGGACTTCCATGATGATATTGCTGTAGCCATATGATCACTTCGCAAATGGATTGGCATGGATAGTGACATGCGTGATCTTGAATGCTTCGTACTCATCGCCCTCCTTAGGTTGTGAAACCTTCCCCTTCTTATCAACCTTCACGTTCGCCTTCTCCATCTTCGTAAGAACATCACCGCCTTCATCCTGGGCTGTCAAGTTCAACACCTTTCCAAACACAGTACTAGCACCGTCAAGATGCGGCGCCGGCGCAAAGGTAATAAAGAACTGACTGCCGTTGATCGTCGCACCCGTTGCGCCCTGCGATCCCGGTGCCGTCCTGTCCTTCACCGGACGAGATGCCATGGACAAAATGCCTCGCGCATTATGGCGCAGTGACGGGAGATGAATTTCTTGATTCATCGCCGCAGGGTGGTAGATCGACGTGCCGCCTTTCGGGATCTCGAAGTTGAGCATTGGTTTCGTGGATGTGTCGCGCGCGGCCGGGCCGAGGGAAATATCTCCACCCTGGACCATGAACCCCGGGATAAGACGGTGGAAAGGGGTGTCGTTATATGCGCCGCATGCGCAAAGGGCGAGGAAGTTCTCTGCGGTTTGGGGTACTGCTTCGCAGAAAAGCTCGACCTTGAGGTCGCCTTGGGTGGTGTGTAACTGGTGAGGAAATTAGGATCAGGACATGGAAGAGCTGCATAAACGTCGCGAGGCTCCTTTTGGAACGGAACTTACAGTGACAGACATATCTGAGGTGTTGTTAAGGTGTTAATGTTGTAACAAGCCATCGGATCGAACTTCACCCCAGCCCGAAATCGTGCTGACTCATCATTCTTATCGCATTCGCCGGCCAGGTGCAGATGTTTGGATGCCAGTTCTTTCCCTTTAATGCATGTGCAATAGGCCAATTCGAAGTCTGGTCAAAGAAAAAGGTCCAGAAAACTTATTTCTCGATTCTCTAGTCGCCAATCTTAGCTGAGCTTGAGCGCTGCCCTGTCCTACTTCGCCCCTTCATCAACTCCAACCGACCTGGTCGACAACATCTCAAAACAATGAACAATCGGCCCGTGGAACAGGCATTGAGCACGCTGGTGCCAACCCATGCCAATGACCTCCCGCAAGAACTCCTGAGCTATGCAATGTCCCTAGTCGCACAATCCCGCACCTTTTCAAGCAGTTTGAAACCCGAAGAGGAAATCGCTCGACCATATGCCTGTGCGGAAATCGCTTGCAGAAGGTATGCGATGGTACCGACCACAGCCTATGGCTATTCAAGCGCAATATATTAATCGGTTGTGTGTACCATGTATAGGTTGACGAGAACTCTCAAACTTCCTCCACTGCTCGGACGTCCGCCATGTCCTCCGCGCGTATACAAAAAGCTTTATGCATACCTTGACCGGTCTCTCATAGCAAGCTCTGCCAATATCAAACGTTCAGCGAGTGGATCAGTTTCCGGGTCACCCTCGCGCGCCAGTTCAGCACAGACTACGCCGACGAAGGGTGCTGCGGCTAGAAACACCCCATCCAAGGCAGTCGCACCCACCCCACGAGGGCTACAAAACACGCCCTCAAGATCAACACCTCTGAAGCGAAGCATGAGCACGGCCAATTTGCTCGACACTCCTTCCAAGACGGCAAGAAAGGCTTCAACCACTCGGGCCCCGAAGGCTCAAGAGTCCACAATCATACCGGATGCCCCTGATTGGGTTATGACAGCCATCAGGACTGTCTGTAAGGTCCTTTCAACGCCTGCTCCGCGCACAAATACCTGGTCCAGGCCTCCAATCTCGCGAACGTTACCTCCGCACATCTTTTCTGGCGTCTCGTCCGTACTCTATATTACGTCGAGCATGACCAATGACGAGGAGGGATGGGATCGGGAGAGCCTGGATTTCTTAGAGCCTATTGTAAGTATCGATGGCTCCGACAAGGACGATGATTTCAAAGAGCTCGTCTACGCTCTGGTTGTGGCGGTATATTTCCTTGTGCTCGCCCGCCGGCGTAACCCTGGGCCAGATGAAGAAGAGGATATTGAGGCACAGAAAATGGACAAGAAGACCTATATTGAAATGCGCCAGACGGCATTGAATAGTCTGGGATTGAAAAACGACCGGAGGCATCGTGATGATGTTGATCAATGGATCAGTCTCATCATGGAACACGGCTGGGCCAATGGTCGAGAATGGTTTGAGAACATCCCGTATGCCGGACATCTCTTTGGTGAAGATGAAGAAGGCAAGTCGTACCAAGCTCTGGATGAGGAGGACGCATTACTTAGGGGTGTCAAGCCCCCTAAACGTTCTGCAGCTGGGGGTGGGACTCGTGCGTCTCAGTCAGATCCAGCTCCGCGTGGCGGCCTTTTGCCTGGCCTGGGGACAATGATGCAGGATCGGGTTGACTGGCTGAGTGACGATCGCCGAGAGGATTATGCAGTGTGGAAAGAGAATACCATAGAGTGCATTAGAGTCGCACTCGATTTCATGTGGGAGCATCGAGTGGAGGCGGAGAACTATTTGTAGTTTGATTTGATACCTAGGAACCGATGCAACCAAATGCTATTCATACTCATTAAGTATATGCTATGTCCGCTTCCCGATGTCTTCTATGTTCTGAATGTACTGTCTTTTGCTTCCAAAGCAGCCATAATCTCCCGGGTCATCAATGCAGCAAACCAATACCCATGCGCCGTCAAAGAATCTAAGCCAAATTCCCGTCAATACCAAATGCTCCTCGTCCGGTGATGAGGAATGGATTCGCTCTTCTCCGCCTCCAAACTCTTCATCGTGTCATACAAGAAGAAGTCGATGAGAATTGCATTGATGCCACATGCCTTTCGCGGTATCTCTGCAATCGCCCGTTCGTCTTTCGAACGTTCGGTTTCTTCGTTATCGTTGTCGTTCGAGACACTCTTAGTAGGGGCCTTTTTGCCTTTCATTCTGACTTCGGGGTGTCGTCTTTCAATCTCTCTCTTGATCAGTTCCACGCACCATATACTGACTCCACGGAGCTCGATCTCCCAATCCGAGTCTGGCTCAATGGGCTTCAAGCTTCGGATGTGGTGGTCCAATTTGGGTGCATATCGGAGACAGTTCAGCTGATGCAGCATCTGAGGGATGCGGTAGTCTAGAGTTCAGGATTAGAGCAGATCCCAGGGAATAATGGGAGGTTATAAGCCATACCTGCAAACATGGTGATCTTGTCAATGTCGTGGAATTCACCGAAGTCTTCGCCATTGAAACACGCCCAGATATCGGCAACTAGGATCTGAGCACGTTTGTAAAGTCGGACCCTTTTGCCGTGGAAGATTGCCTCGTCACGGAAGCAGGCAAAGCTCTCTGTCAATATATTGACCAGTCCGGCAGCGGAGAGGTTGGCACTATCAATGCAATTTGCGAAGCTCCCGCCGAATTCCTTTATCGTTGATTAGTATGTCGTAGAGACACATGTGGCAGGGGGAAATACCTCGCAAAGGACTTCGCCTGCCTCGCGTAAGCATTGCACTCGTTCTTTGAACATAGGGATTTCCTCGTCCGTTGCAGATCGGAATACATGTCTGAGCAACTCATCCGTACACTTCTCTTCGTCTACCCAGAAGTCAGGCGTTGTGATGGGAATACCTGGAAATCATGTTAGTTATCATGTCGAAGACTACATTCCAGACACAGACTGACCCTCGTCAAGCGCTCTTTGTAACGCAGCAACCAGACTCCAATAGCCGGTCCACTTTTTGCCACGATACTCAATACAAAAACGTTTTGACTCCTCCTCCTCCGCAGACCAGAAACTGAAGTTCAACAAGTCCATCGTGAAGATGAAATCCACTGTACTTTCATCCTTGGTTTTTGGATGCAACTCGTGCTCTGACCAGGTATGTGTGGAATATTCTTTCTTCTGCATCATGCGCCATATGGTCTCGGCAGCCTCTTTGGTGAATTCACGACTGACGGCAATATCAATGGCATTGTCGAAGACATACTGTGCACCCTCGAGCACTCTCGTCTCCGGCGGTGCATCCTTTGGTTTTGCGCCCAGTCCGAAATGCTGGCGCAAAAGCTCTACCAGCTCTGGGTCTGCTTCATCGTCGGAGTTTGCCTCGACTTGGCCATTTTTCTGGGCTGGAATTGGGTCCAATGATGGCATGATATGTTATTTTTCCTTTGGACTTGATCGAAAGACAGATAGATGGCGAATTATTGGTGATCAGGGGTATCTCCTTTGTTATCACCTGGGCAATTCTGCGGTGAGAAGACCACACAATCTCGGCACTTGTCCCACCCCCAACTATGATGTTCAATTCTCCTGAGGCAGGCAGAGATTTGGGATAAAATTGTAGTCAAACACACGACACCTCCTCAAGTGACTATTGTGTGTTCTTCTCGCCACATTGAAATTTCAACCCGATGGCATCTGGATAGAGTCACGGGTTAGGTAAGCAGGTACGGTGGATTTAAGCCCTCCGATTGGACTCTTTCAACTTCCATCACAGTACAATCTGATCAACGGCGCCACACAAATGTATCAGAAACTACGATCACCACCAGAAGCGGCGTCGGCCGAAGCCTCTATGTGCTCAACCAAACGAGGTTGCGAAAGGCATCCGCAACAAATAACAATCTCCCGCTGGGCCGCCTCAAATCGACATCAGCCTTAGAACAAGTGCTGGTTCAAGAGTCAACTGGCACGTCATAGTATACAGAATCAGCATTTAGAGATCTCAGATGGACCAGGAACCTACCGGAACTGGGCAGGGAAACCTTCCAGTACAAGCCAAGATCACGGCGTCATTCCAGATACAAAGGCCTCTCTCTTTCGCTCGAGTGGGAATATCTTTCACGGGGCCACGCCTTCCATTTGTACTAGTTCGTCCAGAGCCATGATCCCAGATGCCTTCTTTGGTAGTCTCTGCTCCCCTCTCGGCCCTCTCGGGCTATGTTCATTCAATGTTGCCTCCGTCGTTTCAGACATGCCCAATACCTATGCCTACCCTTACTTCTGTTCCGAATGAGTGACTTATCCACATTCTTGGGAGTCGCGATACTATATAAGGGCAGTTGGCCGGGTCCTCAGAGAAATGAACACGTATACAAGGTAGTATGTCAATATAGATTGGATTATTGCAGCGCGAAGCGCGGGTTATACCAAAGGATGGTCACACAGGCCCAGTTAGCGATTGAAGCGGGCTGATCCTGCATGCGATGGGCTGGTCTAGTACCTGGGTCAATTATATAGATAGCATGATCGTAAGTTCGAATGGACCTGATGCTCTAGCAGTGCTATCGTCAGTGCCAGAACAATCAAGAAGTTCATGAGCTGCGGATTCTGGCGATCAAAGATGCCTGTAAGGGACAGTGCAGTAGTATGGTGCATGTAGGTTGCCATATAGAATGCAAAGGCAATCGCACGTAGAAACAAGATAATGTTAATGGCGAAGTCAATTTCATTATTGCAACCAGAGAAGTATTAGAGGAATCACCCGATCTTAGTATAAAACGAATACTGCGTAGAGCGTTGAGAGGGTGAAAGTGGGAAGTGGGCGGTCCACCTAAATAATTGAGCCTCCAGCAAAAGTGCCGTCATTGCCAATCGCCAATCTCCACGGTCACTGTTTCCGGTTCACTTCTCTTCCTTCCACTTACCGACTCTCGTTGTACTGTATCCCACCCTTTTACTTCATCCAATTCTACGCGCCTACAATATCCTTTGCCATTATACACAACTCCGCGCCTAATTGCGATCGTGATCTACTGCCCGCCATGCGGGATAGCTCTCTCAAGCGCTCCCTCGGAGCGGACCTCACCCGGTCTCTCAAAGAAGTATGAACAACCATGTTGGCGCAAAAGCCCTGGCATACAGCTCTTGCTAGCTTTCAACTGCTTACTAACAGCTCTCTCACCACGTATAGTCACGCGTGCTTCTTGTCGGCGCAGGCGGCATCGGCTGCGAGCTACTGAAAAACCTCGTCCTGACCGGGTTCGGCAACATTCACATCATCGATCTCGATACAATTGACCTCAGCAACCTCAACCGTCAATTCCTCTTTCGACACGAGCACATCAAAAAATCGAAGGCCTTGGTATGTCCAGCCCGATTGTCCTGCGCGTTTGCGCCGCTCCCTTGAGCGCATCTCGCTTCTATCTGAACGAGCTGGCGATATTACAAAACAATACTGAGACGTCAATGCTTCTGTCTAGGTTGCCAAAGAGGTCGCGCAAAAGTTCCGGGCTGATGCAAAGCTCGAGGCTTATCATGCGAACATTATGGATCCCCAGTTCGATGTCCCCTGGTTCGAGTCTTTCAAAGTTGTGTTCAATGCGTTAGACAACATTGCCGCGAGGCGTCATGTGAACAGAATGTGTCTTGCAGCCAATGTACCCTTGATTGAAAGTGGGACTACAGGTTTCAATGGCCAGGTGCAGGTTATCAAAAAGGTAAGACTCTCTGACGGTCTACTCGTTGCAGCTGAGCCCATTGCTAATTGCGCCTTCCATTAGTCGGAAACCGAGTGCTATGATTGTACCCCCAAACCAACTCCCAAGTCGTTCGCCATCTGTACGATTCGCAGCACACCCAGTCAGCCGATTCATTGCATTGTGTGGGCGAAAAGCTTCCTCTTTCCGTAAGATAGAATTCTCATTCGTTACGACTTCAGTTGCTTACTATCCATTAGCGAACTTTTTGGGAACAGCGAAGACGAGGCACCCGAGATGGATACTTCAACAGACGCAGACAATGGTTGGTTGAATCACAATGGTAGCTTGGCGTAAAACTGACATTCAACTAGCCGAGGAGATTGAGGAATTGCGCAAAGAAGCGCTCGAGTTCAAAGAGCTGCGGAAATCCATCGATACTGAGGATGCCTACCTCAAGATCTACGATAAAGTCTTCAGAAAGGACATCGAACGCTTACAAGGTATGAAGGATATGTGGAAGACACGGACGCCACCAGAGCTCCTTGATCTTGCGCAAATGCAAGAGCAGTCTACATCGATTGCTCCGACCATTTCTACACAGGATCAGAAGGTGTGGACTTTGGCGGAAAATTTCACAGTCTTCAGAGATAGGTAAGAGCCACTTGTCCTCCGTGATGTATCTCAATTTTCTGACCGGTCTTAGCTTGAAACGCCTCAGCCATCGCCTGAGGGGCCTCCAATCAAACAACACCACGGACGAAGCCCCCGTCCTCACATTTGATAAGGATGATGAGGACACTTTGGACTTCGTTGCTGCGGCATCTAATCTTCGGGCTGCTATTTTCCATCTTGAACTCAAGTCTAAATTTGACGTCAAAGGTATGTTCAAGGTTTATCATTTTCTACTCCAGCGTCTTCGTTGTTGACAATCCTTTTCCAGAGATGGCGGGTAATATTATTCCTGCCATTGCGACCACCAATGCTATGACAGCTGCGCTTTGTGTACTTCAGTCGTTCAAGGTGTTCCAAAACGACTTATCGCATGCCAAGACGGTAAGACTTGTTAGATGGGATTGCTATCACGATCAAGACTGACACCGATTGTTTCTAAAGGTATTTCTGGAGAGATCTGGTGCTCGTGCAATCAATTCAGACTCATTGAACCCCCCGAATCCTAGTTGCCCTGTTTGCTCTCCCGTATTGGCTCGGGTAGAGATTGATCCCGAGGTAGCAACGCTCGGACACCTCGTTGAAGACATTCTGCAGGGCCAGCTGGGCTATGGAGAGAATACTAGCGTCACGACAGACAGCGGACTAGTGATATATGAAATTGATTTCGACGACAATCTAAGCAAAAAGTTGTCTCACTTCGGCATCAAGGGCAATAGCTTCATCTCGGTAAGAGATGACAATGACCCAGAAGCAAATGAGCCTGACCCACGGGTCGACCTCAATGTCATGATCATTGAGAGGTGAGTGCCATTCTTTGCACGGCTCAGGACAAATTGACTGATTCTTGAATCACAGAAGAGAGCCATCCTCCGCGAACTCCAAGCCTGCAAAGCTGCAGAGTATGGTCGAAATCCCCCTGAAGCCTAGGAAGCCTACGCCCGATGCTACAGCAGTGTCAGATAGCGCAGTTGGAACTGGAAAGCGCAAGCGTCAGGGCTCGAGTCCTGGTCTGGAGCCGGGTGGCACGCACGATACCAAACGTCTTGCTAGTGCTTCCGTTCCTGACTCAAGTGGCATCGATGCCACCGTTATCAACGATCGTGAGATTAGCGCGGATGATGCCAAACGACTTGCCCATATCTCGAGTGGCACTGAAGCCATCGTTATCGATGATGAGGATGGTGCCATTATGATCGAAGATTGAATGCTTCGAGCATACCTGGCTCACCTGCCATTCTTAGGTCTCGCTCACACACCACCACTGGACCGGCGGCGTATCTTGATATCATTTACTTTCTCTGTTCACTTGAATTCTTTTGTATCATACGGCATAAAGGCGAATCCGGTTTTGACTAAGGCAATATGCGGCAATCACAGCATGGCGAACACGCTTTGAGTATTGGCTGAACAATGCGATCATAGAGGGATTTCCTCAATCGCAACCTGGTGTTCTACATTTTTTACATTAGGATTGCGCAGGATACCTATCATTAGAAAGTTTCTGTGCTTGTTGCAGTTCCAGGACGATTATGTATAAAATACATTTCTTCATTGACCATCGAATCATTTCAAGCAACACAATCAGACGGCACTCAGTCCACCGTCGAGATTCAACACACAGTTATTAGCATATTCATTCTGTGCCAAGAAGACAGCTGCATCGGCAATCTCACGGGCGTCTCCAAATCGATGCAGAGGAATCAGATCCTTCAGTCTGCTTATTTCACCTGGTGTGAAATCTTGTACAACTGTCAGCCAAGCATAGACAAAAAGACGAGATCCAACATACCTGCAATCATGGGCGTCTCAATATACCCCGGCACAATGGCATTTGATCGAATGACAATGTCCTTCATTGAAGCCGATGCCTCAACGGCCAACGACCGCGTCAGTCCCAAAAGTCCAGCCTTTGAAGCAACGTACGGGACCGCCCCGGTTCCTCCCTTGAGCGCGAGCAAAGAAGAGATATTAATGATGCATTTCGAGGGAGGCTTAGTCCCTGCAACTTGATCGTTCCGATTGCGCACTCGGCTCCGAACAGAGGCACGCAGTAACGCCCGCGAAGTGAGAATTGCGCCTTCGAGGTTCGTGCGCAGGATTCCAGAGATATCTTCCAGCTCGGACCTTGGTAGGATATTTGATATCGAGATTCCTGCTGCGTTGACAAGGATGTCCACGTTTGCCTATATGTGTGTCAGAGGGGAATATCTTCTTAGATAAAGGATTTAGCTTGCCATCTCCTTCTCAAGTTCGCGCATCCATGGCCCGGCATTTGAGACGTCGCCGACGAGCAGACGGATCTTCCCTTCGTTGTCTTGCTGACTGTCTTCTTCTGGTGTGCGAGTCGCTATATCACTGATGCTGTTGCCGCTGCCTGATAGCGCACCTGTGAGAGACTCGAGTTTGGCAGCTGCTTCCTCTAGGCGGGCTTGTGATCGGCCGACGAGAACTACGGTCGATGCTCCTTCTTGTAGAAATCTTTCGGCAATGGCGAAGCCGATGCCGGATGTCCCGCCGGTTATCATGCAGTTCCGGCCGGCGAGTCGGTTCCCAGGCTGAAATGAAATGCCATTGTCGTTGTTGTGTGGTTGTGATGAGAATCGCCGCAATGTATATGTCAGAGAAGCATTATTTGATACTTGCTGGCCGCTGACGTAGCGTATATCCCGTAGATTGGATGGTCTCGATAAGGTACAAGGTAGCGACGAAGACACTCGCCAGCGAGACAAAGGAGCTCTTAGACTTCCCACACTTCTCGCCATGTCAATGGCTGCCGAGTCTTCATCGCGTTCAAGCAGATCGCGATATCGGCAGACCCGGCTGCGTCACCCACAGCTTCAGCACGGACCACCCAACAGTCCTTGAAAAGGCTCTATCGCTCCACATCAGCCCAACTTCCTACAACCACGCGAACACGCGTTTCACAATGTCGGAACCAGTCTCCGAATATGTGACTCTAGTCTCGCGCGACGGATTCGAATTTATCATTCCCCGCAACGTAGCTTGTGTCTCCGGCACCATTCGACGCATGCTGGACCCTTCCAGTATGTGGACTCAGGATCCATTGCTCCATCGCTGGGCTGTACTAACTACCTGCAGGCAAATTCTCCGAGGGTGTTACCGGCCGCTGTGTGCTGGATGAATTTCCGTACGTCACTCGCTTAGCTAGCGCGGCTTTTGGTGGTGGATTTTGCTGACGAATTTCTTTTCTCCGCTGCAGTGCAATGGTCCTCGAAAAAGTCTGCGAATACCTTTGCTATAATGATAAGCATAAGAACGAGATCAACGTTCCAGACATGGATATCCCGCCTGAGCTGTGCTTAGAGCTTTTGATGGCTGCTGATTACCTGGATGTGTGATGTTCGATTCACCTCATGGGTATCTTCGGGCTTCTGTTCTTGAGGTCTGCCAACCTCATTGACTGAGAACTCAACGCAGTTCTGGCTTTCCATTATGCCTCCCCGCTTTCAATGATTCACGGCGCAACGATACATACACTTATCTGATACCACACGGAGTTCTGGGTTGTCTGAAGGTTGCCTGACTGGCAATTCATGTCATGTCTTTCAAGACAGGTATATTTAATATACGGAAATGCTTACCTCCTTCGCTGTTTCAAACTCTAGATCCTCACGGATGACCTCTTGTCCCATCTGAGCATATGCAACCGGTCAAATTCTCTATGGCCGGCTTGTCTAAAGATGATGGTAGATCAATTTCCAATGGTTGCGCGCTTGCCAGACTACCACTGGTGAAGGGCTTTGGACCATAGGAGACATATCGACGCCATAAGTATAGGATCCGCGAGTAGTCACGGTCTTTAGTTGAGATTGATTGACTTGATACAACACCAGTGTAGTTACAATGGCCACCTTGGCCCGAACCAAGCCTGATATCTTTATTTGCCCCCTATTCAGGCCTGTCCTGTGCTTATCACATAACTACTTAGAATCTTAGATACAGTAGATCATCCGAAGGATCTGGAGACATCTTGCTCTGGGGCTTCAGACCATAGGCCTTGGAAAGCCGCGGTCTCGGCATCCGCTGACTCAGCCCCCGGAATCAAAGCCGCCAAGTGCCCGCCATTGTGAAGCCCGCTCTTTCACCATACCTCATAATTTGGGGGATGCAGTTCACAGGAGCATTGCTCACTGTGGTCTTCAATATTCTATTTGCTCTATCTCATTATTGAACGCTGCGTTTGCCAGTTACCCGCTCTCCAGATGCACAAGTGACGTCCCGCGTTCCGTATCACTGATAAGGACAAGCCGCGGAGCATCTAATACCAGCTCACCATGTCCAGTGTCATGGGACCTTCAACAATACCCGTCCCGTCTGGTGCAGCTCTCATACAGAAATTCAATAATACAACACAATCTCCCGGGTCTTCAGTTTCCGCTTTGTCACGTCAACTTCTGACATCCCCCCTTCGTCTCTTTCACCACGCCGAGACCTTCGTCTTCCGAACAGCCCCCCAAACAATCGCCAGAGTATCCGGAATACAAGCCTTGTCACAGAACATCTGGGGTGGCGCAGGTTCAACAGGTGGAGCCGGTGGTGCGGCTGCAACCCATGCAGCAGATATGGCGGCGAATGAGCTCGCCGATGTGGCCGGTCAGGAGAGCGGCTACTATCTTGCCGAGTTCTTAGAAACCGTCAAGAAGCTTGGTGGACTCTTCAGTTACTTGACCAGTCTTTGGTCTTTTGCCTGCCTAGTGGAGGTGAGATCCGCCGATCAACAGTTGTACTTCCCATGCTAATCGATCCAGGCACTCATCCTAAATCGAATAACTATCTATGCATCCACCCGACGACACCTCCGGCTGGGCTGGGAAAGGCGCGCGGCTCTCCGATTGATTCCGATATTACTGTTTAGCTCTCAAATTCTCAGCTTGCTTCGTGGCATTCGCTGTCAGACATCGCCGTCCTTCTCGACTACGCGCTACGGACAACCTGGGATACGGATTGCATTCGATTATGCCAGTAATGGGGGCATTCTTCACACGCTGAGCTCAGGTCTTCTAGGATGGGAATCCGAGGAGCGGTCGTGCAGTGCTGTGAAAATGGCGCGCGGCACCACCCCCGATATCCCATACGGTTCATTCTCTCTTCTGTGGCCGACTTTCATGATCCTTTGCTTAAGCCACTTTGTCGAAACTCTCTCGTGTGCGTTACAGGGCAGGCCTGTGATGACCGAGACGGGGATGTCTATCTTTGAACATTCGATAGCATTCGCAGAAGCCGAGTCAATGATCAGTAAATCCATCGGACTAGGCCTGTTTGGTCTTCCTCAGAAAAATCCGCTCAACGCGCTTTCAGCTGACTCGGAGGTGGACTCAACTTCGGTACTCCAACTTCTCACGCGCTCGCAGGTTCTGGAGCGCATGAATGTGACGCCTGAACTGCTACTTATTGCATTAATCTCGTGCTGCAACAGTTTGACTTCCCACTTATTAGAGGTCTTCGGCAAGCAGAGCAGGTACCGCCTTTTCAATACCGCCTTCTGGGGTGCCTGCTTCATGTCAGCCATGTTATGGGGCTTAGAAGGCGGTCCGCCTATCAGCATCGAAACCGGCGTACTGAGGTTCCCGACTGTGTGCATTGTGGGATTCATCCCTCACATTTTCTTATTAGGCGGCATCGTGATATGTTTGTCGATTTACGGCCTAGCACTCCTGATAACCGCTGTTTCCTTGCCTACAGAGGATCAACCCGTCTCGCTCTATGATCGATTCCTGATGGCTCATGAGAACATGCAGGGCTCCAACCAGATAAGAAGCATCCGCGTTAACAGACACGAAGACTTTTATACGACATTGCTTCGAATCGGTTACGTCGCTTTAACTGCGGCAAGCGAGGCGGTCTTCTTGAACGAGGGCAAAGCTGTCGTTGCGCGACGTATGACTTGGCTGGAAGAGGATAGACTCGCTGAAATTGAAGCTTCGAGGCAAAAGTCCTCATCCTTTGGAGACTGGGAGGGCGAACCACACAGTCGACCTATCGAGGCCATGGGTTTCTCCAGTTTCGACATTCCCGATCAAGCTCGCGACTGGCAAAGTGGTTACAATCGTGAAAAGAAGTTCGAGAAACCGAAAAATGGTTCTCGCACCGTGCGCTCTCCAGCTGAGCTTGGGGGCGTTGGTGCAGTCAGAGTGTCCATCAGAATGTGGCATGTTCTCTCTTTCTTCCGCTCAATTTCCATGCTGGTCATCCGATGGATGGCATTCGGACTAAGCAGCGCTCTTGATCGACTGGGAATCAGCGCTCGTCCAATGTGGCTCAAACGCTTGATTGGTCATCATCGACGACGATCCAGTACCAGCACGATGACCCCAGCACAGCCGTTAGACTTCTGGATCCTCGCGGACAACGGAGAACTCGTACTCCCAGATAACCATGACTTCGACGTCGAGGTCGAAATGAGAAAGCGAGCAAACGCCAATCGACCAGACTGGATGAGCCCAGATGAGAACCTGCTGGACGACAGACTGTACAGCTGGTGGAAAATCGGTGGTGCATGGGGAAACCAGGATAACACCTCGGACTACCAACCATCATTCTCTGACGAGTTCGACACAACCAGCGTCATTTCCATGTCTACTAATGCCTCAGGCTCAGAATGGGAAGATTACCCATCCGAAGACGGCCGCCGAACCCCAACCCAACTCGAACCATACGCCGACAGATCAAGCACACCAGTGCAAGACCCTCTGATCGACATGAGCACTCTCTCCCGCCTCCTCGATCCCCGCGATCGCGAAAGCAGAGAGGAAGCCAGAATCCTAGCCGCGCACCTAAGATCAACACAGGACGACGGCCCACAGATAATGACACGCAGTCGCTACCAGAAGCAAGTCGAACGAGAGCGCTCCCGAATAATCTTCTCATCCCGTCTGCACCAGCTGAACGCCATGCACTCCGACTCCTCTGAGACCCGGAAACCAACCGCAGAAGAGGAAGCCGAAATCCTCGAGAAGCTCATCCTCTCCCGTCGCGCAGAGACTTCCGGCGGCGCGGGCGCTAGTACTTGGGAATCTGGCGCTGAAGGTCTCGGCCCCAATGGTCCTCCTTGCGTGGTCTGTCATACCAGTCCGCGGGCGATCATTACCTGGCCCTGTCGCTGTCTGTGCATTTGCGAGGATTGTCGCGTTAGTCTTGCTATGAATAATTTTGGGAGCTGCGTTACTTGTCGGCAGGAGGTTGGGGGTTTTATGCGGTTATGGGTTCCTTAGTTTGAGGTTTTCTGGCTTCGTTGCTATTTCAAGGGGTATTTCTTGTGTAGGTATTGAGCAGTTGTATCATACTTTATTTACATTGGTTAGAGCTGAAATGCAGACTTTATTCCAGTCATGGTCGGTGCAAAATTTGCTCTTTTGTACGATGAGGTTCAGGAAGACCAATATCTCTAGCTACCAGCTGTTACAAAGTTCACGAGACAATCATATTTAGTTGGTCTACATAATGATCCAACCTAGTAATCTGAATATTTGCTGATGTCCATACATTATACAAGTGGAAATCGCATTCCACATCGATGTCCCGACTGGAGATCTCCAACCGAAGCTTTCGCAGAGCACCTCTCAACTACTTCCATTGCGATACAACCACAATCCCAGCACCCACCTCACTGACTCTCGCTGGGTACAAGAGGCCTATACTCCGCATCCCACATCTGAACCTCAATCCACTCCCGCAGATCAGACTCAGACTCAGAACTCGGAATGCCCTCCGCCTGAGCCAGTCCCTCCTCAACAGCACACTTAATCACAGCGACAGCGATATCAAGACTAATGTCACGCACATCCTGCACATCAGGAAGTAGAGGCTTAGTTGGATCCTCCAAAGCCGGCGACCTTGTCTTGAGAGCTTCAACGGCTGCAACTAGCATTTTCTTCGATAGAAGACGGGCTTGTGAGAGGACTACGCCGAGCCCGATACCGGGGAAACAGGTTGAGTTGTTACATTCTCCTGTAATTTGATTTGTCAGTAATCATGGAATCAATATATGGAAATAGCTGAGCGTAGCGAAGTCACAAGTCAATGGGACACGATAACTCGGAAAACATGTCACATACCAATCTCATACTCGGTTCCGTTGTATTTGACCGGTGGGAAAGGACTGCCTGTAGCAACGAGGACTTTTCCGTCCGTCCACTTATATAGATCTTCCGGTTTTGCCTCGTGGAGACGCGTCGGGTTGCTAAGAGGGAAGACGATCGGACGGTCTACATTCTTGGCCATTTCGCGGATTATATCTTCGGTGAACGCATCCGGTTTCGTAGATGTTCCAATGAGAACATGCGGATGAACCTTTTTGACGACGGAAAGGAGATCTCGGTTGTCGTCTGACCATTCTTTGTCGTCTCTTGCGAATGGCCGTTGGCCATCTGTTAGTTTGTCGCCGTGGGATTTTAGCAGGAGACCGGGTTTGTCGATGCACCTAGATGCAACGTGTTAGTATGCGTACATCCATCCTTGCACCGTGCATCTTGGAGCAGGACTCTGTGAATGCATATGCATACCATATCTGCTTAGACGCTTCATCCTTCGACTTCCGCGTCTCGGTGGCAATTGTATCAGCGACCTGATCGGCAATTCCTGTACCGGCAGTTCCAGAACCGAAGATCACAATTCGCACGTCTTCCAGCTTGACCTGACTGACTTGGAGAGCGGCTAACATCGCCGCTAGCGTGACACACCCAGTTCCCTGGATATCATCATTGAAGCACGGGATCTGTGATTGGTACCTATCGAGTACTCTCCGGGCATTGGGTAGACCGAAATCCTCGCTGTAGGTATTGTTAGCTGCGTCCTTTAGAAACATGACGAGGTGAACCCCCATACAAATGGATGTAAGCATTTGGAAACCGTTTGCGAGCGGCTTTCACAAAGTTGTCCACGAATTCGTCGTATTTCTCGCCTCTGACCCGGTGCTGTCGCAGGCCGAGATAGAGTTCATCATTGAGTAGCTTTTCGTTCTGTAGGCGTAGTCAGTTAGCAAGTGTGGATTCCAGCGGAAGATAGCTCATCCTACATCTGTCCCGCAGTCCAATACAACAGGAAGCTGTCGTGAGGGATGGATTCCGGCACACAGCGTGGTAATGACCAGTTTAGCAATCGATATCAAAATCGCACCAACACCCTGGTCTCCGATGCCTAATATCTGCAGTATAGGTTAGCCAGATCATTACCCAACAAATTCAATATCTTTAGCAGAACTTGGAAAACACACTTCTTCACCATCACTGACAACAATGTAATCAACATCCTCCTGCCTCGTCCCAAAGGCATCAAGGTACTCGTCAATACGATCCTGGTCATTGATATTCAAGAAACACCCCTCCGGCCTCCTGAATAACCGGGAATAATTCTGAATTGCATCACCCTCAGTCGGTGTATATATTACGCTAAACATCTCTTTGAGATGTGTTTGCACGAGCTGGTATTCATTTACCGCGTAAGTAAGTGCGCCATTGCTCGTATAGGTATATTGCTAGCGGATGTACAAACCTTGTAGTAGAGTACTTCATTCTGCGTTTTCATGCTGGCTAGAAAGGTGTTCTTGGCCAGATCGTCTCCTCTGCTTTGGTACTGCTGGTAAGCGCGTGCCACTTGATCATCCAGTGTTTGGATGTTTGGTGGGAGGAGACCGTGGAGGTTGAATTTGGTTCGTTCATTTTCTGGGAAGGCGGAGCCTTTGTTAAATTGGGAGGATTGGAGGAGGGAGGAGCCCTGTTATGTGTGAGGATTTGCTTCTTTTGGCTTTTAAGGTTCCATATGGATTGATTTCGAGGTTCTTGCTCACCTTGTATGGACAGACCAACGGTCCCACTGCTGCGCGAGGAAGAGATCTGAACTTTTTCGCGACTGTCATTATGGAGGATGGGGTTAACTATGACAGGATTTAGGAAAGAGAAGTTGGAGATGAATTGAAAGAAAGTTGTGTTAGCCTTGGAAGGGAGCACGAGGTAGTTTGGAGTGAGTGGGTCGGTTGATGTCATCCATGGACGGTGGTCCAACTTTATTCCCGTTGTATCACCACAGTCTAGATTGGAAGATATAAGAACACGGGCAGTAGACCGGGTTGGGCTAATCCGTATGTTCTGGGTAAATGAGATAGGTACAATATCAAATGACTCACTTGGTCATGGATGGCTACATATATTTGAACTTCCTAATGTGGTAGCTACCAGGTACTAGCATTCGCGATGCTTGCAGAGTGCACTTCATGTAAACAGCACCTAGTACTCAGAGAACATCCTCAAGCTTACAACTGCCCCCGCCGTGTTAGGTATCGCACAGTATGCCCGGAACTTGTTAGAGCAATAGAACTACATCCATTTGAAACAGCCCAATGCTTATTTCGTACTACGCCTCCGCTTCTCATAAGTCTGGATCCATGGACTCAGTATTGTCAGCTCCCTATTCAGCTGCGATTGCTCGCTTTTCCTAGCATACAATTTACAACGGCGCTTTGCGCCTCATTCAAGAACCACAAGTCAAAGTAAACAATACCATAGATGATCCACTTAGAATTGTAACGAAATCAGATTATAACCATCCGTTTCACCCGAAGATGAACAAGACGTGCATTGTATTAATTTGTCAACTATACAGGGAGGTACCCTATTGCCGCGCCTCCGACCAACCTAACCAGCAAAGAAGTGGAAACCCCACCCGCCAGTACGGCCCGATCCGAAAGATCGACAACAGCCTCAGATTAGGTATAGATATATTTACAGAACGTAAGCGGCAGCAGCGGCAAGAGCAGCAACACCAGCCATGTTACCCTTGACGTTGGAAGCAGCGCCAGTGTATCTGGGCGAGGCGGAAGGACCGGCGCCACCAGTAGTGGTCTTGGTCACGAGAGGGGTGGAGGTGGGAATACCGGAGGAAGAGCCAACGGAGGTGGAGCCAGTGGGGACGGGAGCAGCGGTGGTGGTATCGGTGGGAGTGGGCTCAGGGACGGGGGTGCCGCTGGTCTCATCGGCAGTAGTGGTCTCGACAGCGGTGGTGGTCTCAACGGCGGTGGTGGTCTCGACGGCAGTGGTGGTCTTCTCGGACTCGATGGGAGGGATCGAGATGGGGTGGCCGGCGGACTTGCACTGGTCGGTGACGGCGTTGGAGACGGCTGGTACATAGTGTGTTAGTGGGTGTGCTGTAGCCTGTGGCTAGAGAGAGCGTGTAGGTTTGAACATACCGACTTGGCCGTCGAAGTCGCAAGCCTTCTCAACACAGGGGGTGATGCTGGCGACGAGCTCGGTCTTCTGGCAGTGGCACTCGAAGTCGAGGAGCTCAGAGCAGCCGTCGCTGCTGAGGGCGCTGACGAAGCAGTTCAGCTGGGTGGAGTGTTAGCACGGACATCTTTTGATATACAAGCATAGTTGTAGATCGTACCGAGCAAGCGGGAACATCGGGAAGCTGGGCGCTGGCGAGGCCGGCAGCAACGAGAGCAATGAGGGTGCTGGAGAACTTCATCTTGACAAGATTTGGAATCTGAAAATATTAACGAAAGGAAAAGACCGTTGGTTATAAGTAGCGAATGCGGGACGTGTTGAAGAAAGAGGAGGCTGGACTTGGACGGGCGATGGCCTTCTTATAAGCTTGTTGTATCCACCAACCTCTTGGAAAAGGGCCCCAGAGTCGCATCAAAGGTCCACTTAGACCTTCACATGTCTCCGCATGCTTAATGGGAGGCAATTTCTCCCAAAGTAGGGCCAAGACCGCGGTTGACTCAATACCGTAATTTCCACGGATTGGGGCCCCGGACCCTCAGTAGATGGCCATGGCTGAAGGCTGACGCCGCTTTGTGGATTCTTGCAACCGATTGAGCGTTCGGACGAGAATGACTGGTTTCAATATGCGGGTAGTATCTCGTACAGAGTACGTATTCCTGCATTGCCAAGTCGACGCTAGACCAGGTCCACGAGAGAAAAGCCAGACTAGGCTGGACCTGTGGCGACGTTGGTTCGTCGCCCACCTGTCATTTTGCAGCTAGCCATACGGCCGAATAAAGTCAATGGCTTTAACTTCTACTGATGTCAGGCTAGGCCTCCCAGGGCTTCGATGTACGGCGGTACAGTACCCTCCATATTGGTTGCAGTACATGTAGCGTAGGTCGTGCAGCGTCTCCACTGACAAGTTTGTGTAAGTCAATGGCCATAAAGCCGGATTTCAGAGTATGAAATATGTGGCACAGGCATACGCAAGCCTGTATATCTCATGCAAGGAATCAATGCACGAGTGGTAGTGAGACGGGTTCTGGGTGGCAAAGACCAATAGAGCAAGGGTAGAATAATGCGTTGTATTGGATCTTCCAAGATTATCCGAAAATCCGGGGAATATTTTCTGGACCAGCGGCAGGGGCCGAGGGAAGCGTAGTATCGAACTAGTTCCTTTTGGGTATTCGATCCGACGCTCTGTGCACCAATTTTAATCAAATTAAGAAGACATCGAAAATGTTGGAAAAGAATGGAATTCAAATGTCGATTTCAGTTCTATTGGGGTATTACACAGGCATACACAGCGTCATTCTGAGGTGCCTCAATAGATTTGGAACGGTCTACGGAGTACTCCGTACATTCAAGAGAACTTGATGAGGAATACAACCTGCGGAAATTGACATAAGACATGGATCCCTATGATAGTTATATGCAGCGTACAACGTAGGATTCGTGGATGTACAATCTGGCACAGAAAGCGAAGCTGGAAGCCTGATAAGATCGGACGACGGCCTCCAAGAAAACCCGCCTCCAATGTTTCACGGGCATGCATCGGGTCTTTAAGGTCTTGCAATATTGCCCACGACAACCCCAGACTAGCTGGACTTTCAATATGCGGATATCGTCCGAGCGACGTGACTCGATCGTGGGATGCTGTACCTGCATACGATGATCGCCCCTACCGGCTATGAGTAGAGGGCCAAACCCAGGTCTTTCATCTTCGTGTTGCGCTCAATTATGTGAGACCGCGGGGGAAGGCCGGGATATGAGAGGAGGGTGGGAAAGTACCAGTAGTATGTACTCCGTACTCCGTACCTTCCCCATGACTCCGCCAAGTGAGACATTTGAGCGGGGGTGGGCCCATACATTGGCTGGATCCGAAGTTTTGCCTTGTCAACGGAATTGCCCAGTACGCTAACCGTCATGCTAACGTGGGGTTATTCAAAAAGATCAAGGAAATCAGGAACGAGATTGTAGCAGTCACATGAGACAGTGGCTCCAATAGTGTCGCCACTGAGCCACTGGGTTGGTGAACGAAACTCTCTTCCCAGCCACTTACCGTGCCCCCAAGAAAGATCGAGTGTACATACTCCGTACGCGGTACGCAGTTGCATCCCGGGGAACTATCTCGATCGGGCCTAGACCTGAGGACCTCATTTAGGAAGTCGGCGAATCAGAAATCTTGGGGGGTTCGAAGCGAGTGGCCCTGGTGGTTGGTGAGTGACCAACTCGGTGGATAATAAGAGAAACAATGATAATAGTGACAATTCCAGACCGGTGGATGTTATTTACCTAGAACATCCATAATACGGTGGATGTAAAGGTGATCGACCCAGCCAAAGCTGAAAAAAGACCTACAAAAAAGCACTGTATCGCCAATATCGCGGGGGAGGGGCCGGATAGACAGACCCATTGTCGCTCAAACACGGTCCAGGACTCCAAAGGTGGCACTCCGATCTCTAACCGAGATGAGATGGCTTTGTTGATCATATCGCCCCTGTCGAAACATGATTTTCTGGACTCTGCGATAAATATAGACCTTCGAGGACATTGGGCCCTAACTTTTTAGCACAATCGCCTTTTGATCGAATGCTTCTCGATCACAGTTCGAGATTGTGATCGACAACGCCTCCGTGAGAAGTTCAAGTAAGTCGATCGAATTGGGCGACTTTCTCGGATCAATGGATACAACGTGGTAGAGGTGCGGCGTGTTGCTCTTTGAATCCATCATTGGCCATGTCCAATCAGTCTAAGACAGTCATTGCGCATAACCTGATCTCCGCCGTCTCACATGAAAAGTCGAGAGGAGTGGAAGATCTGAAGTGCAGTAAGAGTCATAAATGGATGGGATGCTGATTCGCCCAGGTGAAGGGAAGTTTAGAGTTGTTTAGCTGTTTCAGCTTGGAATTGGGAAGGAGCATTACACGTGCTGCTCTGTTTCAGACCCTTGTCGACTGCGCATCATAATGGTCTCTACAGCGGACACAAGCTGTGGGAATATGAAATATGGAATATTACAACCGGACACCCGCAAATGCCAAAGACCCATATGTTATTCGTATCTCATCAATGTCCTTCATCTAACGCCGAACCCATGCAAAATCTGTCAACGCCAATTCAGCCACTCCCAAGGATGGAATCCTCATGACAACAGTTCATCAATATAGGCCCGCTCCTTCGTGTCCTTGCCTTTGAGAAGAACGGTCAAGACCTCAATGGGTGGGTTCAGCTTCAGCATGTTCGCCCGTCTCCAGCGCTTGACTCGAGGGATTCCAATGCAGGGCTAGAAAAGTCCGAACGTTAGTTGAACTGTCTTTCCATATTGGTTTTCAAGGCAAAGCCGGGACAACATACCCCATAATGACTGGAAAGATCGAAATGTCTAAGGATCTTCTCCTCCACATCCAAGCCTTCTTGGTGGACTGTCGAATCGAATTAGCCGAGTTTCCAGATAATTCGATTAATCACAAAGCCAACTTACCTGAGGGTGCTTTGCGCGCCTGTTCTTGAGCCTGCCAGTATCGCCAAATGTCCTTCTTCGTTAACTTCAGGGCCCGCTTATCTTCTTCGGATAAGGGCGCCTGGTGTTCGACTGCCGCCTGTTCTCGGACTACGAGCTCTGCGACGTGGGGCTTGGAAGATTCCTCATGGATGACAGAGGCCTGTTGGGGCTCTGGAGTGTCTGAAGGAGACTTGTCGGATAGTGACGGAGCCGGTGAGTCGAGGGCCTTGGCTTTCCGAGAGGGTGCAGTGACTGGCTTAGTTACTCGAGTGCGGGATCCGAAAGAAAGTGTTGGCTGGGACCCAGCAGGGGTTCCATGGCGACGGGGAGGCATGGTAGTGAGGTGGTCGTAGATGTTGTTTAGTTGAAATTAAGAAGTGTGGATATATTCGGGGAAGAAGTGTCGCAGGTGGAGAAGAGGCGATGTCATATGTTTCATGGTTGCACTGGCAACCAAAAGCTCGCCAACATTTCCCAGAACGCTTTCCATGGTACAATTTGTATACAATTTATTGATGGAAGTATTTACACACATTCCTGCTTGATATGCTGAGATCTAACATTTTAATGTTGTATTGTTCTCTTGTATGATAGTTACTACTAGTTGGGCTATGGCTAACTGTGTAGTCGCATGTGAGATGACGATGATGCCATTGTAATTCGGGCCTCTACGAGCATATGGTACACAGTACTGTGTACATTTAAACCATCTCGATAGTAACTAGATCTGGTATATCTACTTAGATCTAGGAAGTACTTAGACTACAAAATACTGTATACAGATAACGTGGATAAAGAAATGTAGATAACTCAAAGACCAAAGCTTATGGTCCATTGCGTTCTCGGTTCGCATTTCCCCACCACAACTCTACCGACTTAGACAAGCTCAGCTCCCTATCCACTCTCCTTCGACCTAAACACCCAAATTACACTACCTTTGAGTCTCCAATCTCAAAGGGCCCAAGCTCCCTCACATCGAACGCCCCCAAGCCCCGTTAACCCTTATGAACTGTGCGAAAGGAACCCGCCCGCTCGCATATTCCCCACAACTCAACCACCTCCCTCCGCATGTCCATGGTACGACAGGCACGGTTGACTCGAGATGGCCGCCTTTGTGCGCGTTTCAGGCCCCGCAAATGGGAATTTTCTGATCGGATACCCGGGCATTTCTGCGACCATGGTAAGCGCCCTGCGTTACATGCGACGAGCACCCCCCGTATGGCCTGGCCCCCTGCGCAGCTCCATTGACTGACCATCCAAGCCACGAATTGAGGGCAAAGTTGAAATCAGGCCCTGCGCCGGCATCACAGCTCCAGTCAACGTCTCGCTCGTTACCATCTCCCTTCTCCGCCGCGAGACAATCCACCCTTCAGCCGATTCCCTCACAAAGAAGCGCCTGGCTCCACCACGGAAAGAGATTACGGATATCGTGGGCAAAGAGATGCTCCTGTTTCGATGTCCAGCTGGAAAAGAATATGAGGAAGTTATATCGATGGACTTGCCCTTTGTGCTATTCATTCCATTCGGCCGCGGCGGCCGCGATGCCTCTCGCCGTGTTCCCCCAGCCAGTGTACAGCTCCCCAGTCGCACCGCCGAGACTTATTACGAGATGGTGGTCATGGTTCAACAAGGGCAGCAGCAACAGCATAAATACACCTTTCCCGTCCCCATAGCGCGCTACGACACACTCTCCACATTCGGCATGTACAATCGTCCCGAGTCGGCGGAGCGCGTATCAGATCATCTGGTCACATTAGCGATATCATTACCACGGTGGTCATACGGCCCTCTAGATCCCGTCAGCGTCTACGTCAAATTATCACCGAACGAGAGCTGGATGGGCAAGGCACGTAAAGTGACCATCAACAAAATCACCATCGGAATCGACGAGGAAATAGTCTACAACCACGAGGGCGACGAGCCCCAACGCAAGGTCAAAGTTCTGGCCAAGAAGACAGAGAACATAGGAGTTAAGCTACCGCAATCTGGCTATTTGACCAACCTAGGCTTGGTATTCCCCGCCAAAGATCTACGCGACGCAGAGGGAATCCTACCGAGGAGCAGAGCAGCTTTTCCGACATACGGCGTGAGCGCCTTCACAACTACAGCAAGTCTATATAAGATCGAGTACTACCTCACAGTCCGGGTTCGTCCCTTTCTCATTTGGCCACCTTTCATTCTGGAAACTTACATTCTATTCTACAGGCCCACTTAACATCCGCAAGAGATATTACCATCCGACAACCTATCGTCGTCTGTCCCCTCGACCACGCCGGTTGCAAAGAAGAAATGGAAGCAATCGAGCAAGCAGCACGAGACGCAGCCCACGTCAACCCGGACAACCCCATGCTGCCTCTTCCAGCCATTGTACGACCAAATGACCATAACGCCCTCAGCCATATAGGCGCCGCTATTGTCGGGAACCAGAAGAAACCGTTGATCGACTGAGGCGCGCGCCTTGACTCTCAGGAACGACAATGAAAATATTTAATAACACCCCCGTGTCTGGAAGCGGGAATCCCGAACTGTCGGTTCGTTTGCAAAATAAGCTCACGGACATTCCATCTTTCATGCGCCTTGCGCCTTGCGCCTGCTGGCGCAGAGACCCAAGATATCCTCTGCTACCACGCTATATTATGACATGTCTTACGATTGCATACATTATGGAGTTTCAATGTTGCATGGCATCACCTGGATGCTGGCTGTTTCTCTTTTGCCTCTGGATTGAATGGGGAGCATGGAGTGCCTTTTTTTGGGATTGAGGTCCATTTGTTCCTTGCTTTACAACCGCAGGGTTGAGGTTTGATGCTTGGATGGACTGACCTGTTCTGCCGTTTCGGTGACTGATCCTTCTGCATATGGGCTTTGGTCTAGTGACCGAATTTGTCGGTGACAGAATGATTTGAGCTCATAGTGTGTATGGAGTATGGGTCTGTGATTTACTCGCCCTTGTGGCTTTGTATTTTGTTACTTGGAATACAAGTCTCTTGAATGTCTAGAAGATACATAGAGCAGCGATCAAGTCCATGTAACCAGTCTGAATACCTCAAGCGCATTTTACATATCTCAGAGACGGTAGCATACAATCAAATTCTCCCGATAGTAGTAATCAGGTCAAGGGCTAGGTTATTCAACTCGTATGGGCCAATTCAACTAACTCGCATATCCGGCTATGGAGGAACCAACTTCTGGCCCATTACCCTGGATTTCGCCAGCCATATCACTCACTCCAACATTGAACAAGGTACTGAACTAAACAACAATGTCCACATTGATTCAACTCGGCCA
The DNA here is from genome assembly GCA_028827535.1 of Penicillium sp. DV-2018c. Lineage (NCBI taxonomy): Eukaryota > Fungi > Ascomycota > Eurotiomycetes > Eurotiales > Aspergillaceae > Penicillium > Penicillium sp. DV-2018c. The sequence continues at coordinate 3,033,887 of JAQJAA010000002.1, forward strand.
TCAATTCAAGACCTACGCGTTCCTTCCAGGCGCGGGCCAAAGATTCCCGATGGGGGCCTCATGTAAGAATGAGAACTCCTGGGCTAGTGGATATGTATGGTCTTGCGTCAAGGTCCGCTCAGTGCCAGGCTCTTCTTTGATAGCCCCTAAAGAATGGAGTTAATAGCCATCAGTGGAAATAACGGCGCTTCCATCATAGATCAAATGTGGGATATATGGGCAACTTACCTGACATGGTTGGAGGAATCCCTCCATACAGAGGGTAGGGTAGGAAGGGATGAGCTTCACCCGGGTCCATGGGTACCTCCCTGGCCCGAGGCTCGCCCACCTCACCCACCTCAGCATACTGTCCGAGTTCCTCACGAGGCTGGGTATTCTCGTGACGGGAGAACAGACCGCCGGACGCTCCAGGGCGTGTGTGAGCCACACCTGCAGTACGGGCTTTGAGCGTACTCTGTAGAAGAGCCATTCTTCGCTGGCGTGACGCATCACGGGATCGTTCCTGCATGATTGCTGCGGCCGGCCTGGTACTGGGACGGGCAGGTCTGGAGACCGGGGCCACTGCGGAAGCGGAAACGGGGGCGGCGGGGGACTCGGCCGTGGTTGTAGGGCTGGATATCAGCCTGGCGGCCTCCTGCATGTTTCATTTGGTGAGTCTTTTGATAGCCCTGTGACTGACAACGAATGTGCATACCACAGCTGCGCCGGCAATAATCTTGCTGACGAGTTCTAGTTCCTTTGCCATTGCGGCCTCGGCTGCTTTCTGTAGTGAGAGTATGTGGTGAGCGATGTCTTCCTCTGATATGTCCATGGAAGAAGAGTACGAGTGGTGGCAAGGCTGGGTCACATCTAGATATCCCTGTCCCTGACAGATGTAGGAGCAAGAGGGATAGCCAAGATGGGTAATGGAATAGACGGACGGGAGGCCAAGTTTAAAGCACTTACTGCCTGTTGCTGGCGCTGGCGCTGGCGCTGACGCTGACGCCGTGCGTGTTGACTCGGTTTCTTGCGAGACATCGCTAATGGAGAATAAGAGCAGGTGGTTGTGAGGAAGAAGGAGAAAAGAATGAAAAAGAAAGGTTTTGTTTGCTGAGATCCATGATCTGATAATGGCCGGCAGTCGACATGCAGCTTGTTAAAGTGGAAGGAGTGAAGGAGTGGTTGCTAAGTAAATCCACCAGCCTGAGCGTGTTCCTATGATCCTCCAATCCACAATCTTGCTATCTAGATATCACCTCATGCTCCAGTCAAGGGCAGAAAGATCCATAGCAACACCACATGCTTCCAATTCATTTCCCAATATCTAAGAACCCCATGGCAAGACTGAGCATATCAGCGTCAACCACCTGGGGTTTGCTCTGCTTTCGGCTTTCCTTCTCAATGTCCCGGAGACATTCTTTCAGCATTTCAAGTATAGTTTGGTATTGCCTTGAGGAAGCACCAAATGTCTTCAGGGCATTTTCAAGGCTGTTCGATATCTACGCTTGTTATTTGAATTCTTCACTGCGATCCGTGGTCTGGAAGGGATTCACCTTGCGCAGACTATCGTTGTAGTCCACAGTATATTGAGTGTTCTGTTCCATCAGAGTCCAGATGGCGCTTGGACGATAAAACTGCTTTCAATGGAGATATTTTGGGCTGTTCAGACTTCAGAATCCAGATCAACACCGCCCTCGGATGCCTTTGAGTGGGGGCCAAATCAAAATTTCCCCGTGTCGTCAACAGCCAGTGTCAGTCGCCCTCTTCGTGGCTGTTGGGCTTATCGGTGGATTCGGGCAGATTTGAGGTTCCGCACAAGTGACAAATTCAAATTGACTGTCAGCGATCTGACGGGAGTATCCGCACGCGGCACTGGTTCCGCAGCGGGGACTTGGAAGTCACCGATTGTTAAAGTCATATCCACCCATTACTACTACCATCGGCGACTTAAAACGGAGGGACAATCCGCCGAGATTGGTCATAAAGAAACTGACAAACACTGGCGAGCGTGTGGGGTCAATAATATCAAGGCAGTCAAGTCAAAATAGCCGATAGCGTAATCATTTTGTGTAAACAAAGGGCACAAGGTACATTTCAAGAGACTCAATCAGTACTGTAGACTGGATAATATGCGAAGAAAATCAAAGGGAACGGCTTCCTATTCCTGAGCCTATTGGTTGTATTGGAACTACATGCACCGTGCGCTGTGCATTTCTGGAAAGCTTATGTTAAGCCACATGGGCGGCTGATTATGGACATGGAAGAAGATAGAAACAAGAACAAAACAAGAACAATCAACGACTTCGGCCAGGGCTCGGGCTTCGGGCTTCCGATTTAGTTGATAATAATCAAAATTATAAAGCACGTAGATCAATGCATGTAGCAGGTGATATGGGCATTAGGTATCGAAAGGATCGAACTATATAAGACTGAAGACTACCCAGCACCTTAATGCATCATACCTACACATCAATACCATCTATTGAACTTCCTGCTTCCAAGGTTAGAACAATCAATCAACCGAATATGCCCGTCTACGTTATCACCGGAGTTTCCAAGGGAATCGGGGTGAGTCTGCCCTTCTACTCAATGCCACACTGTCTTTACCTAACATCGTTCTAGTTTGAGTTCCTCAAACAGATCTCGGAGGACCAGGAGAACCTGGTTGTAGGCCTGGTCCGCGACAGAGCCGGGACGGAGAAGAAGATAGCAGCAGAACTGGGCAGTCGCCCTAATGTCCACATCCGCCATGCAGACCTTACCAACTACGACAGCCTGAAGCAAGCCGCTGCTGACACAGCCGAGATCGTTGGCGAGCGTGGCATTGACTACCTAGTGGCCAACGGAGCTTACGTGCCCCTCTTCGACGCCTACGGACCCATTGGCGCATTGTAGGTCTACTTCCCTCTCAGCTCTTGTACAGCCTGATCAGCGGTTAACTCTGTGTCTGATAGGAGCGACAAGCCCAAGGAGCTCGAGACCGTCTCAATGGAACTAACGCAGACTAATGTCGTTGGTAACATCCACCTCTTTAACCTCTTCCTTCCTCTTGTCCTAAAGGGCCAGGTCAAGAAAGTTATTGCCATTTCGACCGGCGTGGCTGACCTTGACCTGACCAACGATTGCGAAATCGATATTGGGGCGTTATATGCTTCCTCCAAGGCGGCCCTGAACATCATCGTGGCTAAGTTCAGTGCGCAATACAAGAAAGACGGTGTCTTGTTCCTGAGTATTAGCCCGGGACTAGTGGAGGTGGGCCGCTACGCGGATGGTACGTACTTCCATGATCATGTCTTTCTGAGTGAGACCATTCGGACGTTTTTGTTAATGTATATCACAGCCACACCGGAAGAGCTCCAGGGCTTCGCGGGATTCGCAGCAAAGCTCGCTGAATATGCGCCTCACTTCAAGGGCCCAATCACTCCGGAAGAGTCCGTCCGACATGTCCGCTCCACCTGGGAGAAGGCCAGTATTGAGGATGGGTTTGCTGGTGCATTTATTTCGCATCTCGGAAATAAGCAGTGGGTGTAAACTCGGCATGAGACTTGTTCAACCCGACTGTTTATGCTCAATGATGTACATCCATATATATGCGTGATGACAGACTGGATTCCATGGAGCTGAGTTATTCCATGGATGGGGTCCATTGGTGCCGAGGAGTCATACCATTCAGGAAGTCCCTCATAGCTTTGTGAGCCTGCTCAATTATTCAAACCTGATCGTCTAAACAATTAATTGGAAGAGCAATCTGTAAACCACCGAATCGCTTTAACACAGTTTCGGCCCCGTTCTTGATGTGAGCGCGAAGCTCAAAGTGAGCTGCTGCGAGCCATTTGCGTTTATTCATACAGTTCATAGTGTCAACCCATCCCTCGGGAATATCGCCAGAGTCTGCGGGAGTCAATGGGGGGAATTAGCCGGCTCGTCGTTGTCACGAGTAGTTTCTCCGAAGACCGATAGAATGACATTAACCATTCATGTCAGAAGCAAAGATAGCTGTAGCCGTTGGATCAGTTGTCCTGGAGTGCGCAGCGAGGTGCTCCAACATGACTCGACTGGGCTTCTTGATCCGGGTTCAATTTACATCAGGATTCTACTTCAAGTTCATCCACCTGATAGCCTTCGCGCTGGTCTTGTAGGACCTCTTCGCTTCACAGGGGTCCTTTAGTTGTTGGAAGACCATAGCGGATGTAAGTCGACATATTGGAATTCGACAGCGGAGGCGATGAAGGCAAGAATTATACAATCCTTGTCGTCCCATTCATCCTAAAGCTTTTTGGTTCTGTGATAGCGGCAACAGAGCGTAGCCCGATAGGCAGTACCAGTGGTGGCACCGAGGCGGTGTCATCAACGTTCGCATCGTCCAGATCGGCCGGAGTGCCGGGAAGGTCCTCATTCCTCAAGGTGTTTTCCCTTGTCAGTCAAGATTTCCCAGTATGAGCGACCCTGACAATTGAGGCAGATCCGCATGTTCTTCTTCCACAGTTCCCAATTGCATTCCCCTATCAGCTCCGGGACCAAGTCGGAGACTCAGAGAACAAGGGCTGAGAAGACGCCAGACTTCGGCTAGAGCAATACATACGCGAACGGCCGGGTGTCGAAATGTCGACCGACTGGCATTATTGCCGACGTTCACTAACACCAGATGGGGATTTCAATTTGCCTCGCGTTTGTGAGATCGCGGAATGATCAGCTTAACGGCATACCGAACAGGTCTTTGACTCTTTGCTAGCCTCGTCGCTCAAGATATCTGCGGGCCCGGCGACCACGTCATCTTCTGAGCATAACAGCAATGGAAAAGCTAGGGGGTAGTTGGAACTTGGAGGACGTCGGGCCGGAATCGAAGCTCACCACCAATCAAAGCCGTTCAACCCAGCCGAGCTCACGACCTCGATATCCCCTGGAGTTACCCCACAGGCGCCCCCGCAATTGTTCCTTTGGGATATTGCTGTCCCCTTGCCAAATATGTTGATGATCTACAATTAGGCAGTTACTGAGTTCAACGGACCCGGATAAATCCAGTTTATTGTTTCCCAGGGCCAGTGAGCCTGCTTTTGCAGCGGAATTTAGGTGTAATATACCCCGAGCCATTGTCGAATAACGTGGATGGATGTAACCTCTGTTGGGGTAGGCATATAAAGATGTGAGCCCCCTCGGTGGAATCAGTCAAATTGGTCGATCCCTTGGAACAGGGCGCACTGCTAAAATGGTTCAAGCATTAGGGGGCATTGTGGCCACAGGCCTTGTCGCTCTAATGGCGCATCCCCAGGCTGTCATGGCGAAGGCTTCCAACACAACGGGTGAGCAATAGATGGCATTAGCTACTTTGGTGCAGGGCTAATCCCGTCGTCTATAGCAATTGTGGCAGACGGTACTTCATTTGCCCTAAATGGCAATACTGTTTCGTACCGGTTTCATGTCGACAACACCACCGGTGATCTGCTAGGAGACCACTTCGGAGGCTCCGTCGGGTCCGATATTCCTCTCGAGTCAGTTCACGGCACCACCGGTTGGGTCGGTGCCAATGGACGTGTTCGCCGCGAGTTCCCTGACCAGGGACGAGGCGACTTCCGACTCCCTGCGATCCGCATTCGCCAGTCAGCAGGCTATACCGTGTCGGATTTCCAGTACAAATCGCACGATATTATTGCAGGCAAGCCTGCTCTCGCTGGTTTGCCGGCGACAATGGGTACAGAAGATGATGTCAGTACCTTGGTCGTTCATCTGTATGACAACTACACCGATGTTGCTGCCGACCTCTCGTACTCGATTTTCCCTGAGCAAGATGCCATTGTGCGCAGCGTGAATGTTACGAACCATGGAAAGGCCAATATCACAATTGAGTCTCTGGCAAGCTTGAGTGTGGACCTGCCTCTTGGCGACTACGACATGATCAGTCTCCGCGGTGATTGGGCCAGGGAGGCTCATCGAGAGAGGAGAAAGGTCGAATACGGCATTCAAGGGTTCGGAAGTGCTACCGGTTACTCGTCTGCCCTTCACAATCCGTTCTTAGCTTTGGTGGAATCCTCCGCCACTGAGAGCCAGGGAGAGGTTTGGGGATTTTCTCTTGTGTACACCGGATCCTTCTCCGTGGATGTCGAGAAGGGCTCACAGGGCTTCACGCGCGCTCTCCTCGGATTCAATCCTAACCAGCTCTCTTGGACTCTGCCCCCTGGAGAGACTCTGACATCCCCGGAGTGTGTGTCGGTGTACTCCAAAGATGGCATTGGTGGCATGTCCCGCTCACTACATCGCCTGTACCGTAAGCATCTCACCAAGAGCAAGTTTGCCACCAGTGATCGCCCTCCTCTGCTCAACAGCTGGGAAGGACTGGGCTTCGACTACAATGAAACCAGCATCCAGAATTTGGCAAAGGAGGCCGCCGAGGTAGGTGCCAAGCTCTTTGTTCTGGACGATGGCTGGTTTGGCAAGGAATATCCTCGTACTACCGATACGGAGGGACTCGGCGACTGGGTACCGAATCCAGACCGTTTCCCAGACGGTCTCAAACCCTTCGTGAAGTCAATCACTGACTTAAAAGTCGCAAACTCCTCGGAGAAATTGCGCTTTGGTATCTGGGTCGAACCGGAAATGGTCAACCCAAAGTCAACCCTGTATAACGAACATCCCGACTGGGCTTTGCATGCAGGATCCTACCCTCGCACCGAGATCCGCAACCAGCTTGTGCTGAACCTTGCCCTTCCCGAAGTTCAGGACTACATAATCAAGGCTATCTCCGACATTCTCAACAGCGCAGACATCACCTACGTGAAGTGGGATAACAACAGAGGCATGCACGAGACGGCTTCTCCATCCGCAAACCACGCCTACATGCTCGGCATGTACCGTGTCTTCAACGAGCTGACGACCAAGTTCCCCGATGTCCTCTGGGAGGGCTGTGCCTCCGGCGGCGGCCGTTTCGACCCAGGTATTCTGCAGTTCTTCCCGCAGATCTGGACATCAGATGACACCGATGCCGTCGAGCGCATCACCATCCAGCTCGGTACCTCGCTTGCCTACCCACCTAGTGCGATGGGCGCTCACCTGTCCGCCGTGCCAAACCAGCAGACGGGCCGTACCGTTCCCGTGTCTTTCCGCGGCCATGTCGCGATGATGGGCGGAGGATTTGGTCTGGAGCTTGATCCGGCTGACATGCCGGAGGAGGATAAGGCTGCTCTGCCGGGACTCATTGCTCTCGCGGAGAAGGTGAGCCCGCTTGTGCTCAATGGTGATATGTGGCGGTTGAATCTTCCGGAGGAATCGAATTGGCCTGCTGTTCTGTTTATCTCCGAGGATGGTCAGCAGGCGGCGTTGTTCGTCTTCCACGTTAGGCCTAATATCAATTATTCCTGGCCTCGTATCAGATTGCAGGGACTGGATGCGCAGGCCTCATACAAGCTTGACGATGGTGCGGTCTACACTGGCGCAACGTTGATGAATCTTGGTCTGCAATTCCCCTCCAATGGAGAGTTTGACAGTCAAGTGGTGTTCTTGGAGAAGCAATGATTGTGAGTTTGTTGGCAGTGATTCTCCTACCATCACTGTCTGACACTGTGGGATGTCATAGAAGTGAGCAGTAGATCTACAATACTTGAGAATATCGCAGAACACAGGGATCGGGTAGTTTGTACATCCAGATGAGTTTATTATTGGAATTCATTTTCGCTTAAATAACACTGGCTTGTCGCTCTCTGAACCCCCCGCTTTACCCCCGCTTGTTCCTAGGAGGACAATTTCTGCTCCAGCGACATGGACATCGTAGAGATCTCGTAGATCTATCGGTTATGAATCTCAAGACTTTAGATGTTCGTCGATCAAGCCGCCTAGCATTTGCTCACGGAGATCGGGAAAACAACTTTCCCGTGGAAAACTGGCGAGTCATGCCACTGTCATGGAAAGGGCGTCCAATCTTGGAAGCTACGCTAACCCAAAGTGGAGTAAAGACGAGTGTTCGTGGGGTAAAAAATGTAAAAGTGGGTCCCAGGGCCAAATCCACGGATAAAGGCAAGGATTCACTTTCCTGATAAGAACTCAAAGTGAGAGCCTCTGAACCCTATCGAGCTCCAACTGCATTACTCTCATGTGATCGGTTCCACGGATGCCCCGCCCGATATACATCCCGATTCCCGACTTATAAGTTCCCCGAGCGAGAGCGGAGTCAACATTATTTCCAAGAGATATGGGTTAGATCTCAATCGGTGGGTAAGTACTAAGCCGGTACCTACTCCGCTCTAAGAAATTGGATATAAAGCCTTGGAAGTCCCCTATACCTGCTACTCACCATTCGTTCTCTCAATTCCCGCGAGTCAATCACTGATCAGCAGCGGTTCCCAAGCACCAGTAGTCGCGTTACCTCATTTAACCCATGGCTTCCAACAACCCCTCATATCTCATCATCGGCGCTGGTGTCTTCGGAGTCTCGACTGCCTATCATCTGATTCAGAAGTATCCCAATGCCTCAGTGACTCTGGTGGATCGAGACGCATACGACGCCGAATCTCGAGTAGCTGCATCATGGGATTGGAATAAGGTCGTTCGCGCCGACTACGACGACAAGGTCTACTGCAGACTAGCTCTTGAAGCCCAGGACATTTTCAAGTCAGACCCGCTATGGAAGCCCTATTTCCACCAGACTGGTGTCTACTGGAATTGCCGCAGTGACTACGCGCAAAACGTCATCAACCACCACAAAGACCTTGGCCGCAATGACGATATCATTGCTCTACCTGTCGCCGAGGCACGGAAGCTCTACGGCGGGATCTTCGATAATGCCGATTACACTGGAGTCAAGGAGGTCCTCATCAACAGGGCCAGTGGCTGGGCTGCCGCTGGAGATGCTCTTCGAGCAGTCACCAAAAGATGTTTGGAACTGGGTGTGAAATATGTGGTTGCCGATGTTGCGAATTTGGAATTCGATGGTCGTGGCTCTTGCACTGGTGTTCAGACAAAGTCTGGAGGCAAATTATCAGCCAGTCATGTTGTTGTCGCCGCTGGCGCTTTCACTCCCACGTTGCTAGAGTGGAGTGCTGCGAAGAGCGGGAACCCTGGTCTCAAAGCTGGAGAGCGAATTCTGGCTGCGGGCATTACGACGGGAATGGCACAACTCAACAAGGAGCAGTTCAAGAAGTATAAGGACATGCCTGTGGGCTTTCAGGGTTATACACCCGAAGAGGGTATGTTGTTATGTTGTTTCATACAGATTTTGCAGGAATTCCGCTAATATCAATAGGTAAACCCTTCATTGGTAGCCTTCCCCCTACCAAGGACGGAGAGCTCAAGTGGTGGGGATCGAAGATTTTCACAAATACTCGGGAGGTTCTACCTGGTCGTTATATCTCTTCTCCTCCGCCCACGCACGACTACAACCAGTGGAAGGTCCCTGGACCTCTCAAGCAAGACATTGTGGAGTCAAGGAATCTGTGGTACGGACCTGAAAGTGCGACCTGGGAGATGACGAAACATCGTATTTGCTGGTAAGTACTCCTCAAATTAATCAACTGAAAAATGGAGATGGATCTGACATTCAAAAGGGACGCATTCACCACCACCTCCGATTTCATTATTTCTCCACACTCTGCCTCCAGAGGACTCTATATTGCCACCTGCGGCTCGTTCCATGGCTATAAATTCTTCCCCGTGCTCGGAAAGTATATCACCCAGATGATGGAGGGCGAATTGGCGCCTGAATTGGTGGAGAGATGGGCTTGGGACAGACAGCGACCTGATTCGTCTCAGAATGTCGAATACCCGAACGCTGAGATGAGGCATCTGTTGGAACCTACAGCGAAGCTATAGGGCAAGTTGAAGGGAACTCAGATTGGTGTTGTTGGGTCATAGATCAGGGCTTTCGATGTACGCTGCCTTCTTTTTGCATATCACTTCAGCCATCACATGCATAATCTCACCATTTATACCTATTGTAGTCGGGCAGTATGAGCTGGGCTTTAGTATGATTCATACTTTCAATGTATCGCTGGAGAGATACTTCCACCCCAGGTTGCATATGCGTTCAACTGTATTAATCCATTTGGACTGCCTTAGTTAAGAAGTTCCATCTTAGTTGAAGTTAGACCAACTTCCAAAACGATGAAAAGATGTCGCGTCTTGCGAAGCGCGAATCGCGATATACCTCACGAGTGACGACTACGGGTCACTGACTCACTCGTTTGATGGCGACCGTAATCGACTTTGCGAGTTTGCCTCCATGAAGATGTTTGTTGAGGTTACTTGGGGCTGGAGTTGGAATCCAATATTCGGCCGGAACGGACGTGAACCGTCTACCGTCCCTTATCGATAAGCGCATCTTTTCCGACTTTTGACTCTCAAGAGTCAAGGCCCAACTGCAAAATCCCAGCTTCCAGTCTTCTTAGACCTCAGAATATCCATCATGGCCGACGCAGATGAGGACGTCATTCACACTCCCTCTGCGACTGCGGTCCCACCGCCAGAGGTCGACCTGTCCGACGAGACACAGGACTTCCGCTTCCTGAATCACCTCAATTTGTACGAGCACCCGTTGTCCAACATGACGAACACAATCTTCAATCGCATGGCGCCGCAATTGCTTACCTCTAATATATCCATAGCTTCGCCGAATCATCCCCCAACATCCCGCGCCGCGGCGAAAAAGATTTCGAACCCAACCCAACAGAACACCAAGCCGATGTGCTCTCCGCTTCGCGAGGGGCCATGCACAATGCGCTCTCATACCCCCGCCTCCATGCGCCCAAGACACGCATCGTAGCATTCTACGCTCCGGACGGATATACGCCTTCAGTCGATCGCGCGACAACGAAAGCTAGCGCGACGGACGCAAAGAGCTCCGAGTCTACCCCGAAACCCGCGAAACCCGCGCCAACGCCAAAGCCTACCAGAATTTCGCCCGATGCGTGTGTCTACGTCCCTAATCCAAAAGGACAATTCTTCAAATCTATGGGTCAAGCAGATCCTACAAGTCGTGTTTGGCTATTGCCTGAGGAAGCCTTGTATCTCATCGAGAGAGGCAGTCTGGATATCAGATGGCCTAGCCCGTCCGGGTCAGGGTCTACTGCGAGCTCTAAAGATGAAGATCTATCCATTCCCATGAGCTTGCAGGCTGCTTATGCATGTTTCATCGGTCGGGGTGGTCTGACGCTTGAGCGATACTCTGTTTATACTGGTCTCAAGCGTCTGGGTTATACTCTCATTCGGGCTCCCGGGTGGAATGATGATATCGAGCCGCCGGCCGGGGAGTCAGATACACCAGATAATACTAAGCCAATGTCACCCAAACTGATTGGACCTGGTCTAGCTGGAATTTGCAGCTCATTATTCAAATGGATCCATGACCCGTTCTCAACGGCTTCTACAGCGACTGGTCCTATCATTGGCACTGGTATCCACCGTCACTACAGTAAGTTCCCTCCTCTTCGATCTCAGACAAGTGATCTGGATTTCTTTTCTAACTCATATTTCAGTGGATGTTTACCGCAAACTCGCCATAATCCCTTGGTACGACCCAGTCACCGCGCCCGAACGTCATACCTCAGAGACCACGCCACCCTTCCGCGTCGTCTTCCATGTCTATAAGCCCTCAACGCCCTTCAAAAAGTCCGCACCCCCGCCTCCAGAGTTCCGCATTGCTGTTGTAAGCACCCGTGATCAGACTACCATGCCTACGCTGATGCAGCTCGGCGCCTTACTCGAAAGCACACCGCTGGATCCCCCGCGCGGGGAGAAGATGGAGCGCATGATGTACATGAGATTACGGCATGGGTATCGGAATGTCATTATGGCGGTCGTTGACCAGGGTGTTGTTAGTTATCTGCGAGTTGCGGATTCCGCGTTTGGGAAGGAGAAGCTCTTTGAGAGTAAGGCGGCTGGGCAGGGTCATAAGCGCAGTCGGAATCAGAAGTCCAGGAAGCGTTGAGGGATCTGTTTGGACAATTATTTATACGATCTCTGTGTTGCCTTTGAAAAGTGTACGCGAGAATGACATGACTCCCGTCATTTGGGAAGTCGCGATTCGGGGTGGAGTTTTCAAGAGGCCCAATATAGGCGCCTTCATGTCTCTGCTCTGTGATGGTTCGCACTGAGGAGCGAAGAGCTCTGCTAGGGCCTCGGGCAGTCATCCTCCTTCTCTCCAAGAAGGTTTGCACCGGTCACTGTACCCTGACAGCGCAACTGTCACAACATTCGGGCCTGGTGTGTCCAAAACATGCCTATGACTAGGGTGCTTCAGCTTTCCCACTCATGTCCATCTGTCCACGCATATAATATCTACCGGACCAGGCTCATGTCAATGAGACATTAGTAAAACCAAATAGGTTACGTTATTACGCCTGAATGCAGATCTACAGAGCACAGCATAACGGAATCATAAATCATAAATGCTTTGATCAATGTTCCCAGAAAACCAAACGACACCTAGGTAGACGTCGTAGTAAACAGGTATTCCAAGGTCCGTAGCAGTAGCGAAATCGACCCTCACAGCCTGTACATCTCACTCCTGCTCCTCGCCCCATCAAAAACACAAGTATTATCCAGCGGACCATACTGCCTAGTCAACACCTTCAAAGCCTCCTGCGCAACCAAACCCCCCGTCAACGAAGAAATATTATGCAACTCGCCCCCCTCAGCCCTCCTCAACTCCTTAATCGCCTTCGCAATCTGCGCCCGCGCCTCCGGCCCAACAGCAGCCCCATCCGCACCCGTCAGCAGCGCGAGAATGCGTTCCGTATGGCTATTCCACAGTCCCTCGTCATCAACCGAGCGTTCCCCTTCCAGACTGCTACTCTGGATCTCATCGACGACGGAGTCGAGGATTTGCATCGCGATAAAGATCGGAATCAGGGAGTCGGGCGTGTTGAGCTCGTTGCGGATGGTCTTTAGTGTTGACGCGTCGCTGTCGATGCTTATCTGTGGGATTTCGCGGCCGCGCACGACCTTGATGTGTGCGGCGTTCTTGCAGAAGACTTCGATTTCGCGGTCTGGGATGGCGGGTTGGCGGTTGAGTTGGGTTTCCAGTTGGCGGACTGTTGCTGTCACTTCGGACAGGTCTTTACGCGCTTTGGTTTTGTAGATGTTTTGGATGGAGACGTAGTCTGCGGATTGGGCTTTCATGTCTGGGAGGGAGCCTGGGAGAGGGAGGACGCCGTGGGTCGTGTAGAAGGTTTTGATGGCTGAGGCGATGAGCCAGAATGATTCCGATGATGCGGTGAGCTGTTGGCATTCGTTCATCTCGAAGATCTCGCGGATTGAGCTGCGGAGACTGAATGGTGCGATTGTTTTCAGCACAGCGGCGACTGCTTCGTCGAAGTTTTCCTCTCCGCCTTCGGGGTTGGAGGTTCGTGCCTGGGACCGCACGAATTCGCGGAACTCGGTTTTCTCTTTGTAATTGCTTGGGGCATTGCCCTGGTGGGACTGTTTCCATTGCTCCAGGAAGTGCAGCAGGAGGAGAAGGTAAGGCACATGGCCATGCTCGTGGTCATCCATGGTTTCAAGCGTCTCTAATTTCGCTGCGGCGGCCGTGAGTTCGGGCCAGGGGTTTAGTAGACGCAGATCCTGGGTTGACTCTGGATCCGGGTGTGTCTCGACAATGGGAAATTCAGCCGGCAGTTGCACGGAGAAGGTGGATAGAAACCCGACTGAATGCAGGTATAACACGGGGATACCCAGTTGCTTTGCCTCCTGTGTCAGAGGAACCAGTGTTGAGCGTCTAATTGGACCAGAGATGATGATCAACTTATGCTGAGGCAAGAATTCAGGGTCTGAAAGGAGATCCTCGGCGCGCTGTTTTTGGATTAGTCAAGAATACCAGCTTATTGAGACATGGGAATCGCACCTTAGCATGGAAATGTCCCTGCACATCTGGGTTCAATTCTTTGAGTAAACGGCAGGTTTCCGCTGCACGGGATTTGCCCAAGGAATCTTCTTCTAGGAAGAAATTCACGCCCAGATCAGATTCAGTAACCACTGCCGGGTCGACGATGGTGAAACCACCGATTCCAGGCAAGACAAGGTTCTTGAGGGTTTCAACGCCCGCAACACCGGTGACACCGGTGTTGTGCTGCCCCAGTGGGCCATCAGAGTTCACCAGCAATACTCTGGAATCCTCAAGCGCTTGCTGACCAGTTGCCGCCCACAGACGGAGTTGACGATCATATTTGCGCTCCTTGGAGGTTGGCCCCGTCAGGGCGGCGGGGAAGGCATCCGTCATGGTGGATATCAAGTAGTTGGGGAGGTGATGGAGCTTTCTTTTTTCAGATGAAGCTCAAACCATACCAGATTGGCTGTTGGGCGTACTTTCTGGGTTGTTTATGTTGAATGCTTTCCAATTTTGTGAGTTATTGATCGATGGAACAGTGATGTCCACCTGTTGATGCGCGACTGCTTTTAGTAAGCGCTGTTGCGGCCTGATTCACAAGGCTGCAAGGCTACAATGAAGAGCTTCAAAGCCCAGATTCGGAATTCCTAATTCTCCTCTCCTCTACCTCTTGATTTTACCAAGCACTGACCCCCTTCTAGCATACAGACTTAGACTAACCAAGAGCTCATGTGTATACTGTAAGGGGAGTCAATCCTTTTACAACGCCAATCAACAGCATCTCGGCCTATCACGGTCTCGCAGACCGGTATCTCTTTGTCTACTTCACGACTATCCAGAGACTGATAGTGGGGATGACATTTCAGCCTCATCTCCAGTCTGCAAGGAACTTCTCTATATTGAATCTGCCTAACATCTAGGATATGAATGAAGATGAAACAAGATCCACATGGGATGGTCATCACTCGGCTTCAGTCTTACGCCAAAAGAACAATACTAAGACACTCTACATTGTTCATCATACATCAAAGGCAGACCTGAAAGAAAGAGAGCCTCCGCTAATCCTCAAGTACCTGGCCGAGCCCAAATTTATACGACCCATTGCCTCACGCACACCATACATCAATTCCATCTCATCTTCCATTGCACCTGAATACCCCTGAGATCGACCAGAAGAACAGAGAACAGAATGAAGTTAACCATTGCCGTCCTCACCTTTGCTATCCTCGCACATGCCTCACCTCGCGACGAGATCCCCTCCTGCGCAGTCCCTTGTGTAGACACCGCCGTGATGGAACAGACCAGCTGTGCAACGGACGATTTCAACTGCATTTGCGCGTCCCTGGCGGCAGTTTCAAAAGCTGGTAGACGCTGCGTCACTGAGAAATGTGGTCTGAAAACCGCTATGAGTATGAGGGTCTTCTACTGTGCGGACAATATCAAGCTAACTGATTCTCTAGACGAGGTTTTGCCGGTTGCTAACAAGATATGCCACGAGCATGGCTTTTGATATCTTTTTGGTTATATTAAACTCGAAGTATAGATACATCATACCTATAGAACCGTCAATTGGAACTTCATGAATCATACTGTCAATTACTACTTGCCAATGCTTCAATTGCCAATGTTGATCACCATGGACCTGCATAAGGGGCAGCATAACGGGCGACCATTGCTTACGGAATAGATAGCGAGGAACCAATAAAGAAGCCAAACTCCGTCTATGACATTATTCATTCTGATACCTAATTCCAATTTACCCCAGTCTCCAGAGTCCTAGATCCTCTACACCGGAGAACCATATGGTCCAATGATCCCCCTAACCCGCCTAATCTCCCCTCTTTTTCCCACCCGGAGAATCTCCCCCACATTCCTTACCCTCAAAAGTCCGATTCCCAGACTCCGAGTCCAACCCTCCATGTCCACATCCACAATGTCCGCCGCCTCCACCGTCGAAGAAGCAAAGCGCGCCGCCGCAAAGGTCGCCGTCGAAAACCACTACCCCAAGGACGCCCGCTGGGTCGGCATCGGCAGCGGTACGACAATCGTCCACGTCGTCGAAGCTATCAAGGCCTCCGGTGTCGATATCTCGGCTACAAAGTTCATTCCCACGGGTTACCAGTCTAAGCAAGTTATTATCAATGCGGGATTTACGCCTGTGGAATTCGATGCCATCCCGCCCGGCACCGTTCTTGACGTGGCTTTTGACGGCGCGGATGAGGTCGACGAGGATTTGAATTGCATTAAGGGTGGTGGTGCTTGCTTGTTCCAGGAGAAGATTGTCGCTACGCAAGCGAAGGAGTTTATCTGTGTTGCTGGTGAGTTGGGATTCAGCTGATCTGGTCCTCATTCGTTTCGCGGTTGTTTCGGTTTCGGTTGGCCGAAGTTCTGTCGCATATGTTTTTTTTTTTTCTTTTCGCAATTGCGATCGCAACTTCCCATCTAACTAATCCCACTATAGATCACCGCAAACTCCAGCCCCGTCTCCTCACAAACTGGAAAGCCATCCCGATCGAAGTCGCCCCAATCGCCGCCAACCGCGTTATCAGCAAGCTGAAAGAACTCGGCAGTATCGACCCTGCCATCCGCCCGTCCGCAAGCTTGAAGGAAGGACCTCTCAAGACCGATCAGGATTTCTTCATCATCGATGCTCCTTTCAAGCCGTTGCTGATCAAGGCGGATCTCGAGGCCGGCCATGACGGTAACGGCAAGGACGGCGTGTGGGCAGTTGACGTCTTGGCTAGCAAAATCAAGGCGATCTCAGGTGTGCTTGACGTTGGTATCTTCCGGGGCATGACTGGACCCCAGGCTACTGCTGCTGGTGGCATTGGTGGTGAACGGCCTGTTGCAGCTTACTTTGGTATGGCTGATGGCACGGTTGCTGTTCGCAGGGCTGAGTAGGAGCAGTGTATATGGGATGGGAGTTTGAGATGTTGGGTTTTTAAAAGATGATATGAGGCTACGTAAAATGATATAGACGATACCAAGATTGGCTCGATGCGAAAACATGCTGGAATTGGAATTGAACTGGTGTATGCTTTTATTGAGTTGTTTTATTAGATTTATGCTGTGGTATCAACATTGGACAGACGCTTCATTTCAATAGGGGGTGAATCATGGGAAAACAGGGACTTGTTTGGACCTACTTGGGACCCTTGCCCTTGGCCTCGGTCTCGCCCAATTTTCGTACAAAGATCTTGACGGTCCCTTCTGGGACTTCGTCATGGCCGTCTTCAAATCCAGGGCTGACCGCCACTGCCATATGGCGACCGTCGGCACTGAAGGCAATGGCTGAAATACTATTCTGGTAATTCGGGTACTGACGGAAACGGCGCTTGTGGATTCCATCCCACATGGAAACAACACCATCACCACCTCCGGACGCAAAGGTGCCAAAGACAGGGTGGAAAGCCAATGCGTTGACCGGGTAGACAACGTCGACGCCATCTTCGGCGGTCTGGCGGTGACACTTGAAAGCATACTTGCGTTCCTGTGATTCAGGCGACGGGTCGAACCACTCGACAGCCACGCGACCCTCGATGCTGGAGGTGGCATACCCAGCGTCGTCGGGCATGCAGGCAACAGCGCGAGTCATGAACTTCAAGCTACTCTCACGGCGCTGCCATGGCTCAACTTCGACACGGTTGCCGTCTGGAGCTGTGCCGTCTGATTGTGCAGTGAGAAGGGCGAGTGCCTTGAGATCGTAGATGTGCAGTGCGCGAGACGCCATTGCGACCACCAGTTTGGTTGCGGTAGCAGACATCGAGAATGGCTTCGACGGGAGAGGTACAATGATTGGCAGGGAATCGGGATTTGTACCGGCATCTAGCATGTGAATGTGCAGTGTTGAGTCCCACGAGGCGGAGATGACGATATTGTGCTCACGGCTGTATATAACATGGCGCACACCGGCTTCGTGGCTGCTAAGCACGGTCTGTTCGGAGGTATACAGATCAATCCTAAATTGAGCAATGTTAGAATCATGCGTTCGCTTCAATCATAGCCTCGATGCTGCTAACAGAACTCAATGGAGATAACTCACTTCCGTACGTCCCAATCCAGTCCAGCTGTGTAGATCACGTTCTCATTCTCGCCGAAGCAGACATCCAGGACAGGGGCACGGTGCTCGAACTTTTGAAGCAGCTTTCCTTCACCGATTTGTCCATTCTCATCCTGCAATTCATAAAGGTACACATTCTTGTCCCAAGACGATACAACGATCCGCGTGGAGTTGGGTTCGGGCGAGAACTTCAGGGCCGAGATAGCATCGGTGGGCGGGGACGCCAGCACAGTAAATTGATCTGCAAGGACGAATCAGCCACCATATCATATACGACGGGATGCAAAGCGGAGGGAGCACTTACGAGCCATTTTGGGGAACTGTGCGGAGTTGGAGAAGGTCAAGTAGCAAGCTCCCCGTCGCCTTCGTCGCCTTTTTTGCCGTCGTCACCGCCTTGAGATTCCCCGCGCAACGATAAGAAAAAAGACCAAGCGGTTTGACATCATTTCTTCTTAAGACAAACACTCGCTCCTCATATTTCTGTCGCAACTGCCAATATGCCCTTCGCACAACTGGTGATTGGCCCGCCAGGTGCCGGCAAGTCTACATACTGCAACGGCATGCATCAGTTCCTGGGCGCGATCGGCCGGAAATCCTCTGTCATCAATCTTGACCCCGCCAACGATGCGACGTCGTACCCCTGTGCGCTGGACGTACGTGACTTGGTTACGTTAGAGGATATCATGGAAGAAGACAAATTGGGACCAAATGGTGGTGTACTCTATGCGCTTGAGGAGCTCGAAACCAACTTTGACTGGCTGGAGAACGGGCTGAAGGAGCTCGGCGGTAAGTCTGATATGGCCTCAGTCTCTCTGTCCTTGGCGTTTACTGACTTGGTTCTGTGATTATTTAGATGATTACCTCCTTTTTGATTGCCCAGGTCAGGTAGAGCTGTTCACGCATCACTCCTCTTTAAGAAACATATTCTTCAAGCTCCAGAAGATGGGCATCAGGGTGAGTGACGAATGTACCAGTTCAAATGAGAACCAACTAACAAGTCTCCCTTTCAACAGCTCATCGTCATCCATCTCGTCGATTCTTATACCCTAACCCTTCCCTCTATGTATATCTCCGCCCTCCTCCTCTCCCTCCGCGCCATGCTTCAACTCGATCTCCCACACCTGAACGTCCTCACCAAAATCGATAACCTATCCAACTACGCCCCCCTGCCATTCAACCTAGACTTCTACACCGAGGTGCAAGACCTGTCATACTTGCTCCCAGAACTGGAAAACGAGTCCTCGCGATTCTCGCATGAGAAGTTCGGGGCGCTAAACCAGACAATCATCGATCTGGTCGAGGAGTTCGGACTCGTTGGCTTCGAGACGCTGGCCGTCGAAGACAAGAAGAGCATGATGAGTCTATTACATTCCATCGACCGTGCCTCCGGATACGCATTTGGTCCTGCCGAAGGCGCCAACGACAGTGTCTGGCAGGTCGCCGTCCGAGAGGGGATGGGGACCATGGACGTTCGAGACGTGCAGGAAAGGTGGATTGATGCCAAGGATAAATACGATGAACAGGAGGACAAGGATCTGGAAGAGGAGGTTCGTCTGCGCAACCAGGCGAGCCAGATCGAGACCACGGGTGCAGCTGACATCCCGGAGGATGAGGAGGATGACGGTCACGATTTCGACGCGGAACTCGAGAAATGGAAGCAGGAGATGCCAGACAGCGGTGTTCGCGTACATCGCAAATACTGATCTCCAATGAAGCCCATATCAGAACATTAAATAGTATAATCAATGTACAATAGCTAAATAAAACAAGCATAACTCTAGCGCACCAAAACCATGGGGTATCATCTCATCCATAAATAACAATCCAAACCCTTCAAACCTCCCCAGAATCCATCTCAATCATCCCCACCCATTCCCTCATCCTCATCCTCACTAACATCCATAACAGAATCAACAACAGCAACCCCCGAACCAACAAGTCCAAGTTCCCCAAGAACCCCCCTCTCCTCCGCCTCCTTAACCCTAACAATCTCCCTCCTCGCCCTTCGAATAGCCTCCTCCTCCGCTTTCCGCATCGTCCCGGAAACCCTCAAAACACGAAACACACATCCACGCTCACGACCCGTTCCCGCGCGCTCGCGCTTCGGTCCCGGTTCCGGCACGCCGGACATGTAAGTAAGCGCCGACCAGACGAGACGGAAGGCAGCGCGCGGACATCGGATTATTGCCGTTGATGTTGCGGGGGAGAGGTATTTTACTGTTATGAATTAGTTGTTGACTCGCTCATGCTCATGAAGGGATTGGGTATGGATTGGGTATGGATTGGGCTAGGTGTAAAGCATACTTGTTATCCCGCTGGCTGAGGCACCGCCTAGCTTGCCGATTCCCCAGTCGCCGTATAGCTCTGCCACAGAGTCGCGGATCATTTTGGCGAGGAAGCCTGGTGTGAGGGTGTCGGAGGTTGGGGAGTGGATTGCTAGTTGGGGATTGGGGGGTTTGGAATTTGGTGTTGAGGGCCAGGTTGAGGGGTCTGGATAGAGGATGTCGATGAGGAGGTAGCGGCTCTTGAGGCGGACCATTTTGTTGGTGGTATGCGAAGATGTGAGTTGGTACGTTTGTCGCTGGTGTGGCCTGGAAGTGAGGTTGAGGTATGCGAGGCCTCAGGGAAATGACGAGTGTACCTTGTAATTGGGTTTGTAGATGGGGATCAAATATCAATTCACTGGGTATAGGATGGAAGGAAGGTCTTTAAGCTGAGGTTGTAAAAAGATTGCGACGATAAGCGATAAGAATATTTCCTAATCGGGGTCCGGTCCAGCCACATTCATTCGGGCAATGGAGGAACTTCCAAGGTCTAAATATTCTATCCTGGGCACCTTTACATTTCGATGGGATCCTGAATACAGTAAAAATATCATGCGGCAATGGCACGTTCATTATTCCAAAGAGATCTAGTCATCTACTGTAAACAAATTAAATCAGATCCGTAGCCAGGTTGCACTCTTTGTCAACCCGTCAACTTGGTCATTCCACATGGATGCAGCACATCGATAAAACATAACTGCTCAGAAAACATAAGAAAATAAAAACCAAGGGATGAACCATCCAAACTCCACCGTCTTGAATGGACGGACTATATGCCAGCGGACGGCGCTGCAAAACATCACAAACAAAATCACAGGTTGACCTCGACACGGCCCTCGGCACCGCCCTTCTGCAAGGTGGGGAGGAGGTAGGTGATGTCGTCCCAAGGGTGACGGTAGAGACCGGTGCGCAGGCGCTTCTGGTCGAGGTAGTGGGCAATGAGACCGATGGAGCGGCCAAGGACGAAGAGTCCGTTGAGGACACCCATGCGCATGTACTCCTCGCACTCCTCGGGGGAGAAGGCACCGCAGTTGCGGAGGAGGTCAACAAAGCAGACAGCAACACAGCC
Organism: Penicillium sp. DV-2018c; assembly: GCA_028827535.1. Taxonomy (NCBI): domain Eukaryota; kingdom Fungi; phylum Ascomycota; class Eurotiomycetes; order Eurotiales; family Aspergillaceae; genus Penicillium; species Penicillium sp. DV-2018c. The sequence goes on from JAQJAA010000002.1 coordinate 3,055,123, forward strand.
GTCGACGTTGAGAATCAGGTTGTCCTTCTTGGAGGTGGTGACGGTCTCGACAGCGATAGCGTAGTCGAGCATCTTGGTGCTGGGGAAGTGCTTCTTGACGAACTCCTTGACGAGCTCGACACGGAGATCGGGGTTGTTGCGGGACTTGACCTTATGGCCGATACCGGGGATCAGCTTGTTCTCCTTACGCATGGTATCCACGAAGTCACGGGGGCTCAGCCCCTTGTCGAAGGCCTTGGTGAACTCCTCAGCAGCGCCGTCCAGGGCACCACCGAAACGAGAACCGATGGTCAGCAGACCGGAAACGAGAGCACTGATCAGATCCTTGCCAGCACGGGTAGTGATGATGGTGTTCATGGCGCCAGAGACAGCAGGACCGTGATCGGCAGTCAGCATCAGAACCATCTCGAGGAACTTGCTGGCGTAGGGAGGCAGACGGCGGCGGAACCAAAGGAGAGACATGACACCACCAATACCGATATCCTCTCTGAAGACGTCGGAGATAGGCATACCGGCGTAGAGCAGCTCCTGGCCACGGTCGTCGGAGATGGTGGAGATGAAGGCAGCGGGCTTACGGACAAGACCGAGCTCCTGGGCCCAGGAGTAGTCAATGGGGATCTTGGGCACAACGGGCTCGGGAGCAGGGGTGATGGAACCCTTCTTGACTTCGGCATCGTAGACCTGTTTGAGGACCTGGGGAAGATCCTCGAAGGTGTCGGGGACGTAGATGCCAGCCTCGCGCATGGCCTTGTTCTTAGTGACGGCAGTCTCGAGGTCGGAATTGGCGGAGGCACCGGCGTGGCCGAACTGGACCTCTGTCTTGAACAAGCTGGCGCAAGTTCCAATAGCCCAGGCAACAATGGGCTTGGTGATGGTACCGTTCTTGACGGCCTCAATCACACGGTATTCCTCAACACCACCGACCTCACCGAGCAGCACAAGGATCTTGCACTCAGGCTCAGCCTGGTAACGGAGCAAGTGATCGATGAAAGTGGTACCGGGGTAACGATCACCACCGATAGCAACACCCTCGTACACACCGTCGGTGTTCTGAGAGATGATGTTGTTCAATTCGTTGGACATACCACCGGACTTGGAAACGTAGCCGACGGAGCCCTTGCGGTACAGCTTGGAGGCAACGATGTTGTCCATCATACCACCAGTGTTACCGATCTTGTACGCACCGGGCTTGATACCACCGACAGTGGCAGGGCCAATAATGGTGATGCCCTTCTCCTTGGCGGTGACCATAATTTCACGAGCACGCTTCGCTAGCAGTTAGCACTTTATCGATATCACATGGGCTATAGTGAGAACATACACGCTCGGGGACACCCTCAGCAATAATGGCAATAGAACGGATCTGGGGGTACTCCATCAAGGCCATTGTTGAGCTGTAGACGGAGCGGGAAGAGGCGAAGTTGACAACGGTGTCAACGTCGGGGTGCTTGGCCATAGCCTTCGCAACATCCTGGTAGACGGGGAGAAGGGTCTCGCTGGTACCCCAGTACATCTTGCTGACGAATTGACCGCCGAAAGTGTAGATGATACCCGCTACGGAAGGGGTCGAGCGCTTGCAGATGAAGTCGAAGTCAAGCATGCCCTGTACGGCACGGGGTTGCATACCACTGCTCTTGTTAGCTTGTGACAAAGGCCACAGGATCGAAGCCAAGACTTACTACACGAAGCATCGTGTCTTATTGTGGAAGAGGCTGTGTTGGAGGGGAGAGATGACACGGCTGGGAGGAGCGAAGCGGGTGATGTTATCGTTGGCAGACTGCACGCCATTGCTGGCGGAGAGGGAGGTAGAGGGCATGATGAATCTGAGTTCGTAATTAGCATGCAAGTTGGATTTGAGCCAATTGTCCAATATGCCAGACAATTGCAAAGAAGGCCGCTGGAGGGGTCGATAGGCGGAGAAGCAATGGACAATGAAAAAATTCTAGAGGGCTACTCACTTTATGTGTAAACAAGCCGCTCAAGGTGAGATATGATTAGGAGGAGAAAAAGGAGATGAGATAGAAAGGAGAGGAGAGGATGCGAAGTGGGCAAAAGAAGCAGCTGTTGAGAAAAATCCGCGGGGTGAGTTGTACTCGGAGTACTCGCAGATACACCGTACAGCTCGTCCCAGTCTCCCAGACAGGATCCGCACAGCTCAACACTTGGCAGTCCGCAAAGTACCGGGTACTGACGATACTGTATCCACTCAGTGCCTGATACCGAGGACTGAAACGGGGGTTTATTGGGGCATTTATTTGGGGTACATATGCCATTGAGGCTTGTTCTATATTGATTTTAAGTAGATACTACAGCTAATATCACTTATATTGTCAATATACAGTTGTGCACTACAAAATACAGTTGTCACTAAAAAAAAACATAGATCGTAAAATAAGTTTCGGCGGTCTGCTAAACTCAACAGATCCCGCACATCATCTGAGGTATCTGGGGCTAGAAAGTACCTCAATTTGGGTACAACCTATAGCGTATCTCCAAGTACCTGGATACCTAGTGGGGAAATCCCAACGAAGGAGCACCCCCACCTTTCGTTTTTGATCTTATCCCGGTCTCGTCTCTCAACAGGTGGGACCTGCCGAGTTGTACGCTGTAATCTCCAGAACAACTTTTTTTTTGTGTACGCTGTACACTCCATACCCTTTCCCACCTTTTCCCCTTCTCTCTCTTACCTTCAGCTCAAATTAATCCCTTCTTGTCTTTCTTCTCTCCTCCCATCCCTCCTTAATTCCTCACATACACACACATCATGTCCGCCAAATCTATCCTCGAGGCCGACGGCAAGGCCATCCTCAACTACCACCTCACTCGCGCCCCGGTCATTAAGCCTACCCCTCTTCCTCCCTCTACAACGCACAACCCTCCTGCTCGTCTTGCCTCCCTTCACTTCCCCGATGATAAGACCGTTAAGGATGTCCTCGACCAGGCTGAGGTCTCCTTCCCTTGGCTCCTGACCCCCGGCGCCAAGTTTGTTGCCAAACCCGATCAATTGATCAAGCGTCGTGGTAAGAGCGGTCTGCTCGCCTTGAACAAGACCTGGGCTGAGGCTCGGGAATGGATCGAGGCTCGCGCCAAGAAGGATGTTCAGGTTGAGACCGTCACCGGTGTCCTCCGTCAGTTCCTGGTTGAGCCTTTCGTGCCTCACCCCCAAGAGACCGAATACTACATTAACATCAACTCCGTCCGTGAGGTAAGACTTCCCCGCAATTCGAGCTCAATTGGAGGAGAAGGACAAAGACTGACGTTTCAATTATAGGGTGACTGGATCCTCTTCACCCACGAGGGTGGTGTTGATGTTGGTGATGTCGATGCTAAGGCCGAGAAGCTGTTGATCCCTGTCAACCTCAAGCAATACCCCTCCAACGAGGAGATTGCCGCGGCCTTGTTGAGCAAGGTCCCCAAGGGTGTTCACAATGTCCTGGTTGACTTCATCTCTCGCCTGTACGCCGTCTACGTTGACTGCCAGTTCACCTACCTCGAGATCAACCCTCTGGTTGTCATCCCCAACGCTGACGCCACCTCTGCCGATGTCCACTTCTTGGATTTGGCCGCCAAGCTTGACCAGACTGCTGAGTTCGAGTGCGGTACCAAGTGGGCTGTTGCCCGCAGCCCTGCTGCCCTCGGTTCCCCCGTCGCTGCCTCCAATGATGGCAAGGTCAACATCGACGCCGGCCCGCCGATGGAGTTCCCCGCCCCCTTCGGTCGTGAGCTGTCCAAGGAGGAGAAGTTCATCTCCGACATGGATGCCAAGACCGGTGCTTCCCTCAAGCTGACCGTCCTGAACGCTAGCGGCCGTGTCTGGACCCTCGTTGCCGGTGGTGGTGCCTCCGTCGTCTACGCCGATGCCATTGCTTCCGCTGGTTTCGTTAGCGAGCTCGCCAACTACGGAGAGTACTCCGGCGCTCCCACCGAGACCCAGACTTTCAACTACGCCCGTACCGTCCTCGACCTGATGCTGCGCGCCCCTACCCACCCGGAGGGCAAGGTACTCTTCATTGGTGGTGGTATTGCCAACTTCACCAACGTTGCCAGCACATTCAAGGGTGTCATTCGTGCTATCCGCGAGGTCGCCCCCGTTCTCAACGAGCACAAGGTCCAGATCTGGGTCCGTCGTGCTGGTCCCAACTACCAGGAGGGTCTTAAGAACATCAAGTCTGTCGGTCTCGAGCTTGGCCTGGACATGCACGTCTACGGTCCCGAGATGCACGTCAGTGGTATCGTTCCCCTTGCTCTCCAGGGCAAGAAGAGCGACGTCAAGGAATTCGGCGCATAAACAGTTTACTCCTTCTTGATGTTTGTTCTTTTCTTTGCAGCGTGTGTCCGTTGCATCGGTTTTGTGGTATAATGCATGGCATGATATGACTTGTTTTTTTGCGGGATTCCGGGGGTATCTACAGGATGCCACCCCGGCGTCTGTCCTGTTTTGCTGAGGGTATGGCGTTACTTCCCGCCCGGACGGAAAGATCCGGTCCTTGGTGCCGACGTACATGGTTCTCCGTTGATTAGATTTCATTTCCATATGTTCACTACCGGGGGATTTAGATCGTGTGATGTCCCGTCGGATAATATCAATGTTACGAGGCATTTATTGTCACATTTTCTTGCATCCATAAAAAGATACATCACATAAACTAGGCAGTACATGCATACAGACAGCGTGGTCTACAATTACGAGTAGGCTACGCCTACGCACACCGCGCAGGTTGGAGAAATGCACATTAAGCCCTTGCAGCGTGAAAAGAAAATTACGTATGTAAATAATACATACCAATACAATCTGTAATTTTGGTTTAAGCTTAAATGCAGCGACCGTTAAACAAGCTACCCCTCAGACTCCACACAAGCTCTGGCAGCTACACCCCGGATTTTCTCCAGGGACCAGGGGATCTAGAACTCCTGATCCAGGATAGAGCAGGGACCGTGCTGGAGCTGGGCTTCATACCGAGGTGTGGAAGGGACTTCCGTTGCTCCGAGATTAGGGCCTTCGATAAGCGTCGGACGAGCGGGGGGTTTCCGTGCATAGGGCACTATGGTCATGTGCATCTATAGATCGTGGGTTAGGAGGTATTTAGTTGTTCGTTTATGACTGGGAGGTTAGCATCAGGGTTTACTTCTTCCTAGGTATGCTTCCATGTTGTTTCGACGAGAGTCTTGGTTGGGTCCATACATGTCGGGTACGAAGTCGGTTACTACAATGGGGATTGCTTCCAGCTAAAGCATCGCGGCATGAACTCTGCGGGCTATACGGAGTACTCACAGATTATGAGAGAGGGTTTGATCAGGATTCTGTATACAGTTGCACCGCAATTGAATACACTTCTTGGTTATTGTCTACACAGTACAGGTTGTATCGCTATCTGCGCCGACCTAGTCCAAAACGTACCTAGCAAGCTTAAGCAGAAATGGAATGTCCAAAACATGGAAGTCTTGTCAGACGGTCCTTTTCTGTCAAGTCAGATATCAATATCAAAGCAACCTCCATCAGGGCCCAAACCGCTGTGTCATAGCATCAACAGGCGGGAATTCAGACATTCCAGGCTGCGCCCGAGATACATTTGGCAGTCTAGTCCGGTGTTTCGGAGCAGGTTTTGCAACTTTTCCCGTTCCTGGCCCGGGCGAATCAGTCAATGCTTCTCACAAGCTGGAATCCGATCCTCACCATTTCGTCCGTTCCAGTTCGGCCGAGCAGGGGGTGGCATTGCGGCTTCACGAGGCGTATTTGTCTTCGCCCTTTTGGAACTGCCAGTGCCGCTTCTCTGGTGCCGATGTAGCTGCTCAACTCCGTCTATGTTTACAGGAAATGTGGGAGTCTTTGGGTGTACTGTTGCTGATGTCGGCTTCGTTGAGACATCGGAAAGAGGAACTGTCACAGAGGGAGGGGGAGGGACGTTGAGCGAGGAGAGAGCCTGAGAGACTGTGTCCGAAGCTGCGGTCTGCATCCGAGATCGCATCGCCCGAGCTTTGAGAAGGTTATATAGGTTAGTCATTTGCGAGAGTTTGTTGTTCTTATCGCGGTATAGATCGTTCAGTTCTTGGTTTTTCCTTTGGAGGTCTTCTTGTGCAGATTGCATGTCTGGAGCTGACTTTAGTCGAATTCGACAAGCTGACTGGATTGGACAGACCTGTCAACTTCTTTTGTAGTGCCATTATCTCCGTGTTGGCGTTGTGGATGACCTTGTCCATCTGCGTGCTCAAGTTGGCGTACTTCTCTGTAAGGGATTTCGCTCGGTACTCCTGGTAGAAGCTCCTCCAGGTTTAGGCTCATGTAAATCATCAAGGACTCGACACATACATCTCTTGTGTGCTTTGATATGCCCAAAACCCAAGTGCGCGACCAGCACATTCCATAATTGTGTTCGGATCCAAACCGCTCAACACACTTGTTTTGTAGTCTTCTGTTGGGTTCAAAATCGTAGATACAGCGTCATCTGGGTTCAGAAGTACCGTTTGACAAGCAGGGCAGTGCCGACTGCTGGTGGTCGGATGGAAGAGCCCGAGGCTCTCTGCGCAAGCGTGGCAGAAGATGTGGCTGGTTCCATTAGTAACTGACTTGAGCTAGTCGAGGAAGCAGCAACATACGAGCATGTAGTCACCACCGCCTTTTCTTTCAACTCTGTCCGACACCGCAGAGAATTACACCGTAGAGAGAAGTCCATGGTGTTGTTGGCAATGGGAGTTTGCGGGGATGGGAGCTAAAAGTGGCCTGGAAGTGGAGGGCACGAGACTTGGGTCGCCTGAACAGGTGATATCACGTTGCTATCTACAGGTCGGAGTCGGCGTTACTGAATATCATGCAATGGCAAGAATTGTGCAGGTGCGGGAAATAAGACGGATTTCCGGTATGTCTATTATCTTGTTAAATTCGTTGCGTTCGTATAAGGCTAGAGCTAGAAAAAGAATGTATTCCCCTGAGCATCGCGCCTCGTGGAAGTCATCTTCTCCTCAAACTCTTTACCGGGCTCATACTCGTGCCAGAGACTGGCCGGGTATATGTGCTTATTTTTCTCATACCACCGTCGATCTACGACCTTGGTTTCTGAGGAATCTTTGTCGGCACCCTCTAGTTGATCGTCACTTTGTTCTTCATTCGGGCTGGTGACCGGGGGTTTAGTGGAATAATCGAAAAGGAGACCGCCAGCACGGGAGAAGCTGGGTATCTGATTGGCGATGAAATAGTAGAATTCATAATGCTGTGACAATGTTAGTGGTCATCACCAGAGCATACCATGACGAGAGACATACATGAGGAACAATTATATCACCCTTCACAAGCATCAAGTCATCAACGCTGACTCGAGCCCACTCTCGTCGGTTGTCTTTCTTTGCGCTTGATGCGCCATTGGCACCTCGGACGCCCATCTCTGCACCAACTTTGCGACACCGATCCAGGAACAACCACACATGGTCTCCTTTTCTCACTTTGACCGCGCCAGCCGGTATACTCGTGCCGTCGTAGAAGACGAACGGAATGAGAATTTCGGTATTCTTCACAGCCTCCTGCATGGCCAGGAATTCCTTGCGGAGCTGATCGCGAGCCAGCGCTTCGGCTTCCAGTGACGCCTTCGTCAAAGCCTTGGGTGGAGGGGGTGCATTCGGGTTCGCTTTCATGCGTCGCGCAGCGCTATCCTCGCCGGGTGTTTTCGAGCCTGATCGTGAGACGCTCGAATCTCGTGTTGTTGCCTCTTCCGTCTCGTCCTGATCGTCGCCAAACGAGAGTTTGCTCTTAGCGAGGGCCTTCTTTTTCTTCTTCTTCGGAGGGGCATCACTCCGGGGCGACTCTGACCTGTTGCGCCGCGGTCAGCTCAGGATCGGATATCGAGATACAGCTCTTGTCTTACCCGTCAGTCGTGTCGCCTGCAGAGGGGGTTGCACTTTTTGAATTACCAGGTGCTAGTCGACCCAGGGTTTTGTCATGCGCTTCGCGCTCCTTCTGCTCGAGGACCTCTGCACGTCGCTTGCGAAAGTCCGAGAGATGAACCAGACCAACTGTCTGCTCTTTAAGCATCTCCTCCGCCGAGACGCTCTGGCCGGCGAAGGACCGCGGAGTGGAGGTATTGCTATCTTCCTCTTCTGCCATATTGAATTGGCAGCTTGATCGCTAAATATGTAACGGGGTTTAGAGAAGCGAAGTGTTTGAATCCAGATCGGTGACGTCCTGAATTCATCACGTGACCTTCAATGCTCAACGTATCGAGCGTAGTACTGCGTAGATGCTTGGCTAGCCAGACCACGAAAGTAATCGGCCATCTTAAAAGTAAATCATGAATCTCCCTTCAACTGGCACACCGAATAGCTGGTGGTCAAATTGCAATCCAAAGTATTTCAGGGTTCATGGTCGCTATCACCTGAACAAGGCACTACTGGAGTCGGGGTTCCGCTGCAAACAAAGCAAACTCGCTCCCATGCGCGCAACATTCGATCTCGGTCGTGTTTGATACAACGCTCTACGGTCTCCCCGCGGAATTGGAAATTTAGACACGATGGACGACGAAGAAGATGACTTCTATGACCCGGTTGACGCGGTACCGCCGCCCCAACAGCCACTTCATGCACAAAATGAAGCTGGGGGCCAACCGCAGGATAACAATCATATGGATGAGGATGTGGTAGAGGAAGAGGAGGAAGAAGAAGATGATGTACGCTCCATCCTTCCCAGTTGTCTCGCACCAGCCCTTGACTAACGGCATTCTCAGGATGACTTCAATATCATTACAGAGGCACCAGCTGATGGCGCACCTCTCGAAGCGTGAGTGAGCTACCACATTCAAACCTGCGCTCATACTGAACTTTCCCAGCTCCCATCCGCGTCATGCAACCCTACGACAGGAATCACAACGGCCGCCCTCGGTCGACTCATCAGGTGCAGCAAGGTCTGCGACACCAGCAGCAACTCCTCGGTACGACACCGCAACACCAGTGCCCGGCCAACCAGCTGTTCCAAAACCCCCTTCCGAAAAGCCAGGCTCCGCCTACCCTGCAATACACAGCTCAACAATTGACGTCAATGCAAATCCCGTCCATCCCATGACCGGCAAGCCTATCATGTCCACCGACATGGACGCAGATTTCCCGTCCGACGACAAGCCGTGGCGTCGACCCGGCTCTGATCTCTCCGACTACTTCAACTACGGATTCGACGAGTTCACATGGGCAGGATACTGTATCAAACAGCAGGGACTTCGGCAGGAAGTTAGCGCCCAGAAGAGACAGATGGACGATATGCAGGCTTTCATGGGTATGGGGATGCCTCCGATGCCTGGTGCTCCGGTTCCTCCTACCCCTCCCAGTGCTGCACCGCCAATGGCTGGCATGCCTGGTATGCCGGATATGAACTCCGATATGATGCAGGGTATGCTGGCAACCATGATGTCGCAGGGCTTGGATCCGTCTGCCATGGACCCTATGGCTTTCATGCAGCACGCGCAGTCCATGATGCCCGGCGGTGGTCAGCAGGGTCAACCTGGATTTGGCGGACAGCCGCAAGGCCAGGGATTCAACCAAAATGGTCAGAGCCAGATGGGTTACGGTGGGTATGACCAACGTGGAGGTGGTTACGGAGGGCGCGGACGAGGGCGCAGATGGTAGTTGGGCATGGGCTTTGCATCTTTTCATCTCCCGAGAATATGAGCTCGGGTTGCCCTCTGATAATGGTCTTACGGCGTTTATGGATACAAGGAACTGGCAATGGCAATCAACAAGCTACATTTCGAAGCTTCGGCACTAGTAAGCTTCAGCTCGGGAAACACAGTAACCGGCAATGCCAGTAATATCAGTCATTAGAAGCAGTAAAAGACTAATATTCTGACATTCAGAAACACAGTAGCATAATTTATTTCCAACGATTAAAACCAAAAAAAGGTCAATAGACAAGTCCAACAGCCATGTCGTTCGGGAGAAGCTCATGGTCCGGTCTTGGCATTCTGGAAATTTCTCCAGTCTCGACCTTCAAATCCCCCGGACAAGTTCCATCTTCTTCCTTTCCCCATCCCATCCTCAACTCACGATCTCCCCAGGAAATCTCATCCGCCCTCACAATGGTATGTGATACATTCCTATAGTTTCATAAACCACAAATACCCTCTTCTCCAACATCCAGAGAGCTCCCAGCACCTCTCCGCCCCGTGTTTTTCTTCCATCCCTCAAGCCCGATCCCGGGTAACCCGAAAACCAGCGCAATGCGCGGGAGTCCAATTCGACCCTCTTCGCCATTTGGTCAGCCCCGAATGATCTTGCTAATTCGTATTCCTGCTACAGTCTATTCTCCGCAACATCAAGTCCCTCGCTCCCCTCATGGACCGCGTCCTGGTCCAGCGCATCAAGCCCGAGGCCAAGACTGCCTCCGGTATCTTCCTCCCCGAGGCTGCTGTTAAGGAGCAGAACGAGGCCCAGGTCCTCGCTGTTGGTCCCGGTCTTCTCGACCGTGATGGCAAGCGTATCCCCATGAGCGTCAATGCCGGTGATAAGGTCCTCATTCCTCAGGTATGTATTCTATGGTCTTTTGATCCTGTTCGCTCCGCGGATGCACTTTTGTGTGGCTATATGCTAACGGTGTCTGTTCAGTTCGGTGGTAACGCCGTCAAGGTCGGCGAGGAGGAGTACACCCTATTCCGGGATCACGAGTACGTTTCCTTCACCCTTCCAGTGTAAGAGAACCTCGCTGACAATCCACTAGCATCCTGGCCAAGATCAAGGAGTAAAGAAGTCACGAGGCTATATAATCTCTTGACTTTGTTTCGCCGCCCATCCAACTCCCCCTGTCATGTTGACTCGCTGTTCCCTTTCGCTGTAGAATCGCGGATGGGATCTTAGAAGATACATGACGTGTATAATATTGACGCGACGTCACGAACTTGACCCCTTTTCAACGATCTCAAGAACACCGTTCAAGAAAAACCAAAAAATCTAGCGATTCGGGATGCCGGCTGCGTGATATTAGATACTTGGGTGTTCTATATCGGCTGGTCATGGCACTCGGATCCCGCCCTGTCTTTCTATTTTGCATGCATGAGTTTTTGAAGCGCTGGATTGGCCTTGGGTTTCGCATGTCTTTGTCCACTGTACTTTTAAATCACACTGCGGCTTTCCCTTTTCCCTGTGCTTTGAGCTAGGGTGGGTAGTCGGTAATTGCAGCTCTGATCCTCTCCTCTCTCTCCTCTCCCTGTTAGCAACTATGTTCGCGCTCTCTGTAGGGTACTTGTCACACATCTGTAGGCGTAACTTGTCTATTGCTTTACTAGCAGGCCACGTACGTCCGTGGTCCCAAAGATGCAGCTTCGAGCGTATCGGTTTGTTATTCCAGTGAACAACATATCAGACATTTTTATCCAACTCCCCGGTGCACTGGTGAGTAGTTATACAAATACCATCGAGATATGCGAGCGAAGAAGGGCTGGGCTGGCCAACCACGCAGTTGACACCCAAACCATCACTGATAAAGCCGTATCGGCAAAATAAGCCGGCAGTCCTCGCACGCTGGATTAGAATTAAATCCTCATCAGCGAAGTCTTCGGCTTCCTCCCGAAATGTTTCCCAGAAGAGGGATTCGAGCTCTCTGCGGTTGTCGTAGTAGTGCCATCCCTTTGAATTCATGAATCCAAGGACATTTTCGAAGCCCCACAAAGAGAAGCCAAAAGGAAGAATCCTTGCCTCGGCCCAGTCAACGATGCCCGTGAGCTTACCACTTTTCGGGTCTATGAGGATATTCATCTCACAAAGGTCGCCGTGAGTGAGAACAAAAGGTAATGCCCCCGAGAAGAGTGATAGGAGGTCTCTGCGGATGCTGGCTAATCTTGACTCGAATCGTGGTGGTAAGGACTGGGCAAGGTGACTGAACTTTTGGTCAAACTCCGCATGGAGGGCCTTGGTAACGTCTTCCTGTATTGGCTGGCGCTTGTTCCACGATTGCGCAAAGACTCTGTCCACCATATTAGACTGGCGCCAAACAGGAGAACAGCCTTCTAGACGTACCTTGCGAAGTCTCTGGTGGTGTTTTGCTGTCGAGATATCGAGTCTGGTGGCTGTATGGGGGATACATCGCGTGCTAGAATATAAGGAATACCAGGGAGTTTCCCCATCTCGTAGATGTGTAGGGGTCGATCGGTTCCAATAGTTTCATGATAATTGATAGCAGCAACAAACTCAGGATGAGCTGCCTTGGCGAGGGTCATAATCTCTTGGTCGACCCTCGAGTCTTCGACACGAAACTGGAACAGCTTGGACCCTGCGGTCACAGTATAGCTGAACGCTCCCTGTATTGGCACAGGGACGACTTGGTCACTTGGATCAGTGGCGTGGGAGCCCACAAAATCATCGCATTGCTGTCGGGTTACGGATGTGTTTGACGCGAAGAACGAATTGATCGTGTCGTCGAGGCTGTAAAGCTTGATCATAGTGGTAAAAGGGGCAATGATCAGTGAAAAGCGGTTCAGTTCTGCGGGACTTGGAATTTTGGAAAAAGTAGGAGGGCACAAAGGGGTCTAAGCACTGGCTTAGGATGTATACCCTGGTCACCTCCAGGCTCCCAATCAGGGCCAATCCACCTGTTGGATAGCTATTAGCGACACACCGCTGTTTGTTCCGCTTCAGCGTTGAGCGAGATATGGTTACATTATGAATATACTAAGGGACCTGTGAAATCGACGCCAAAAATGACAACCTCTGGCGCCAGAAACGGCCGTCTTTCTGCCTGTAACTGTGAACGGCGAGTCGTTGCATGACCACTCCATTGTACTCTACTACTACTACTGCCCGCTGTTCTGCACCCAAACCAGCACTGTTGGTAGTCACCATCCTCTGACCCCCGGCGGGAAATCACCAGTAATACGAAGCACTTGTTAGAGAAGTCAATGCGCGTTCGCATTCCAACTCCGCTGAATACACACCACCACCAAGGCCGAGCACGAAGCTGTACCACCAGATTTCCTCTCGTGTGAATCTCAATGCAGTGGTGAAATCCCAATAGTCAGGGTACCAACCTGCTGATTCCCAGTCCAGAAATCCTGTGATGTGGCTCCCCCTGACAAGGATATTATGTGGTTTGAGATCGCCGTGGGTGAAAACAATACGATGTGACATCATGCCCATACCTTTGGCAAGACTGAGTGCATCATTGTATGCTGATTCGGACGAGAAACCGCCAGACCAAGATGGTCGGATAAGATATTCGTTGAATTCTTCCTCGGACTCAAATGGGCCAGCAAAGTGGTCAGGAACGCGAACGCTCCTAATTGGAGTACCCAACAAAGAGCAGATTCTCTTTCCACCCCACGGGTTTGTCCATCCACGCATTGTCTCCAAGTAAAGATTGAGCTCCTTGAGACTGACTTTCTATCTTCGCTGCTCAGGGTTTCATAGACTTGGCCCAATTCTCTGCCAGGTAAGCGAGTCATCAGTATTGAGACAGGAGCATGTGGAGTATCTGGATGGTCTCCATAGCAAATCACTTTTGGAACCGGGAAGCCAGCTGCCCTAGCGACCTGCATTGCCAACACTTCTTCCAGCCTCGTGCCGTCAGACCATTTAAGAATCAACCCAAGCGGAAGCTGAGCAATTTGGTTGTCGTAAGGGATCCCAACCCAGCTGCAATATGATCGAGAGAATCGTCGCATATATTTATGCAAAATGCCCCAGAATCGACGCAGCCAGGGGTGGGTCGGCCGAGGCGTGCGTGGTATTTCGTTCGCGATCGACCGCACGTTGTTTTCCTGCCATGTAAAGTCTGGCAGAAGGCAGCGAGGTATATACCAAGTTCCCATGGCGATGAGAAAGACAAGATAATTGATTAGCTGCCAATTATGTTCAATTAGAAACTGAAATAAGGCGTCGATCGCACGCGGCACCCCCTTAACATCCAACGGATTCCTGAGCGGCAGAAGCGATATGTGGGTTGGGGTGATGAACGCTTGTTTAATCAAGAGAGATTCGGAGAGTTAGAGGAGGCAGAAAATGGGGGAGATGATGGGATCACTTCGTTTTTGTTCTACTGCATATTCTCAGCGTCATGTGATCAGATCCCTTGAGAATCGAGATCAAGCCGCATCCAACAATGGGCGCTGGCAGCAATTTCTCGCTGCGCTGGCCCGATAACACTCCAGCGTAGCAGCATGTGTGTAGAGCAAGTGACGAACGCCAGTTCTTAAGGGGTGTTTAAAATAAGATTCGGGCGGATGCCCTGACAAGTGGGGATCTCAAGTGGATCCCGTCCCGGACCACATCTTTTACAGTTTTACTCCATGTTGAACATCATGTGATCCATCCTTCAAATGGAAGAGGCCCTGTAGGTCTCGTTAGAGTGAGAAGAATCCAAATGGTAAACACCTATCCTTTAGCCCTAACTATCATCTATAACTCTGCTTACGAGGCTTATTGGTTGGCTATGCTGAGTTACCTAATTTTGCTGAGCGAAGCGAAGCATGGAAATGATCAATTTATATATTGGAATATGTCGACGGTAGGTACGGATCCATATCATCCATATCTTGGATGAAATGGAAGCTGCATGGAATGGAGGTTACGGAAAGCTTTACCATGCCCTCAATTGGGAGATCCTGAGATGTATTCAATGTTGGATGAGCTCAGACTCGATTTGATTGGAAAGGGTCGCCTCCCGGTGATAAAGTCTTGACAAAGTGGAACGGAAACCTCAATATCTCGGTTTGAACAACGAAATCAACCCATAATCTGCCGCTCAACTCTAGATTTCAACCGTCTTCTCACAATCTAAACCTTCAGACTGAGATAAGTAATGGATAATCCTTTTGGTTTGAGGTGACTTTTTCCCCAGTCTGCAAGTCTTGGGAGTCACAGTTGAAATTAGTCAAAGATTGGTGGCCATTTAGGGTCTGTAGATCTGGAGAGCTTAGAACTGATCACATCAACACGACAAACGATTTTTTGATCCAATCTTTCAGCTCACGGAGTCGCAGTGTCGGACTGTGAACACTGAGAACTCTTTTAAATCTTTGGCCAGATCAGAAAAACACAACAGAAAGCGTCGACTGGCGTAATGAGATAGGCCTACGCCGACCAAAGATTGGCCAACATGGCCCCATGTATGTGAGGGCAGTGGTGAAAATGGATTACTGTGGGTTGATTAGCTATGTCCAACTTCAATGATAGACCATCCGAGTTACCTCATAATAGTCCATGGTGTCCTCCTCCTCCTGGAACTCCTCTTCCTCTTCTTCTTCTTCTTCTTCTTCTTCCTCCTCCTCCTGCTCCTCCTCCTCCTGAATCTCCTCGTCATGGACCTGCTCGTCCTCAGAGTCATGAACGCCAGCCAACTGCTCATCAATTTCGTCCACAATGAGATAATAGGGGCCCTCTTTGTTATAAGCACGAAGAAAGCCCGAGTCAGAGTCAGAATTAGAGTCAGAATCAGACTCAGAGTCAGAGTCAGAGTCGTTTTCGACACTTTCGTGAGGCAACTCTTGTGTTCCTGGCTCCGGAATGGGTTTGGCGTCCTGTCCTCCCTGACCAGCCGCTATGTCGGAATTCTGGGAAGCTGGAGCGATGCCGTCAGATGAATACACGACCTTGCCAGATGCATTCAGAGAGACTCCGCTTTGCGAGAACAGCATGTCCGAGTTGTAAATATCAAATACGCTGCGAGAGGCCTCTGGGACATTGGAGACATTGGGGCCACTTTCGACCACAACACCAATGGTCTCCGGGGAAGGGACGCCCCCATTTTCGGAAGTAAATTGACCCATCTGATCCTCAGGCACAGCGGTCTCCATGTGGTTGGTGTCATGGAAGGAGGGGGACGTCTCTTCCAAATCGTAATGTGCATACTGAGAGGGTGGTTCACCTGCCAGGAGCCTGGCTCCCTCAGCTGAGTATAGGACAGGTTCAGGAGCGTCCTCGGTCAAGGCAACGTTGGGGAGGATACCGCGCCAGATGTTCTTGTTCTTCACGTCGCTCTGGAGGCAGGTGCTCAGCAGATCCATAGCCTCGGGGTCTGTCGGGAGTTTGGCATAATAGATATCGTTACAGAAGCGATATTCAAGTTCTGCCATGCGTTGTTCCGGGTTCTCAACTGGGAGACCTTTAACAGGGGAGGCGGGTGGGGGGTGAGCGCCGGGCTCAAAGGTCTCGTCAACATAGGAAAGATGGGCGTAGCTGTCAGAGTCCTCGGCAATCTTGTAGTACCTAGCGTACTCAAGAAGTGTAGGGTTGCCATGAGCCATGATCGTGGAGATGCGAGATGAGTAAGTGCACGTTTAAGAAGAAACATCGATGAACACGGGATGAAGCCGTGCAAAGAACGAAGGCAGTGGCATGAAGGAAAAGGAAGCGACAAAAGACGACGAGGAGGGAGAGGAGGAAGTCACGATCCATCTTTTCTCATGTTGGGAAGGAACGAACGAACAAACCCAAACATTTCCACAATAGGAAAGAGTGAGCATCCAATCACCCATGGACATCAAATCAGCTCCTTAAGACAACCCAACTTACATTGGAAGCAACATATATTGCTATACCTAGACAAAGAGAATAATATTTCGCTGACTTGATATCTCGCTAATTGGTATGAAAGAAAGGGAAAAGCACCACGAACCACAATCATAACACCCACAGCAGCCCTAATCATTGTAGTTAGACTGCCGAGAGCCATCCTTATTAACCGCCGGCAATCCATACAAGACACTAAATTCCTCCTCCTGAGACCTCCCATCCTCCCGCAGCACAGGTTTCTCCGCTTGCACCGCAACACGCACAGCATGGCGACGATGCGGCGAAAAGCCATAAGAAGCACTATGATTGGTAGACCTATTATCCCACAACGCAACATCGTCCTCGCCCCATGAGAAACGAACATGCATCTCCTGCGTAGTAGCAATTACATCCGTAAGGAAGCCGATGATAGCCTTGCTTTCCGCAGCCGGGACGCCGACGATCTTCGTCACGAAGCCCGGGTTGAAGAATAGTCCGTTCCAGCCTGTGACTGGATTCGTGCGGATGAGAGGGTGCTCGGTGGTGACGGGTTCCCGGCGTACTGGGCGACCCAGGGCCCGGGAATCGTTGGCTTGCATGTCGGCGGAGTGGAGGGCTGTTAGGCCCTTGAGGTAGTTTTGCATGTGTGAGGAGAGGACGTCGTAGGCGGCGTATTGCGATGTCCAGAGGGTGTCGCCGCCGCCGCCTCGGGGTGGGCCGCTTAGAAGCTTGAGTGATGTGTATGATGGTGGTTGGATTTCGTAGGTTACGTCGGAGTGCCATAAGAAGCTGGGTTGGAAGAGGGCGCGGTTGTCGCTTGAATTGTCGCCGGTGTAGACGACGTGGACATCCTCGAGGCCCTGCTTTCGAGGGACAGATGTAGTGGCGTGCTGTGAAGCGTTAGTATGTATCTTCTATAAGTCCGGTTACAGTGAGATCTCTTACCTTGTGCAGCTTGCCCCAGTATTGGCCCAATTGGCGCTGGGCTTCGATATCAAAGTTCCTCTGGGAGCGGAAGAAGACGACGCCTCGGTATGCGATCAGCCGGGCGAGGTCATCCCGCTGTGCATCATCAAGCTTTGACAGATCAACACCGTGGATTTCGGTTCCAATCTTAGGGTTGTGATCAAAAACTGCTGTGGCATCTCGCAACAGGTTCCGAAATTTGGGGTCTCCTCGCAATCCCTTGTCCTCGTAGGCAACCTCTTCAAGTGGGGGCCACTGAATGTTTGGGAAAGAGGGCAACAAGTCTTCGTGTGCGTAATTGTCGTGTTTCGTGACCAAGGTTCGACCAGGCTGGTATCCGAACTTATTGTCGCCAGTGAGTTCGGTATGCTTCGCCGCCACAGGAACGGTAGACTTGGTCACAGGTGTGACCGTAGCCACGGGCTCTTCCAATGATGGCGCCATATCGATGAATGGGGTATTGAACAGATACGCAGGCGATATGTGATTAGATGCAAGAGAGAAGATGGATGTTCAACGGGGACACTGGATAGTCTTGATATAAATGCTAAGTTTGAATGAATTAGACCTGAGGAGGAAGAAGCAGTTTATATAGAACCCCTAAATATATGAGTCGAGCATGCAATCCTCACTATTGAGACTGGATAACGCAATTCTTGACCACCTGCTGGACCGGACTTGACGGGATGGCGCAATTTTCCAGATGAATCATCGCAGATTCAGGCCACCATCAGATCGCCAGATTGGGACCCGCTTCTCTGTACTCTGTAGATATTTTAGTACTTACTCACTCACACCGCTGGTTCAGCGATCTTCAACCGGTATTTTGGATGCATGGCTGTGCTGTATGATCCTTCAAGATGGAATGATGGAGTGCAGTATCGCGGCGAGGATGCCTGCTGGTTGAGATTAAGATGAGGCGCTAAGGGGGGCGCCCGGCGGAGCACGTCAGAGTGGGGCCATCGCACGTTAGTTAGCCTGGGGGCCAGGCTCCACCAGGGCTGACTACAGTCTACGGTGCAAGAAAACAGATCTAAATTTGTCACGATCTAGTTACCCTGTTTCATCTGTAAGCTTAGCCTAGTTACTACTCAGGTTAGACTAATCAGAATTTCAGTTCGCCTGATAATGTGTGGGATGTCATGTTCGCATGCTGAATACCAGCTTCCATAATAATACAGATCAAGCTCGCTAGTGGCCTCCGACCTTTTGAGGTAAAGTCGCTGTTCTCAACTAGACATATCCTGCACCTGTTCTGACACATTGCTCAGACGAGTGGCAACGCCCATGATGCCAGTCTCCACGTCCGTAAGGACTGCAGCAAGATCCGCCTTGGTAGAACGTGGGGCCCCTGGGGCGGCATCCCGGGACTTGGAGCTCACAAAATCGCTGATCTGGCGATTGAGATTAGCCTCGACACCATGAAGATGATCCTCGATCTCCTTGAGGTTGCTTGTGAATTTTCCCAGTACTGCGTGCATCTCCTTGGTGCGGTGAGAGAAATAGTCGACCAGGTTGACGGGGACACCATTGATGTCAGTCGCGGATGAGTCGTCACCTTCCACGCCATCGGGAAGAGCCAGGGTATTCTTGCGACTGGAGCGCATGGAGCGTTCCGGAATGGGTTGATCTTGCACAGACCACCATCCACCGCGGGCAGTTGTCTGGTATTGCAGGGGCAGCTTCAAGGTGTCAATGGCGCGGAACGCAACTTGGGCCTCGGCCGCATCCCGTGTAACAAGGCTGCGTAGCCCATCAATGTCACTGGCATCATTCTCGAGTGCATGCTGAATGGTCTCTAATTTGCTTTGCACAAATTCCACATCGTTGGGAATTGTAGCACCCTGCTGTTCGATGGTGGGAAGTAGGTCCCCGACTTCATGGCACATCTTCATTTGATTCAGAATGTGTTTATCGATGGCTTCAATTTGGCTTCGAATCTCATCGGCACAGCTCTCGAACTTTGTGGTAGGCAGCAGATTGCTCACGTCGACTTTCACGCCCGGAATCACTGTGCTGGTAGTTGTACTCTGTTGCAGCGTTGGTTGTGTGCTCGGCGCAGCGGCCGATTGGCCGAAGATACCCAGAGAAGGTTTTTGGGGCTGCTGTTGCTGTTGCTGTTGGGTTGTGTTCTGACCTCCACCACTGTGTATCGTTAGAATACGAGCCATGAGATGAAATGATGCTGCCATAACTCACAATAGACCTCCTCCTGTTGATGATCCACCGAGTCCGCCGAAGGCCGGCTTTGCTTGAGTTTGCGCCGTAGATGTGCCGCCGAACAGAGTGCTACCACCTAGACCGCCGCCCGTCGTCCCTTGAGTAGTGCTGGTGCCAGCGCCAGCAGTTGACCCACCGAACAGATTGCTTGTACCCGCAGGTTTTGTGGCTGGGGTAGTTGAGGAGCCGAAGAGGCCGCCGCCACTCTGTTGTTGACCTCCAAACATATTGGATCCGGTCGTTTGAGATTGTTGTGTGGTCCCTGCCGCCGGTGTCGTTGAGGCGCCGAACAAGCCTCCTGCTGGCTTAGGTGTAGTTGAGGTGTTTCCGAATAGACTACTCGTCGCGCCCGGGGTAGCTGTCGATGAGGTTGTGTTGCTGTTGCCGCCGCTGTTCATGAATGTCCCCATTAGCTTATTTGCCTGAGTCAGAACCAAGGGACCTGCCCCTGTAACCTGAAGAGAGCAGAAAACTGGAATAGATATGACGGAGCGAATCAGAGCCAGAGGCAAATAAATGGATCTGATAGGTGCAAACAAGGACGAAGACAAGGGAGGAGCACTCACAACAAAGAATTTGTGGTCAGCGATAGTCCGCCTGTGGCAGGCGCTGATGTCTTGGGAGCAAACATGATTCAATAGAAGAATGTGTATTTTTGATTGAAGGGTTGTCGAGCCTGTCAATGGGCTCTTCAATGAGAAGAAAGCTGCGCGATAATTGCGATTTGCGATTTGCGGAATGCGGAATGCGCGAAGCTTCTCGGGACTTTGTTTGTCCGATCCGGATTATCTTCATCGAGGTAGATAACGAGTAACTACTTGAGACTTTCATCCTTGCTTTACTGCGATACTCTTGAGAGAAAGAAAGAGCAAAAGCAAAGATCTGAAGTTGTCGAGAAGTCACGAGAGTCGAGACAAGAAAAAGGTACCTTGCTGGCTTCTTATGGGGGGAAGAAATCTTAGGCTGCCTGAGGCAGAAAGGAAACAACCATCCCAAATTCTTCTATGGCTGTCTGCGGATGCCGCTACTCGAGTCTATGATCTGTCTAGTGCAATTGACTATTCTAGTATGATGGGACTGTCGGGCTTGGTGACGACTACAGAAGCCTCCACAATCTACTATCTTCCTGCAAGCCTTACTTGACGCTTTCAATACCTTCCCAAACTTGGTGCCTCTCGAAAGTGAGAAAAAAAACCATTGATCTAATGGTTTCATTTGTGACCTTCAACAAACATATCTGTCTCAGTCAAAATATTGCACAGCATGGAGGGCGAGATCGCTGGAGAAAGGACGCTAGTATGCGTGGCATCAACACAAGCATCCAGTGCAAGGGAGGTATCCCCATGCAACACATCAAGACGCTCCTCGGCTGCCGCTTCGCCAGTTCGAGGTGAATCTGAGGTAATATCTCATGAGGGGCCCATCAGCCAAGACACGAATGTTGGATATTTTAAGAGCGCAGAATGGTAAGATCCTGTGGCAACGGCGTTTGATCTTTATTTGCTGACCTCGGAATCTACAGGACTCCAGATGGGACAACGTTGGTGACCGATTCGGCGGATCATTCCATCAGAACATGGATCCTGTAAGTTGCACATCATCATTCGATTTCATGATTCTTCCGCTCATAAAGTCAGACCACCGGATCTGCTGGAGGACAAGCCTATGCACCAACTATCCCCATACTCAACTCTCTGCTCAGCGGAGCCAACATATGCCACCGCAATATATCCCTTCTATAACCTACAGGATCCATCTACCACCCTTTTTCTTTCATCCGTCCGCGATCACCCAATTAGGCTATCGTCGGCCCTAGCTCCTGTATCAGTGGCAAGCTATTCTTTGGTAAATCCAATGACAGAAGCATTCATAACACCACACTCGATAATCTACCCATCCGAACTGGGCGGCACTCACTTCCTCACGGGCTCAGATAGTCTTATCTGTCTCTTTGACGTGTCCCGAACAGGTCTTCAAGGCCCTGTATCCTCGATGCCCACTATACCCAGCAAGCGCAAGCAGATAGTTGGTGGTGGTGTCGGTATGAAGGGCATTGTTTCTGCTCTAGCTTTGAATCCCAGTGGAGATGGGATTCTCGCCGCTGGTACCTTCACCAGACATATCGGACTCTACAGCTCCAATGGGTCCGGTGAGCTCCTTGGAACTTTTAGCATAGCCAAGACCCCTGCCAATCGTGATGTCGGGGGCCGTGGTGTTACACAGGTTGTCTGGAGCCCCTGTGGAAGGTATCTGTATATCGCTGAGCGAAAGAGTGACGGCATCTTGGTCTATGATGTCCGTGTCACGGGGCAATTGCTTGGGCACTTGCGCGGACGCAAGGCATTTACCAATCAACGCATGAAAATCGATGTCGTGCCGTCTGGTCCTAATGGTGCCCATGAGATTTGGGCTGGTGGTACCGATGGGTTCATGAGGGTTTGGAAGAGCCCGGAGCACTGTGTAGGGGGCAAGGTCCCGGATTTCGAGTTCAAGGTCCATGACGGTGAGTTTGTGAACATTTTCAAATGTGGCCGCAGCGCTGATATATGACAGATGCTGTGACAAGTGCGGTTTTCCACCCTATGGGCGATGTAGTTGCAACTTGCTCCGGACAGCGACATTTTGATACGGATCAGGATTCTGATGAAGAGCTTTCCAGCACAGACACGAGACCGCCTGATAATTCTCTCAAGGTCTGGTCAATGCCGAATATCATATCACAGACGGGGGCAGACTATGACACAGAGCCCGCGGGTTAATGCACAAAGCGACAATAAACAAAGCCTTGTCGACATTCATTCGTCAATGCATGAACGCTATTCTCCAGCGAGTCAATCTGATGCTCGTGTGTATTCTATGTCAACATCCTAAACCAAGCGCAATATGTACCCACGCTCATTTTTCGGAGGCTGAAGGTGCCCTTCAAGGGATCCGGATGCCATACTTCTCATACGGGAAGTTTTCCAAAGTAGTATAGAGTTGACCAAAGCCATCACCGATCTTCCCGGGCTTACCAGCACCTTGGACACGCCAAGCCTGAAGTTCCTCTGCCTCCTTCTCGGCTTCCGATTTCTCCTCCTCCTTATGCGAACCAGTGACACCAGCAAGCACCTCTTCCTCTCGGCCCGCGAAGGCTTCAAGGAGGCCCGGATGGGGACACCAGACAACCTGCATCCCAGCGCGGCGACCAGCTTCAACACCAGGCACAGCATCCTCGAACACAAGACACTCCTCAGGCTTGATTTCTTCTTTTCCCTTGCCACGCAGCTCCGCGTTGATGGTCTCCAGCGCAAGCAAGTAGATATCCGGAAGAGGCTTGCCTCGCCCCTTACCGATACGGGGATCATCACCGAGAACCTTGCTAGTTTCAGGGAATAGCGAGAATAGCTCAGTCAGATGGTCGGTCTTTAGTTTGTAGTTGCCTCTGTGCGATGAGGTCGCTAGCGCAATATACACGGGCTCATCGGTAGACTGTGTGGCTACCAGATTTTGCAGCAGAGTCGGCACACCGGGGAGCGGTTGTGATTTTGGGAAGTAGTGCCGCTGCAGTGCTGAGCGTTCCTCGTTCAGCTGCTCGTCGCTGATGGGCAGCTTAGCAAAGTCGTGGAAGATCTTGCCGGCCTAGACGTGGTGTAAGTGTGTGATTGCTCGGCGGTAGATATAGCGTCACATACTTCTGGGGCGGGGCGACCCTGCATTTGAGCCTTGATGGACCACGGCAGCAAAGGTCTGCCGTATTTCTGGAGGATCTCATTTGTGATCACGGAGTACAGATCCTCTGAGTCAATCAGTAGGCCGTCCATGTCGAAGAGACATGCTCGGATGCGGGGAAGGCTGTCAACATGTCAATAAATGTTCGATTGAAGGCAGAGAATACACAGCCACTGTGCACTCACGCGGTATTGGAAGCCATGGCTGTTATGTGTGTGTGTTTACTCTTTTCTGAGTGGGATGTTGACGAGCGTTGATAAGACGTGGGGAAGGACCGTTATCAGTCCCGTGATTCTGCCCTTGGCGACCTTTGGTGTTCTCGCTCGACGAACAGCTTCGCAAAATGCGTAACTCATCTACTTCGCCCGAGCGCGACGTAAAAGAACCTCCCGTCGATGCCGATGACAGCGGCGACGAGGATGTCTTCCATGACGCACGCTTCCCCGCGGAGGAAGAAGCCGTAAGTCGCTTTGGAGACTTACACCAGAGCCGCATACTGACTACGATGCTATCTCGACAGAAACTCCTGAAGGAAGCCCACGAAATCAAATCAGAAGCAAACGAGCTGTTTCTGGCAAAGAGCTATGATCAGGCGATATCCTGCTATGATCGAGCCCTCGCCTCCTGTCCAAACTACCTCGACTTCGATGTCGCCGTGATCCATAGCAATATCGCTGCTTGCCACTTGAAATTGGAAGACTGGAAAGCTGCAGTAGAGTCTGCAACCATATCCATCGGTCGCCTGGACAAGATTATTCCACCGACAGCAACGCAGGACGGAGAAGGCGGCGAGTCGAAAGGCAAAGAAATACCGGGATCCGGGGGAAAGCCCACAGATGAAGTGATCGAGATATCTGGAGATGACGAAGATGCTGAGTTGAAGGAACTGGCGCGCTTGAAAGAGCAGGATGAACTGCGGAGCAAGGTCTTGAGACTTCGAGGCAAGGTCCTCCTGCGACGCGCCAAAGCGAAGACGCAAATTGGTGGCTGGGGTAGCTTGCAAGGTGCTGCGGAGGACTACCAAGCCCTTGCTGCTATTGAAAGTCTCCCGGTCGACGACAAGAAGGCCGTGCAGCGTGCGTTGCGGGAACTTCCTGATCAGATCAACAAAGCACGGGAAAAAGAGATGGGTGATATGATGGCCAAGCTGAAGGATGTGAGTACTTTGTAATCCTGGTGGTGATGATTCTTGTATTGGAAGAGCGACGCTGACTCGAGATAGCTTGGAAATGGTATCCTGAGCCCATTTGGTCTGTCTACGGATAACTTCAAGTTCGTCCAAGATCCGAAGACTGGGGGTTATAACATGAACTTCCAGTCATGATCTGATTTGATCGGTCAGATATAATGGTGCCATCGTATTGAACTACCGACCGGCGAGGTTCTTATGGTGGATATTCTACTTTACATATGCATACTTGGCAGGAAGCCATGAAGGCGTTCTGACTTTTGCATTCTCAATCTCATGTTCATTACCACATCACGTCTTTTGCCGAGTTCTGCCTTGATTTGGTCTAAGAATCTGGGTGTCAGCATGTATGCTTAGGATTGTCAACTTTCTTTTGATTGTAACGTTGTTCAATGTTGCAAGGCCGGCCGCCGAAACAACCTAGGTGAAACAACCCGCACAAACACTCCTTTGAAGCAGACTAGACGTGAAATATTCTTTCATCCCAAGAGACTGTATACCTTATTCCAGAAACACTAAACATGTCTACGAAGATGTGGCTACTTCAAGCACAGAAGATTGCATTTCCTTTGATCCCAGACAAGACTAAAATCTAAGCGCCGCAGCCACCCAACTGAACCACAGCCCAACCGACCTTAAAAACCCACCTCTCGCACCCAGAATCAGATCGACATATCCATACTTCCAACAAACTCCAAGCAGAACACACACACAACTCACAAATCACCAACATGACCTTCAACGTCTACACCACCGAGTCGATCGGCGCCCAGAGAAACCACATCGCCATCTACATCGAAACAGAACCAGCCGAGAACAGAGGCTGGCTGCACCACGTCACGGGAACCATCCTCAACGGAATGGACTATACTCCTAGACAAACCCCGAACCCGGAGATCCTCCCAGAATACGTGCCAGACTCCAAGAAGTTGATTGCCACCATTGAAGAGAGCGACTTGGACAGGTTCCGGGAGGAGTGCTGTATGGCTGTGCTGCCACCGCGGGCTCAGGTCACCCTTAAGGGAACCAGACTGTATCCTGATACCCCGTTATATCGTTGTGGGGATTGGTTGAAAGATGTTCAGGATATGGCTGTTAGGAAGGGGATTTTTAAGCCTTTGTAGTGGGTGGATTCCAGTTTGTATCTACTGTCTTTTCTGGATGTCATGATATCAATGTACGCAGTCTAGCTGGAAGGAAAAGAAAGCATGACATGTCTACATGCGTATTCTTATATTCCTTTCATACTCTCCGTTTCCCCCCGAGCTTGCCAATCTTTTGATTTAGCACGTTTCGAGAAAGAGCACAAACACCTAGCACGGCTTGTCTTGGGAAGTATTGCCAGTCATTACTTGAAGGGTTGGCCATGGAGCACAGTTTCCAAGGACATTCTCGATTTCGAAGATACATGAATCTAGTATTCCCGCCCTGTTAGTCCCTTACATCATTTATCTCTGGCCAGTGGCCCTAGACTAACAAACTAGCAGTGGTAGATACGAAAGGATCCGTCAGTCTTGACTCTTTGTCCTAGGCCATAGGCTGATCAGTTAAAGTAGAAAGGGTAATACCTCCAAGTAGAACTTGAAATACAGACCGGGCATACCTCGTACGCAACGTCAAGTGAAGAAGGATAGAGGGACAGGACGGGTCAGGCGCAAATCATGAGTGCTGGAGCCCCCCTGTCTCGCTATGCAGCAAGCCAGCCACTAAAAGCGAGGTCGCCCAAGGACGAGTACGAGCTTCTCCTCTTTTCGTTGGCCTTCCCTGCTTGCTCCCTCCCTAATCAACTGTCCTGTAGATTACACTACTGACCAGTGACATTTGCTTTCCCCCCATGAATTTGAAGCGCAGTTCCTCTCATCTAAAGATGAGCGCCAAATCCCCTTCTCCCAGCGATGTCATCCTACCGATGCAAGACCCGTACATGACTCAGATCGTCGATGGACGCAAAAACTACGAGTTTCGAAAATATTGCCTCAAACCCAGCGTGAAAAGAATCTGGTTTTATCGGACTGCACCGCACTCCAGAATCACTCATGTCTGCGAAACCCTGGCGGCCCGGACACGAAATCCTGGTGATCCTCCACTGGAAGAGAACGGGCTGGGTAATGCCAAATACAACAGTAGACACAAAGACTGGGATGGCTACGATTATGCTTACAAAATGGTCACCGTTTGCGAGCTCCGGCATCCGATAACGTTGAAGGAAATGAGGGAGAAGCACGGGTTTAAGTCGGCACCTAGGGGTCTTGTCTATCTTCCTAAGTCGATTAAGGATAGCGTTGATTTGAAACAGCAGAAAATGGTAAGGACACTGATCATCTTACTGTTGAGCCTACGCTGATGTATAGACAGTTGCTTGATAGGAGGACTTGAGTACTTACCTAGAGGCTTAGGATGCCTCTAACCTTTATCACTGGTGGGACTCGGGAGCTTCCGTGAGTTAAGAGTTCTCTTCGATGGCCCAGATGGATAAAAAAAACATTAGATGATTGATATAGTTCAGATCTATGTACACTTCACATTAATATCCCTATTTACCAACTCAGCCAGGTGTGATGTCCGCTTGCACAACATCCTCCACCTCGACAGGCTTTTTCAAAATCCACCCACCCAAGAATAACAAGGTAGGAACAGCCGACGAGCCAGCAATCAGCCCAAGCGCCCATCCCATGGTCCCCCACCCAGCATTCTGTCGAATGAAGCCAGCAAAGAAAGGCCCAATCAGAGCACCAGCCGCAAACCCCATATTCGACAACCCAAACGCCAAAGCCATAGCACCACCCCGCCCAAAGATCCCAGGACGCTCATCTTCCTTTTCCTGAACAGCAAAGAAAACCTCCGCGACAAGCGGGGGCATAGCAATAGCAAAGCAAAGCCCAACCAAAGCAAGAAGAGCACACAAAAGAATCTTCTGCTGCATCGAGTTCTCCGTAACAAGACGCAGGAGCACCATCACAGGGACGGAAGCGAGAAACGCCGCTGCAGTGAAGTAGCGGATGGTCTTGGGGAATTTGTCAATGACGAATCCGGTGACTGGGTCTAGCGCGTGCGGCACCATGAGTGGGATGAAGATTAATCCCTGGCCGCTCTGTGCCCAGCCGAAGGTCTCATGCACGAAGAGTGGTAGGACGCTGTCGAAGGAAGTCAGAATGAGGGAAATGATGAAATATCCCCAGACTGCAACGACAAGGCGGGGGAGCTCAATAAGATGGCGACTCGAGCGAGCGGACTCCGTGAAGGGAGAGAGGATGGCTGTGGTGGCGATGGCTGGTTTGTAGACTCATTTCCCAGAGACGGAGAAGGGGGAAGTACTACTTCCTCATCTGGTCCATGCACCTCCCCTATCTCCGGGAGCGGTTTCACTTCTGAGGCAAGCCATTTGACAGCATGTCTTCTCTCAATGAGCAGTAATCGCAACAGGATATCAATCCCAATCAATGCAAAAGCAAGTCCAAAAACAGCATAATACCCACCACTCTGATAAACAACCCCGCCAAGCAATGGCCCGCCCAACGTCCCAAGACTAATAGCCATAGAAACATACCCAATAGCCTGACCGAGATCATCTTTCCCGACGGTATCAACCATCAAGGCAAGACCAGCAGTCCACACGATAGCAGCCGCAATGCCCTGGAAAACCCGTCCGGTAATCCAGAGTGCGATATTCGTGCCAACGCACAGCAAGGCCGTCGCAGCGGCCAGCGCTACAAGTCCAAATAGCAGAGGCCAGCGACGGGACTCGGCTCGGTCAGCGATGTACCCGACAACGGGGGCTGAGGCTAATAGAGCTGCTGAGTACAGTGCCAGGAGGATGGAGGTCCAGCTTTGGAGTTTTGAGTCTGGGAGTCCTACGCGCTCTTTCAGGGCGGTTGGTGTTACTGGAACGATGAGGCCGTACATGAAGATGTCTGTGCCGGCGGCGAAGGAGACAACGAACATTATGAACCATTTTGAGGATCTGAGGTGGAGGAATTTGGGTTTTGTTTGGTTCCTGGTTCCGAAGATGGATAACGTCCTTGATACCATTTCCTGCTGATTTGGATGGGAATTGGCGCGCTCTTGGAAGTTGGATCGTGGATGTGAAGTGAGGTTGTTGCCAGTTGGCGGGTGAAATGGAATAAGGTTCTAGACGCTGGAATGTCACATGCCAATGAGATTTTGATTGAGTGACGGACTGGAGAATTGAGGAACATGAACATTGGCATGCTTGAAGAGAAGACAGGCCAATATTTAAAAACTGGAGAAAGTACCATCGAAAACCTACTCGGATGCGAAGTGAGCTCCGGTCGGGGCCCGCGGGTCCCGGACCCAAGACATTAACTACACTAGACATCGCCACATCGGATATCTCCATCTCCTACCACTATGAGGATAGGAAGACTCGATGATGTATATCACTTCGAAGTTCGGTCAGGACACAATAAGGTGTGGCGTCAGCCGAATTTAAATCGTACGGTTGCAATTTGAATTGCTACTTCAGATTATGCAATGATCAATCTCAACATGGAATAACCGTCACAACTCACAAGTCTCATCACAGCCTGGCTTTAGGCGTCTTGCTCTTGAGACTCTCTCTCAGCTGTCTGCGCAGGATCTTCCCACTCGGCGATTTAGGAATCTGCGACAAGACATGGATACCTCCTCGCAGACGCTTATGGTTTGCAACACGCTCATTCAACCACTGGGCAATCTCAGCAATAACAACCTTCTGATTCCGTTCATTGGCTTGGCGAGTCAACACCACAAAGCCAACCGGCAGCTCAGTAGCCATCGCATCCACCCACACGCCAGTGACAGCAGCATCTTCCACATCCGGGTGGTCCACGAGCTTCCCTTCCAACTCACTAGGAATGACCTGCACGCCCTTATATTTGATCATCTCCTTGATACGGTCCTGGATACTAACAAACCCATCTTTGTCGATCGTCCCAATATCTCCAGTGCGGAACCACGTCTTCCCCTCCTCATCGACAATGAATGACTCCTTGGTCGCTTTCTCGTTCTTGTAGTAGCCACTCACTACATTCGGACCACAACACCAGATCTCCGCAGCCTCTGTACATCCATCCGCCTTAACAGCAGCATCCTTCATAGTCTCCGGGTCAACGAAGCGAAGCTGCAAATTCGGCACAATGCTGCCAACACCGCTTCTCCGCTTGTCCATACGGTCACTCGGAAAGGTAGTTACGACCGGCGACGCCTCGGTCAGACCGAGGGACTGCGTGACAAAGACCTCGGTCTTGAACAAGTCCATGAACCTGGCCTCCAGGGCAACGGCTAGTTCGGCCGTGAGCGGCGCAGCAGCGGACATGATTCTGCTCACACTGCTGAGATCGTATTTGGCGATGCGCGGGTCTTTAACGAGCGCCAGGGCAATGGGCGGGACGATGGATAGCTCGTCGGGTCGGTATTTCTCAATGCAGTGCAGGAACAGGTCGAGATCGAATCTCGGCATGACGACGACTGTTTTCCCCCAGACTAGATACTGGCAGAGGAATACGCTCAGGCCGTAGATGTGACTGAAGGGCAGGAATGCGATGGCGGGGTTTCTTTTCGGTCGCTGGTCGGGAAGACCGGATTCTATCACATGGTGTCGGTATTGCTGGGAGTTGGAGGTGAGGTTCTGGTGTGTTATGACGACGCCTTTGGCTGCGCCGGATGTCCCGGATGAGAAGCAGATGAATGCCGGTTGGTGTTTTGCTTTGGCGGGGGTGATGGTGAGGAGCTCTGCCGGGTCGAATGTGCTTGCGAGGTAATTGCATGTGGGGATATCGTTTACTGGTGCTTGGCCATCTATCTGGATGACTTTTTCGACTGATGTACCCTTCGTCGCCTTCCGGGCTGTTTCCAACAGAGACGAATGGACGATGATGAATCTTGCCCCGCTGATCTGGAGCTGGGCGTTTAGCTCTGCGGATGTTAGGGCTGCGCTGGTCGGAGCAACGGTTGCGCGAGATCCTATGAGTGCATGGCATATGATGGCATAGTCGATTGAATTAGGGCTGAATAGCGCGACGACATCGTTGGGCTTGACGCCTATACGTTGCCGGAGGCCATTGGACAGAGAGCGTATGCGTCGTTTTACATCTCCGAAGGTATATTGCTCTCCGGTGGTAGCATCAATGTATAGAGGTTTATCCAAAGGGGTATCGTAAGGATTGGAGAAGAGAAAGGAGACCAAATCCACGGATTGGATCTCCAGATCTGGAAACCGAGAACGATAGACAGTCGGCATCTGGGCGATATCAGCGATTGCACTGCAATTGATTCAAAGCTTTGAAGTAATTCTATGTTCAGATGATGAGGCTAAGTAGGGGCATAAGTAGAGAACTACACACCCGGGAAGCCGAAGCTCGGCATTAAGGCGCCCCCGCGTGTGGGTCCCCAGCCATGTTTACCCCGGCATTGTATTTTTGATTAATGATCAGACTTGGTTCGCCGGCCTTCTCGGTATATTTTATTCGCTGATCACTAAAAGTAATCTGGATATTACTCGGTCGGTGGCATCTTTAACCATAGGATCATACATTACAGGATATTACTTAAGGCCGGGTTTAACGGCTTTTAGGGCTCGGTCTACGACGTACGTACGAAGCACAAAGCTCAGTGTCCTGCTCAGAGCTCACTGAGAGGTATTTCCTACCAGTGGCAATTATGTACAAGAAAGCTCAATGCTCTTTCGTCGACGTCACTATTGGGGCTATAAATAAATTCCCCTGGGCAATCCTCAAAAGGCCAGTGACAAGATGTCAGTCTAAGGCCCTGATCGACCATAGCTCGGTCTGGGATCTAAACACCGAGATCTCACCAAAAACGTGGAACAACTTACGAGAACAACCCAGCGAGGAGAGAGCCTGCGTTGAATGGTTGATTCCAACTGTGTTTCCTATTCGATAATGAAGTAGATCGATTGGAAGGCCATTCAGAGATGTTCGAAAAGCTGATGGCTATCGGCAAACCACATTTACATGCCCCGTGGAGAATCCTTCCAGATTGTGGATTATACCACAAACCTAGCTGATCTAAAGTGTGCACCAGTTAACTTGCTCGAGTTAAGTCCAGGGCTAGAGCCTTGAGCTATCTGACCCCTGAAACCGCATACGTAGACGCTCTCATGTGCAGCCCGAGTCCAGACCAGCTGAGCTTCCATGTCGTGTACGGCATCAGATCAAGGTTGAAGAAACCATATCCCATCAATGCACTATTGCACTTCTTCTTCGGGCTCCGTCCAGATCAAAACTGGTTTGATAACACTCCCGTCCTTCAAGCTACCAAGTGCCTTAGACCAATCTTCAGCCTATTCAAACAGTCAGCCAGCTATCCTTTAGTACACCTCTGCTCTAGAACTCACATCAAAGTACTCCACGAATCTATCAACCGGGAATAGTCCCTCGCGGTACCACTGAATCATCTGCGGAATTGCCTATATCAAGCATCAGTAAAGGACCCCAAAACGGTACCGACACATAGCTATTAGCCACATACAACACGAGGATCAGAATCTCCCTCGATACAACCCAGAAGAGCTCGACCACTCTGTTTCATATCAAGATTAGTCTTATGGCCGTATATTTCCGTCAGTTTCAAGAGAAGTATGACATACATTCAAATAAGCCGCAACATGAATATTCAACATGTAATCCAGCGGTGGCGCGCCCACCAAGACCGTTTTCCCGCGTGCTTGAGTGGACTGGATACTCTGCTCGATAATGGACGGTACACCGGTAGTGTCGATGGCGATGGATACACCACCCGGTACCAGATTTCGGACGGCGAGATCCAATGTCGAGAAGTCAGGGTTGCTGGTATTGATCGTATGTGTTGCGCCGAGTTCCTTGGCCAGGTCTATTCGGGACTGAACGCGGTCTACTGCGATGATTGCTTTGCATTTTTTGATCTTTGCTGTCTTTAATCACCCTCTCTCATTAGCTCTGGCTCTGGTCATGTCTTGTTTCTGGGGAAAGGAAGTAGGATGGAATTGAAGTAGGTCTCACCAATAAAGCACCCATCCCGACAGCTCCCAACCCCGTAATCATAACTATATCCTCCGGGCCCGCCTGTGTGATATTTAGAATAGCACCTGATCCAGTTTGAAATCCACAGCCGAGCGGGGAAAATAGCTTGAGTTCACTGAAATCCTTGATCAAATCCTTGACGTTAACGACGCTGGATTCCTTGACTGTGCTGTATTTTGCAAAGCTGGACTGCCCGAAGAATTGAGACCAGATATCTTCGGTACCACCGATCTGGGAGTAGGTTTTCATCGTGCCTTGCTGGCCGAGGTAGTTCTTCGTCGCGAAGGAGTCACAGTAGGCTGGGTGGGAGGTCTGACATTGCTGGCAGGTTGAACAATAGCAGAAAGATAATAGAACTGGATCTCCAATGGAGACTGACTGGACGTTCTTTCCTACGGCTTGAATGATACCGGCACCTGTGCTTGTTAGTTTTTGTTCGCGTTCATAGGTATATTTGCATGGAAGGAGTAGATAGCGGGAGCTCATGGGTCATACCTTCATGCCCTACTACTTTGGGATAATCGATGCCCATAGTCCCAGCCGGTACTGATGAGAGTAGAATGTCCGTGTGGCAGATACCTGCCGCATACATTCCGACTAGGACCTCGTCATCACCAGGCGAAGAGACTTCGACTATCTCGAGGGCCCAGTTAACGACACCTGGTTGAGAAGGCTCCCGGGCCACGATTGCTTTGCCAGACTCCATCATTGTGTATGTAATGTTAGGTAGATTGGACTCTAAGCTCGAAGGTCTGGGATATCTTATAATATCGAGACGAGTAGAACGGCGGCCCCGCACCCCGCCTTTGCTTTTGCGCGGCTTTTACAGCCTCGGTCTGTGCCCTGTCATGCAGGGATGTGCTGTTCAAAACAAAGATATGGGTGGGGCTGTGACACTGCGGATGTTGGGCGACGATTCAATTGGGATCTTGGCTGGCCTATTTGCGTGGTTTTTGCTGGTGTGAACTCAGGGCACTACTTAGCTTGCTATCTTGTTTCTGTGTTTCATAGGGGACTAGGCAGTGAGGTGTATGGATGCATGGACGGCTTGTCCTGACACCTCGTTCCGTACTACTATGTCTGGATGGGAAGATGTAGACGGCACGGGACTGCTGTTCAATTGTGATCCAAGAGAACCGAGGTCTTGGTAGTCGGAGTGTGTCTCGAGACCTGATGAATAAACAGGATAGACTGGAAGCGGGGTGACATGTGCTTGCATTGATATGACATTCACAGGAGAACAAGGGGATAGTGGTAGGGCCAACCTTGGAAGGTCTCTAGCTCCTTGAAGGTCATTGCCGTTAACATGCTAGAACCTGAGCTGTCTATCAACGGCAGTTTCACTACCGTCTGCCTTGATTCGACTCGAGAAAACACATAAATAGTGTATTCGACACTCACAAGGGACTCAAAAGTCTTCTTCTCGGGATACACTCATCTCGGAAGCAGCCATAAAGACATACAGGAAGATCAGACTAACCCGAGGCAAATCATTCAGTGGCCCAGCATAGCAGCCATTGCAATCAAAAGCCGCCAGCCAGAATACTCTTACACTTCAGGCCTGGATCTTGCAAATGGTCTTTTATTTTCATGATTGGTATCAACAAGTGCTCAGGAACCGAACCATACAGAATTAAGTAGGCGAGAGCCCTGTTCGATTGCAACCCCCATTCTCCCGCCAGTCCAATTGCCGCATGAAGGACAGAAAAATGAGATCTATCAGAGGAAGTAGTCGGGTGTGCGCCTCGATACCATTGGTTCTCCCGCTCGGGGGCAAGGGTCGAATTGTAGGCTGACAAAATTAGCAAAGGACCTCAGCCACAAATGTACTGTTGAGCTACTCACAATGTGTATTTCAAATGCTCATCAATCTCCATAATGGCGGCTTGGTTGCCGCAGCGGTAACAGTAATTTGGTGCTGCAGCTCGGTTAGCTTTCCAATTACTTCCCACCAGCACGACGAAGCCATACCTGAGAAAATAGTGACCACGTTCCGATCCTGTGACCAGTTATATCCTTCCATCACCAATTGATGCGCACGTGCCACCAGAGTCAAGCCGTTGTTGTGGTTGAAGGCTTCGGAGATATCCTGACCAAAGGTGTAACCAGCACCTCGGGGCGAGATTCCCCATCCGCAGCGATCATCGGGATCACTCCACAGCAAGTCGCACATAGGACCTTCATGGGGAACTTCTTGAATGCGATCGAGCGACCGGATGTTGTCAAGGGTGTCGATGGACGGGCTCAGTCCACCGTGGAGGCAGAAGATCTGGTTTTCGATGAGAGCAGTGAGGGGAAGGTAATCGAAGAGGTCGGTGAAGTATTTCCACACGTTGGCATTGCCGTATTTGCGGAGACATTCGTCATAAAATCCGTACACCTGGGTGATCTGTCGGGATTCGTGATTTCCACGAAGGATGGTAATACGCTGCGGATAACGAATCTTCAAAGAGACCAGCAGAGTCACTGTCTCGACTGAGTAGTAACCGCGGTCGACATAATCACCTATATCAGGGATAAGAAAATTAGAATTGTTACCCCACACCTTGGGCACGTCCGACCGTCTCCCACTCACCCATGAAAAGGTAGTTCGTATCCGGGTTAGGACCGCCGATGCGAAACAGCTCCATTAAGTCATGGAACTGTCCGTGTATATCACCGCAGACCGTCACTGGGCATTTCTGTTCAAGTACGTCAGTGGGCTGGGCGGCCACGACAACATCCCGACCGAGAACAACGTACCACTGGCTGAACATTGGATTCCTCCTGCAATACCTCTCTTGCCTAGAAGACACGCTTATAAGCAACCCTGATTCATCCTCACCGGTCCGTCGAAACAAGGGACACCTACCCGATCGCACAGCCGCCGCACGTCTTCCTCCGCTAATTGCTTGCAAGTCATCAAACTCTCGATCCAGCCGTCCAAAGTCGGTATGGACCCGGGGTCGCTTGTAGGAGACAAACGGTGTGGCTCGGGGGACCGCGCTGTATCGATTTCCATGTTGTTGTCCATTGTGTTGGCGTGCTCAGCTGGCTGAAAAGGAGGGGCCAGCTGGAGAGGGGCGGTCTCGTGAGAAAACAACGGAATTCGTGGATGAGGGTTGGTATCGGAGGTTCGAAAATTACGTGGGATGATTACGCTCCAGACGGCAATTCAATTCGAAAACAATGTCCCCAGATCGATTTCAAGGGATAAAGAGATGGGACTTGGGAACGCGAGGAAGGGAGAAAGAGATGGGAGTTCGGGAAGGTCAAGTTGAGAGTGGTGAATGGATGCGCCACACTTCAGCCACACACCGCTTCCTCCAAGGGACCTACGTAATTATCAAGTTACAAGTATGTCTACATGAGGCCGGGATTTACATTTTAGTTTTTTAACGAGATTGATGTAGAATCTATATTTTGGAGGATCCTGGATTTTGACTCAGGTCATTGATCTAAGAGGTAGACACTTCACATGAACTATGTAGAGGTTGGCGGTGACTGCTTGTCATTTTGGGATCACAAACATCTGGACCGTTCCTGTTCGTACGCGCCTACTACTTTACCACACTCAATTTGCATGTCTCATTAGATTATGTCGCCGCCAAATCCACCGCCAAATCCACCTCCGAACCCACCAAACCCTCCCCCGCCTTGTCCATTATTACCAAAAGGTCCTCGGTTACGACCGACAGGTGGCTCGCTGGGCCCTACAGGGTCGTATCTTGCACCAGGGGGTGCACGGGGATCATATCCACCATTACCAGTGCCTCTCCCCCCGAAGAGAGGGTCATCAAAGGTAGGATGCATACCACCACCGCCGGGACCAAAACCAGGGCCCATGGTTCCACGGAAAGGATCATTGGGGCCGAGGCCTGGTGGGTAAAGATCTCGCTCTCCAATGTTGTAAGGGTTTCTGGCTCCAAGTCCTGATGGGCCTTCTCCTAGCCCCGATGGG
Organism: Penicillium sp. DV-2018c; assembly: GCA_028827535.1. Taxonomy (NCBI): domain Eukaryota; kingdom Fungi; phylum Ascomycota; class Eurotiomycetes; order Eurotiales; family Aspergillaceae; genus Penicillium; species Penicillium sp. DV-2018c. The sequence continues at coordinate 3,091,616 of JAQJAA010000002.1, forward strand.
CCTCCCCCAAGTCCTGGTGGGCCACCCCTGAGCCCCCCTGGATATCCTCGCGGAGGCTGGTTGATCTCAAACTCGTTTTCGAACCCGGGCGGGGCAAAGTCTGGCGGGTTGGAGCGTCGGGGAGCTGTGGCCACGGGATCCACGAATGGGTGAGGGCGAGCAGGCTCGGACGAAGTCGTATCCCGAAGGGGTTGCTGTTCTCTTCCCTCCTGCAGTCTTTCCCTAGACGGCGGGGATCTATCTTCATAGCCTTCTTTGTACAAACCGGGCGCGAGTTTCTGGATAACGTTGTTCTTGAACTGACCAACCAAATCACTTAGGCCGGCAGGCGAAATGAAGACGTCTCTTAGGGAAGTCGTGAGATTTTCTGAATTTTTGAGAGGGAGCGCAGAGGCGGAGATGTAGTCTTTGACGGGGAGAGAAGTCGAATTGGTCCTGTCATCGTCCAAGGCCAGTGCAAAGACTACTGCGTTGTTTCCCAGTCGACTCACTTTGACTAAGTATTGCATTGAAGACTGCGCATGCGCGTATCGAAAGGAGAATGTATCGTTAGCGTTCCATTCTGCGGGGAGAGAGGGTGATTCTGTAGATGTTTCTGGGAAAGTTAGCAAGATTCCATCGACTCGATTGATGCTGGCACAAACCTAAGTCGTGGTCTTCGCTGAGGCCAACCAGTCTGAAACCTACTGCTACCATGCATGCGTGGCCGATTAGAGCCAACGCCTCATAAGGTGTTTTGAGACTCGGTTGTGAGTCGCCAGCGGGTTGGATAGCTCTCACTGCGAGGTCTAGGATATGATCCTGGGAAAGAACGTCCTGGCTAGTCATGTCGGATGATGTTAGGTGGTCAATAGAGAGGTATGTGCGAAGGTTCTCAATGAAGTAACGGTGAATTTATGAACAGACAAGGGTGGTAGGCAACTGTGGATGAAGGTGACCTCACCTGATCCTAGCTGCCTGGAGACGTGGCGTCGGAACAAGGTTTCCCCGGTCTAGCTATCTGCCCCACTTGCCTTTTCTATTCTTGGCGGCTATTTCGTAGACAGTACGGGCCATTCAGGAGTCAATGCACTCTGTACACTCCCAGGGGTTCTATAGTCTACCGTATGCACCTCCTCGACCTGCGCGACTCATAAGCTTCAAACTCTCTTATTGAATATTGGATATATGATACTCGATAATCTATGCACAGTTATTTACAGCATGGCCTTAGGGAAGCCCTTCATTGCCTGCCGCACTCCCAGATCGGCCAGAATTTCCTCGGTTCCACCCAGAATAGCATCGAACTTGTATGTACGGTGGAACATCTCGATGACCTTACCCATGCCGGACTGAGTGAGGCCACGGCCACCGAAGATGTTGGTAGCAAGGCTGGCGACCTCACCAGCAGATTTCGTACAGTGTGACTTGAGCAATCCAATAGGTCCGCCCAAGTTCTTGGCCTGCTCAGCATATGTCATATTGCACATCTGGTAGGCAATGGACTCAAGCCAAGCTTGGTTGGACTCGGTGAGTGAAATCATGCGGGCAATGCTATTGAGTGTTAGATGGAACATAAACAATTCGAACGAGTCTAGGAACTCACTTCTGACGGATGACTGGTTGTTCAATCAACTTCTTGCCAAAGACAATGCGCTGGTTGCACCACTTCAAGGTCTCTTCCACAACCATCATCGACATGCGGACCACGGCAGCGACCATCATGAAGCGCTCGTGGTTAAAGTTGCTCATGATGACGATGAAGCCTTTGTCCTCCTCGCCAAGGAGGTTCTCCACCGGAACCTTGACATTCTCGAACTGCACGAAAGCGGTGGCAGCAGCAGTCGAGTATGAAGTCTTGATTTGTTTGGTCTCAATGCCGTCGCACTTGGGGATCAAGAGCACCGTGAAGCCCTTCTCAGTGCGGCAGCCAGTGACAAAGTAGTCGGCGAACATGGCGTTGGTGATCCATTTCCTAATATTGTTAACGTAAAACTCAAACCATAACATCCAGCCATCAACTTACTTTGTTCCGTTAACGATATAGTGCTTTCCATCGGGAGTCTTGACTGCAGTGGTTTTCAAACCCGCGACATCACTACCGGCAAATGCCTCGGTGATGGCCAGACACATCTTCTTCTGGCCAGAGAGAACCTCGCGATTGACCTGCTCCTTCAGGGCAGGATTGTTCAGCCACTGTTGGACAGCAGTCAAACTGATAGCCATACCGGCCATGTTACCGTCCTGGAAACCTCTGGCGTTGGCACGAACCAGCTCCTGTGTGATGATCAAGTCGTGGAGGTAATCAAATTCCTTTCCATCCACAGCACCTCCGAGCAAGGTCCGGCCATGCAGATGCTTTCCGGGGCCCAGTCGCATAGCGAGGACATTCGTCTCGGCCATACGGTTGATCAGCTCTTGACTGATGTAGGTGCCATCTCTCTCTTTCTCCTGGGCTTCGGGGGTGACATATTTATCCGTGAACTCCCGGATAGCCTTCTGCAGACGGCGGTGGGAGTCCTTGTAGTAGGGCGACTTAAACTGCGGGCGTAGCCAGAGAGGTTCGGCGTAGGGGACGGGGCTGAGAGCTCCAGCTACAGGCTGGATGACCTCGGGTTTCTCGCCTTGGATGGTACCGATGCTGAGCTGGTCACGGTATTTCTCCAGCACCTCCTGACGGTGCAGGTTGTAGAAATCAGTTGTCGCGTCCTGGCCAGCAACCTGGGCGAGCACCACGCCACCGCCGGGGTGAGCGTCGACAAAGTCGGTTAGGTCATAGACGGTGTGGTCGATGATGCACCAGAGGGAATCCTCGGTGTTGTGCTTAGCAACCTCCTCGCGAGTAAATGTTTTCGCCATTTTTGAGTACAGAAAAAGGAGGAAAGAAGGGGCATGCCAGTCCTACATGGTAAATACCCCAGATTGTCAGTCGCCAATCATGCTGTTTCTGATTCAAATTCAGCCGAGGCCCGAGGAGTGCTTGAGTATGTAAGCATGCTGCAGATTTCTTGGTCACCACCCTTAGCTCTGTCCTAACTTGAGGAAAACTCCTGCATTATGATTCGGCCAAGTTCGTAGAGTATCTGTTTGGGCTGTAACTGATATCTGAATACATCATGGCCAATTGTGAGTTGCTTAATGGTAAACATGCGCGTCTCTAGAGTCTTCACTATCCGGCTACGCTCCACCCCGCCGCCAACGGGTGATCAGCATCCACATGTTAGATGTTCCTTCGGCCTGAACCATTACACAGTAGAACACGGTCATCCTAGAAGCATCCTTAGAAGAGTGTGAGACCTAAGACCTTAGACCTTACTGTGTAGAACCACCCTCTCGATGTTCAATGTGTGTCGGTCCCTGGCTCCAGCCTATGGACCTACCTAATTTGGCGCTACTACGCACAGCCTCTACACACACCAAGTATCGCTCCGGAGTTGGCACACGCGGGCAGTAGAAAGAGACTACATGGAACTAAGGTTGTCTACAAGCAAGGTGGCAGATACTCAAACAAACAAGGCACTCAATATAGGGTAAAATATATCTATTGAACCCTTCACATGGATGGAGGGCGTTCAACGCGCCCGGTGAAGGCGGCATCCATGAACATCCAGCATCGCACACATACTGCAATCTGGTCCGTAGTATCTAGAGTAAGTCTACCTAGCGTAGATTCTAAGACGCACTTGGTATCGAGAGGTGGTTTTAGGCGGACAGTTACCTAGAACAACCTAGAAGTCCAGCCCACTTCTCACCAATTTACCGCGCGAATAAACAATGGAAGAGAAATGAGGTTCTTCTGTACATACATAGTGTAAGACTTGGTCTCGTTAGATATCCCCCTTCCGGTGTCCAGCCTTTGCATCTTTCATTGCTTCTTCTATCAACCATGCGCAAACAGGCTGCGCGTCGTCTCCGACCCGCCAGCTGCCCAGCACGACTCCATGTTGCTCAAGCACCTCACTTGCGCGATCCCATCGACGTCGCCAGAGTTCCTCACGCTTGTTAGGAAGTGGGGCGGGTGGCATGCCTGGATCAGTATTGGCCTTTCCAAGTGATTGATTGGATGAAGAGTGTCGCAACCCTGAGGATGTTCCAGATGATCTGAGTCGGTCGGTTGCGTATTGGAATCCTTGGTATGCGGCCTGGGCGGCAGCAGCGGGATATGATTGTATGCCGCTGGCAGGAGCCGGCGGCTGGGCCTGGGCGGGAGCCCGAGGTGGTGTCGCTGGTGCGCTGGGACTTGGACTGGCTGTCGGTGACCCGTTATTTGCGCGACGAGGAGGAGGCGGGGGAGGCATTGGCTTGTCGCGAGCAGTTTGTGGCTGATTCTGAACCCCAGTAGGCCCATCATCAAGTCCTTTCATCCACGAAGACGGAAGTCCGTTTGCTGACGACGCAGTGCTGCTCGACGAGATTGACGGTGAGGGATCTACATCAATCAATGACTCCGTCTTGGGAACAGAGCCACGCTTGGGTGGCACGGGAGGGACTGGCTTGCGCTTGGGAGGTTCTTGTGGCGTCGGCTTGGTCTCAGTCTCTGACGGATCTGATGGTGTAGCGGCCAGGCGCAAAGGGGACTGAGAACTCTTGGCCAGATCCGCAGGTGTAGAAACCATACGCAACGCAGACGGTTTGTTTGGTTTGGCCGGGCGCGGTCTGGGGGTCGCAGGATGGGTAAGCCCTGCTGGAGGTGGTTGGTCATCGATGATGAGCTCTGTAAGATCAATCAAGTCCTCAAGGTCGAGGTCCCTGGGGTCTGGTTCGTGATTTGCGACGGGCACTGTCGAGTCAGCAGTGGTACCACTTCGAGGTGGTAGTGCCGGTCTCTTGTCAGCGGTGTCATCGAGGTCCACAACATTCGGCGAGCTGCGACTGCGCTTAGATGGATCAAGATGGCTGACAGATTTGTCGAAAAATTTCTGGTTCTCTGTTGTGGTAACATCGCGAATGAAGATGCCCAGAATCCGGCCAGGGTTGGCTAATACAATCTCGGTATACACCTCGAGATCAGCTTCGCCACTGTCTCCCACTAGAATGAACTTGCGTTCGGGGAAATCTCGCAGGATCTGTTCCAATGCGCCTCGCTTTCTCTCCGCGGTAGGCTCAAAGATCCCTTGGAGCATTCCCGAATAGCGTTTGAGGTGGAAGGAGCCTGGAGGCAATCCCACCAGCTTGAAGTAACGTTCGAGAAGGGGGTAAAGCTGCCAGGGAGCATTCGACACATAGTGAATGTGAACACCCTGTTTGGCCAGTTTCGTGTACCAGTCGCTGACACCTTCGATTGTGAGCTCATCCAACGCGCGAATGAAGGTGTTCCGGAACATCTCTTTCGCTCCACCGGCAATAGCCGAGTGCTTTACTGTATCGTCGATATCACTGATCAAACTGATCCCAACAGGATCAATAATTTCAATCGCCCTTGCGGCAGAGAGGTCCTCAGAAGCCAGCACCCGGATGTGGGTTGGCACAAATGGAAGTGTTGCGCGAAGAGAGAAATGACCAGATTCATCTGTCGCGATGTTCCGAGATTTGCTCTCTTCATCGTTGAAAAAGAAAACAGTGACTGGCATGTTCCCGACGGGGTTTGTCAGGAATGGACGAAGTCTTTCCATGAGGTGGGAGTTGGCCACGGACAATTCGTCTTTACTGAACGATGCGGGCTGCTGTTGCGTTCGGCCCACATTCGAGCTCTTCCATGTCGGGTCTGCTTCCGTCTCAGCCGTGGCGACTAATGTTTGTATCTCCTTGTCGATGATTTCGTCCTCGTCTTTCCCAGGAATCTTGTCGCCACTATCATCATTTGTTGATCCGGTAGGTGCTGGGATCCCACTCAGCTTCCTGGCCAAGGCGATCATCAACCGGTGCTTTCGGCTCATCGGTCCCCGACCTGGGGCGTAGATCCACCCACGCACATCCACGTCGACGACCGCCTCCCCGCTGTCCGTTGCGTCCCAGGCGGATGGAGAAAGCTGGCCATCCTCGTCGTTGTTCACACCCCCGTATTCATCGATGGTTTCAGATAACGAGTCGCGTCGCGGGCGTGTGCTAGCGTCGGTGCCCTTCTTTGGTGCCAGTTTTCTAGCATAGCTAGGAAATACCACCATCTCTTCATCGCCGGACCGCGCGATTTCGACATCTGGAAAGGCACCGGGCGTATTGTAGTAACCCTCGTCGTGTTCATTCCTCTGCCCGGACCATTGCGAGGTGTAAGCCTGGCGCAGCTCGTTTGCGGCTCTGAAATATTCGTAGACCTTCCTTCGGCGGCTACCAGGAGCAGCGGCGCTATCGCCATTCCCTGGTCCCCATGTCGATGAGAGTCCAGATTGAGTCATTGGATCTATTGTTGCTTCCTTCCGTCCGCTGCGGGGTTCTCGAATCAACTTTTGGTGTCTTGTAGCTGTGTTATTACCGGCTACAGTAGATTTTATCGCCCTTGATCGTTGTCGTGAACCGAGAAGATACGAAAGAATATTCCCTTTGAATCTGGTATTGCGCGCAGCGAGTCGCGCTTGTCGTTTAACGATTGCTCGATAGACCCGCGATTGCGCCCGGTGTCGAAGCGCGGGGAGCGTCTCGTGCCGGAGACCCCAAAGACGAGAGTGGGCTCGTCTGGATGCGTGCGGGCCGACGAGAAGACGCAATATATATGAGAGTTTGCTGGGCCGTGGTTCGCGAGGAAACGAAGGGAAGAGAGTGCTGGGCGGGCGTCGAAAGAGTGAGCGCCTTGGCCGGATAATTGGCCAGCGGAAACGTGGTTTGGGCGCCAGGATCTCGTGTGTAATAGAGAACGAGGAAGACCAAGATCTGAAGAGAAAGGACCAGATTGAGCAATGTCGATGTCGAAAGATGAAAAGTTGAAGCGACGGAAAGATAAACTGGTCCCCTGCGGGGAAAGATCTACCATGACGATGATTATTCGGATCTGAGCTCACCGCGTTCCAACCTACCCACTTTTAGGGCTTGGAGATTTGAATGCCTCGACTCTCGTGTCTTGAGAACGAACTCTTGATCCCTCTATGTTTGTAATGCGCCCAATTCAATTGCTGCCTTCTCGCCATTCAAACGTCTATTCCGATACATTGATAATATGACGTTGCTCTTGCAGAGGATCGGGCTAGGGCTCAACGTAAGAGATATGCAGGGAGTAGTTGATTGACATTCATGGACTCTATAGTTAGGTAGAGCGTGCTTGTTCTTGATCTATCCTAGCACTAAGGGCTTCTAGTTCAAGGTCTATCGCATGAGAGGAAACAAAGTAAAAGTGTATACGAGACTAAAGTGCCAATCAAATGCCAATCAGGCACTATCCTCGGCGTAGTTCACTTTCTTCGCACGCGAACTACGCCGAGATAGCGATACTTTCAGTTCTGTTGAAGTTTCTTCGTTTTCTTCAGGTTCCGGGGAAGACTCCACAACTGAAGCCTTGCGCTTCCGGCGAGACCTGCTGGTTGACGGAGGCGTACGTTTCGCGGCCTTAGCTGTCTTCTTGACCGGCGTTTCTGACTCAATTGGTATATCATCCGTGACATCTTCTCCCTTGGCTTTCTTAGCACCTTTCCTCGGACTTGGTGCAGCTTTAGGCTTGACAATCCTCTTGGCCGGTCGGAGCCATTCCTCCATGCCACGAGGCCAGTAGACTCTGCGGTCTGGTCCACCCATCCCGACTTCTTCTTCATCTATGCGAGGCGATGGTATTGAGCCTTCTAAATCCACGAAGCCACCGTTCTTCTTGGTCTTCTTAGGTGGCTTGGGTGGCTGATTTTCATCAGCACGCATGTAGGGTATAATTTCATTCACGAGTTCGTAGCCGGGGAGTTTGAAGTTTCTCATCAACTCGAAAACGGCTTGTTCCTTGTCTTTGGCCTCAATCATCAGATCCATGGTAGGCGGACAGGGGGGTAATGTAGCAACGCGGTCACTGTGTTTGCGCCGTTGGCGCGGGGTGATTGCGGCTGCGGTTGGTTCGGAGTAGTGCATCTTCTGAGTGATATTCTTCCGAGTCCAGGTCGCTGCTATGCGGTCGTATAGGGCAATGATATCCTCGGTGCCCTCGCGGAGTTGAGTGGCGTCAAACAAGATGTTATGGTGGTGGTAGTCGAGAACAAGAGGGATATTGAGCTCTTCACAAACAGGAAGGAGATCGTGAACAGTCCAGCTGACATCGTCGTTCTCTAGAACCAAGCGATTCTTAATGTCCTGCGATAACATCGCGTAATTCTCGCGGAATCGATCCAGGGTGGCAGCCTTGTCACCAAACACTCCGCCCATGTGAAGAATCATGACGGCATCGCGGTCTTGCTGTGGCGGTAGTTTGAGTAGTCGGAGCATCTCTGAGTGATACTCGAGATCGCGGAAAGAGTTGTCGATAACTTCTTTTCTCGGAGAGCCCAGCTGAGTAAACTGACCGGGGTGAACGGACACCCGGTGTCCGAGTTCTGCAATGACTCGTCCTGCATCGGCCAGCACCTCCGAAGCGAACGGCGCCAGGTTGTAACCATATTCTTTGTGACTGGCAAACGGGAACATCTCACTGCTCAGGCGCATGAACTTGATGCCATATTTGTCGTTCCAGCGAATTATCTTGACCAAATCGCGCGCATTCGCCAAGCCTAGAGCCTCGACAAAGGCCTGTCCACGGCCAATATCAGCTGGTTGGTCGCGATCCGGACGGTTCTTGGTCGCGTGCGCGGGCTGTGCGGGATCGGTAAGAGGGTGTCGGTTTTCGAGTATAGATGCAATTCGACACGTTCGAGAACAGAATACGGAGGGTGTAGAATAGCGGAGGTATGTATTGAGGCAGGCCTTTTCGTGTCAGTACTCCAAATCACCGGCATGGAATACCCGTCTTTGCGCAACTCACATATCCTAATCGCCCTTTCCAGGGAAGGGGAAGGTAGCTGCTATTCACTGGAGGTGGTCGTCCGAGGGCTTCTTTCAGCTCATCTGCCTCGAGGGGAATATCCTCATCTGACTCCGGGTCCAATGCAACTTCAGCCTGACCAGCAGGCACGAGCACATCCCCGTTGAGGATATCCGCCGGACTCGGGTCCAACTCAGGCGTTTCAGTCGCCACGGGCATATCTTCTAGGTCCAAATGGGTCCTTTCTCGGCCAGCACCTTGCGAATATGTACGGATTGACGCTGCAGATCTGGACAGTGCGTTCAAGCTACTTATGGCGCGCCTATGTGAAGAGCGTGTGGAATTGGGAGCTGCATGACGAGCGTGGATTTGAATTGGAATTGTTCTGGTTCTCGCCACCGGGTCGGATCGATCGGGGATTCTCAATGACGTGTAGCGACCCTGCGGGCCAGCTTCCAAGGAATTGGCATATTGGAAAGACAGACCCTGCAGTAGCCGAGCAAAAGACCGCCGACACATTCAGCGGACTTTTGGAGTCAAGGCGTGTTGAGGTTTGGCAGAAGGAGAAGTTCCACAGGGGGCCGCGGATGTTCCATGACGCGCTAGTTGAACGCGACTTACCCGCAGTCCACCGGGAACCAGTCGATTAAGCTGCCCAGACGAGCCAAGTTTTGATCCTGCACCCATGACGCCGGTCATGATCAGTATTTGGTGCTCGCTGGACAGTGGCTTCTTGCGTTTGAATCTACTAATTTGAATTTCGCAACAGCTGAGATCAACGTTGCCTTAAAGGCGTTAGGCATTACTGCGGCCTTCGCGCCGCTCGCGTGATGAAGTAAAATCACACTTCCGGTAGAATCCCTGGCCTTTGATCGGTCAACTGCGAACAAAAGAATTGTGACGTCCCACCGCCTGTCTACAAGGAATACAGGCGCCCGAGGGTCTTGGGAAGATAAGTGCGGTGCTCAGCAGCTGGCTATGGCGGCATTCCAAGGAGCGCGGATCATTGGGGTTTGTGTAGTGTACGGAAGGAGTAGCGAGTGAGAACGGGAATCCATCTCTTCGTTCCATACAGGTTCAATAACTTAACAGGCGCCATTGAGACACTGTCCACACAGGTTCTACGAGCACCAGACGGTGGCCTACCTGAAGGCTGAAGCCTGAGGCAGGTATTGTTGAGAAGAAGGTCAGCTGACCGCCATCCCAGGCATACTGAAGCCTGAGGCTGCACTGCGCAGCCCTAACCTTGTTCAGTGCTAGTTAGCAAACCCTAACCACGTGTATGTTCACGCTAGTCGATAAATGGAATAGCGTACCCGCCGGCCGTCCATGTAGACATCTACCGGGCCAGATTGAAGGCTTATCATTACTTCCATCAAAGATTCCTCATATATGCATGCAGCAGCATAGGTACCAGATGATATTGCATTATATTCAACCTATGAGCTGCTTTAGTGTAATGTCAAAGGCCAATGTGGACAATGACTCTAGATCTACAAAGATCTACGACGATGGGCCACCCCCAGCTTGTCTTAGCACTACGTCGTCCGTTATCCAGAGTAGGGACACATATGGATGATTGTGCCGCCTATAGGCTACAAAATGATCACTCCCAAGATGTCACGCGACTGAATACTGCTATTGGTATGCGTTCTTAGTGCCAACGGCTGCTATTTGCGACGTATACCCGCACATACTCAAATTCAACATTGCCAAAGGTGTTGACTTGTCATATGACAACGTCCAATTCTGGACGCGATCCATCGACGCGATTCCATCGACTGCATCGCCGCAAATTTCTGTGCTTCTGCAATATTTTCCTTTCTTCCCATCCTCGTTTCCGTCGCGTCTCTGGTGTTCTGCTTCAGTTATCTGCCATCTTTCATCAAGTTCATGCTTCATACTCGGCTGCGACATTGTCGTCTTACCTGGTGACTGTATGTAACCAGATATCATGGCTCGACAGCTTCCTGCGTCTTCGCAGGACGATTCCTCAGCCCAAAGCTCATCCCCTGAGAACCTTACTGCATTCAACCGCCCGAGGGCTTTTGTACAGCCGTCAGATATGGGGTCTTCTACTGGACAGCAACTCGTTGGTGCTGGAGGGTAAGTCACCCATCATCATCGGCGAATATACTCAATATATGGCTTGCTAATCTTTCTGTGGCAGTAATTCATTGGCCGGTTGGCTGGATAGGTACCAGTCGCTGTTGGATAGGCCGATGCCACAGGAGGCAACGGCAAGCCCTACTTCTTATGTCCATTCACGCCACGCTGCTTGTCCACCTAGGGCAGGTCAGACCCAATGGCAGTCCTTGCCATTTTCTCCTACGAGTGATCATGGCTATTTCCAGACCACCCCCACCCCAGCCCAGGGAGCAATTGGCAATGTCAAACGCACTCCTACAACTCTTGACTATGAAGCCAGTCTGGTTCCGGAGTTTGTTCTTAATTTGTTCCCAACCCATCCTACCGTCCAAGGCGCCGAGAGCTCGGCTCCATTTACTGCTAATACATTGGCGCCTCGGCCGCAAGAGGCAGGCGTCGATGTATACGCTCGAAGCTTTGTGGTGTCATCGGTTGACCCCGCCACACCGCACCACACTATCCTTGAGATACTCCCTGTAAGTTGCAGTATAGACATTGTCATGGAAGATGTTTAAGCTGACTATGTCAAGATCAAGCAGTATCACTCTCTTCGGCTTGTTTGCTTGAAGTACATCGCGGATAATCACATGTTTGCTCTTTCCTTTGGCGTCCTTCCGGAGGCCATTGATGCGATGAACAAGTTTCAAGGAAGCAATCCCGGATGGCGCATTAGAGCGGCTGCGCATCACGATATCGCAGCTATCACTAGAGTCTCGGAGTTCATCAGAGAGTCCCCGCAAGGCCTGTTTGGCATTTGTGTCCATGTGCCTCCTGAACGATCGCGCGATCCATACATTGAGGATTTTATCAAGGACGTAACCGGTAGCTTCGGTGCTATGGACCAGTTCGTGGTGCTTGAGAGAAGCGCCAGGCTGCTGAGGTGCAGAGTGCAATACCACGACACTCGTTGTGGAGAGCCTGCCTTTACCTGCCTTGATGGATTGCTGTATCATGTATTGATCCCTCCCCGTGATTTTTTTGTGATGACTAGATGCTAACACTTCCATCTAGGATTTCCTTTTTGAGGTCACCCCTGGAGAGAGTCCCTCTCCACCCCTGCCCTCTACCTTTTTCCAACAACGCCCTGTGACGCCTCATGAATGCAACAGCGGTGCTCCTGAGACCTTGCCAAATATAGGTGAGGGGAAGGTAGATCCTAACGAGCAGATAATCCGCCTCGCTCGAATTGAACGGGGACTGGATGTCCGTACCACGGTCAGTTAACCACCTTCATCTACTTTGACACCATCTCACATATCGCTTCGTCATAGATCATGATTCAGAACATTCCGAAATTTCTCAATTCTGTATGGCGGATCCCATGCCCATTGGATCTTGTGGATGCTAATAAACTCTTCTCCCCCATAGATGCAAGTGATGGAGGTTGTGAATCGAACCAGTCGCGGAGCATATGATTTCTTGTATTTGCGCATGGGTAAGTGAAACCTCCTTGAACGGTTCATTTGAAACGGAAACTTATCTTTAGCAGAGTGGCGAGCACATGTCAAGTAAGTTTCGTGCCCTCGACAATCTCTTGCGCGTACTCACTCTTCTAGTTTCGGCTATGCATTTGTCAATTTCGTCGATGTAAGTATTCTCTCTACTTCATCCAATCGATCCTGTTTGCTCTCATCTCTTCTCCTTTCATCTCGTTTGCTTGTCCGATTTCATGCCCTTTCCATCCAATATTGCTTTTGCTCGGAATTTTACTAACACAATTCATAGCCACTGGATATTATTGACGTGAGTTATCCTCTGTCTACGCAGTGATACCTTGATATCTTGCTAACTGGTTCCCCTAAGCTCTACACCGCTATCGCCGGCAAGAAATGGTATCTTTCCCTTGCATTTGGCAGTTACATACCCGCTTGCTAACAATCATAGGCCCGGGGTCCAATTTGCGGAGGATCCAGTGAAGATCTGCTATGCCAGTACGTGCCCCAATAACGATAATTGGAAATGGGTATCTGACGGGATTCAACAGTGGTTCAAGGAAAAGACAATCTGGTGAACAGATTCCGGAATAGTAATGTCATGACCAGGCCTCATGACGAGCGACCCAAAGTACGTTTAACAAATGCCTTTCTAATCCCCTCAAGCGGAGATACTAATTGACTGCAGCTCTTCCACACTAGTGGTCCTTTGGCAGGATCGGAGGCACCCTTTCCTTCCCCAAATGATCGCAACAGGCTGCGTCGTTCCGTCGCTAGCACCGCTCAGCATGGTAAGAGCTCATACGTTTGGTGCCAAAGCCAAAGCTCTGATCTGATCTTCTTACAGGTGTCTATGTCAATGGGTCTCGAGGCCAAATTACAACAGGTCCACGACATAAACGGAATCGGTCGAACACTCCGAATACGTCTGCAACGATGAACTCTCGCACATCCAATCGTGTTACCGCAGGACAATCATCGTCCCAGAACATCTCTACGGACTCTCCATTGGTATTGTGTGGAAATCAAACTATTTGCGATTCTGCCGACCAATCCTTGTTCCAGAACGTGCCGTCTGGATCCCCATCGGCTGGCGCAGAGCGCAGTCTGCGCCACTCTTGGGGTCATTCATCGGTGGAGAACCTTGGTGTGATGTCCTTCTCAGCGGGATTCGCCGCGTCGCCAGTCCGCCACTCCTGGGGACCCCAGAGTACCGCTCAAGAACTTTCTTCTGCCGAAGACACTTTCCTTTCCACCTGGGAGAGCAAGTAGGCATTTTTGGCACACACAACATTGCGACAACTTGAAGATGGCAACGCCCTTGATGCCTCCTGACTTCACGACGAACTGTTAGCGAGAGAGATTTTTATTTTTACCGGGGGAGATCTGATGCCGTTGAGGGCCACTGGGCCCCGTGTTCCTAGTTTATTCTTACCTGTTTCCAATTGTCAATCTTATTCTTACCATGTCACATGTGGAATCTTCCAATGATAGTCGAACTGCCCAGTGTAGTGATCCGTACGCTGGATCCTGATAACTCTTCTAAAAGTTCCTAGCTCGTTTCATGGAGAATCTGGCGATGGGGTCTCAAATCAGTTGATTCAATCCCTTCTGCCATACTGAATATCCGAAGATGTGGAGCTCCAGGATCTGGGCACTCTATCGGAGTCTACAGTCTCTACTACAGCTTCACCTCCTACCAGACTACCACCCACATCATCTCTTCAATGAAAATCAACAATGAAGAGCATAAAAAGGCCCCGGTCCCCCAGTGTTTTGAAATAGCCATCAAGGTAACAGTAGTAGATGCTAGCCCAGTCACGTGGTGGTATTGTCTATGCCCCGAGATCCACTTCGGTGCTCTTGCGAGTTAACCAGCTGAGTTATTTTCTTGGAGCGTCACATTGAAAGCAAACACACGTCTGAGGTCTCATGAAACACCTCACACGCATGTTTCTGGGAACTTGAAATGGCCGCGCCGAAACCCTTAAAAACACCCAATCTTAAGGAGTACCTTGAACCCCTCCATGTCAATATCGAAACCTCATACGATTTGTCATGTCGCCTGTCAGCCTCATATAAAAAATTGGCCGCGGAATCATCAGAGCACTTTATTCCATCGGCGATTACCACCCTTCCAACGGGCTATGAAAGAGGGCACTACCTCGCCGTCTACGTCGGTCTGTCTTACCTCCGGGTAGCTTTCATCGACCTACTAGGCGACCAGCACGTCAACGGACAGGCACGCGTACGCCGCACATTAGAAAAAGCATGGCCCATTGAAGAGCGACTCCGCAATGACCACTCTATTGATCTTTTCACCTGGATCGGAGATTGTATCGCCGAAGTCGTGGCGGACAGACTGGCCAATCCGAATGATGAGCGGATTGACCAGATAACGACAGGTATTTCCTTTTGTCTCCCTATAAAGTACACAACTATCCTCCTCCGAATTTGCCCCTTGCTATTTTGTTTCAGCACTAATGAAGTGTAGACAAGATGCCCTTGACGAAGCAATCCTAATGCCAACGGGCAAAGGCTTCTCCCTAAGCTCAGACCTCAATCTCCGCCAGTCATTGCTGAATGGATATGCACGCCATACATATTCCTCTCATGGGGATGAAAATGATATCAACATGCCTGCTAAACGCCGCAGGCTGTTCTCACTGCCAAAATTGAAAGTCGCAGTCATGATAAATGACACAACAGCCACCCTTGCTTCCCTGGCGTACTCCATCCCTTCCCTCCCTAACACCCGTGTGGTCATGGGTTTAATCGTGGGCGCTGGATGCAACTCCACGGTGCCTATGAAACTTGCCGAGTTGCATGCATCCAAGACGAAAAGCATTCTTGAGAAACATCCCACTGCGCGCGAGACTCTCATATCCACTGAATGGACTGTTTCCACTGCGGCGGCGCCTTTCGACGAGCTCGGCATTCGCACGAAATGGGATCATCAGCTCGACAGTAGTTCCAAACGACCCGGATTCCAGCCGATGGAATATATGGTCGGTGGTGGTTACACTGGAGAGCTTGTTCGCATCATCTGCTATGATTGGTTTCATGCGGTATTAGGGGTGCAGCGCTCTGAGTTACCGCGCAAGTTGGTCGAGGAATATTCCATATCGACAGAGTACCTGTCACTGGTCGTCGCGTCTTCGATGTCTGATGAGCGCTTGGTGGACGAATTGTCCAAGACTCTTCCGCCCCCTGCCGAGAGTGATTGGGAATGGTCGACTGAGTCGGCCCGTGAACTTCGCGCCATTGCTTCCGCGGTTCAGGATCGAGCGGCTTCTCTGGTAGCGTCTGCCGTCGTTGGTCTTTTGGCTTGCACTGACGAAGTACAATTGTGCAACACAGCCCAGACGGAACTGAAGGGGGTAGACAAGAGTGAAGTCCACGTCTCAAAGAAGACAGACTCGGATATAGTCTCGACGCCTGGCTGGAATAGTGGGCCCGAGGAGCTGGCTGTGGCGTTTTCAGGTGGAGTCATTCAACACTATCCACGTTATAAAGAGAACGTACAGAGATACATTGATCGACTCTTGCTGCGGGCTGGTCCTCAAGCAGGAGGGAAGAGTGTCTTCTTGCGGGAGGCCAGTGATGGTGGGATTATTGGTACCGGTGTTCTGGCGGGAACTGTATCTGGGGAAATTGGGAGTATCAAGGTCACCAAACATGCGGATTAACGACAATGATAACATTCATAATGAAGAATTGGCTTTTGTCTTAGGTCGCTATCCTATGAACTATGGACGTGAAACCCACGTGCCATGTCAGAGGGAACCTGAAGGAGATGCAGGCCTGCCCACTTTCTTGAACACCTTTCCTGATATGCCCCTCTATAACAACCACGGAAAAGGTATGAGGAGAGCATCTTCGCTCCTTAACCCGGTCCAGCATTATTTTGTCGCTTTGGAGACGTCCCACCTGGCTATAACACCGCAAAGGATCGCCGTCTCGTCGAAAGACGCATTGATGATTTCTCCACTCGAAAGGCGCAGAGACTTAGCAAAACGTGGTTGGAATGCAATCGATAAGGCACAAGAGGGGAAGACACCGTGTTACAGAAATGATAGATCGGCCCAATGTAAACAAAGCCCTTGTTCTGGACAACCCTGATGGGTCACCCTGGATCAGGCATGCAGGGGGTGGCCAGGGGCAACGTGGCTCCCCCCTTAGGGCTTATGGGTTGGAGTCGAGCGTCTACCCGACGCAGTAAACAGCAAGTATGCTATGATCTAAAGAGGAGTTATTTGTCTCACATATAAGACTGAGCCCCTC
The DNA here is from genome assembly GCA_028827535.1 of Penicillium sp. DV-2018c. Classification (NCBI taxonomy): domain Eukaryota; kingdom Fungi; phylum Ascomycota; class Eurotiomycetes; order Eurotiales; family Aspergillaceae; genus Penicillium; species Penicillium sp. DV-2018c. The sequence goes on from JAQJAA010000002.1 coordinate 3,108,320, forward strand.
GTAGACAATTGCGACGCATCTTATAGTTTACTTGACATCATGCCAGAATACCTCCCGGCAACTTGACTTTCGGAGATTAACGTACCTCAGAATGAAGGAAAACGCGTCATTTCCAGCTCTTATCCCTCAGTGCTTCCATAGCCCTATGTCTGCCATCCAATGCCCTCGAGGGCTTGCGATACTCGTCCGGCTCTGTGGTCAGCGATCTACGTACCGTCATGCCGCTATGAGTCTCATGACATGGCTCAAGGGGATATACCTATTGAGTGCGTGTAGAAAGATTAGTACATGTGCCAATATGGACACCTCGTCACACCTGGTCAACCATGTACTGTGTACAAGCTGAAAGAGGTGCCCGTGCGGAAAACCTGATGCGGGATTTCAGGGCTGCATAGCCCATCATATAATCTGGAGAATCTCCATTGCTTAGGTACATTCTTCACGTTGCGAGGGCTCCGATCTGTCGTATGGGAAAAGACAACATGTGGGCATCGGCCATTCCTCTGCGGAGGTATGTGGAATGTTATGAAGTTCGAGTGCAATGTATTTATACTAATCAATCGGCCAGACGAGGTCCAGTTCATTCAAGCCTCTATCTCTCTTCATAATAATTAGCCCTGGTGGTTAAGATATTGGCATCACATTGAAAGTTCAACGATCTATACAAAATAAAGTACAGAAACTACAGTAAGTCATACTCTGCTTCGTTCTTTCCCGAATATGCATTGGTACCATACCACACACAAGACTAACACCAACCCAGTATCACAACCACCATCACATCAAACATGAAGAGCACATTTATTCTTTCCGGTCTTCTGGCCGCCACTGTCTCTGCTCACATGCAATTGAGCAAGCCATACCCTATCCGCAGTCCCTTGAACAAGGACGCCAAGGGCCAGAAAGACTATTCTTATACCAACCCGCTCTCCAGCTCCGGCAGCGACTACCCATGCAAAGGCTACGCCAACGATGACTTCGAGGCCGTCGCGACGTGGGCGCCAGGCTCCTCACAGGAGATGCAGCTGGAGGGGAGCGCCACCCACGACGGCGGTTCCTGTCAGCTCGCTCTGACCTACGATCAAGGCAAGACCTTCAAGGTCATCCAGTCAATTGAGGGCGACTGTCCCATCGCCAAGAAATACAAGTTCGAGGTCCCCTCCGACGCACCAGCTGGTGATGCCCTCTTCGCCTGGACCTGGTTCAACAAGGTCGGCAATCGCGAGATGTACATGAACTGCGCTATGGTCAGCATCGGTGGCTCTGGCAGCCGAAATGCCACTGTAGATGCCAAGGCCAAGGACAGAAAGGTCAAGCACGCTCCCAAGCAGCTCGTCAAGGAGAAGCATGTGGAGGCTATGTCTGATGAGAAGATCGATGAGAAGAAGCCCGAGGAGAAGAAGCCCGAGACCAAGGCCCACGACCATAAGAATACCAAGCACACGAAGAACGCCAAGACCAACTTCGATAGTCTACCCGATATCTTCGTTGCCAACGTCGACCAGGCTGGAAAGTGTGTTACCATTGAGGGTCAAGCTGTCCACTTCCCCAAGCCCGGCCCTAACCTCGTCGGCAAGGCTGACGGTCCCGGTTACAAGTGCTCGGGCAATGCTCCTTTCCTCGATAGCAACGGTGCCTCCAACTCCACCAACTCCACCAATACCAGCAACAAGGCTTCCAAGGTCGCTCAGGCTTTCGGTTCGGCCTCTACTACCGCTGCCCCTCGCGTCCTCGGTGTTGAGGTCGAGGCGTCTACCAACAACAAGTTCAGTGACTATGTCGGTCGGTTCCACTGCCGGTCTGGTGAGATTATCTGTTCTCCTGATGGATACTCCTTTGCCATGTGCACCCACGGCAAGCCTATCTTCATGGGCTCTGTCGCTGCTGGTACCGTGTGCCACGGGGGTGTTATCACTGCTGCGCACTAAGTTGCTTGTTTAATGTTTTTCTTTCTTCCTCCTTTTCGTTGCTTTTATTTCTCCTTTTCCTCTTTCTTCGATACATCCCATTGGGGATTCAGGGTATACCTAGAGATCCATGGACCCTCGATCTTCGCATTAGAGGTTGGGTCCCTTCAGCCCGGGTTTGGGCGTTGTGTATTCGTTACTTTCTTTCCATGATTAGTTGTGTGATGACCCGGTTGATGTCCTATTCATGGTACTTATTGTTATGCAGACTTACCTAATGATTATGTGTGTCCGTGTTAATTGTGCTTCGATCCCTCAATCGTCCTTACGAATTTCGTAGATCTCAGATTAAGCAGAGCTATACCAGAAATATCTAATCACTCTGGAATATGGAACTCATCCCAACATGGCCCTTTCAAACACAGCGGAATCCCACACTCCCTACAGCCATGCATCCCAATCCCGCCCGCGGGGCTCTCTTCCCTTTCTCTCTTTTAAATTGACACCAAGCACAATCAAATCGTTTACCTAGATGGATTCGGTGGTGGACTCCGTAGGTCTGCCGGTTTGGCCGGGGCCGTGCTGCCTGGCCCGCAGAATCAAAGAGCCCTTGCCAAAGCGCGTTCCGGAATCCAAAAAAGGTATGCATAGTAGCTTGGTTCTGCTGCTCTTTGGCGATACATTCCACGCAGTATGCAATAACAACCGAGGCATCAAGAAAGATGAAGAAGAGTGCAAACCAAGGATGCTTAGCCCGGTAACGGAAGTCGTACGAAGACCGGTATCGATTGGCGATATCGTCACCACCTAGATGGCGGTTATAGTCATCAATCACCTTAGGGTTTTCCAGGTACTTTCTCCAGACACAGGCAGTTTCAGCGAACGAACGGCCAAAGCAGCGAATCGTCGCTTCATCAACGGAGATATTAGATCCTGGATGGTACTGCCTAGCAGCCTCCTCGAACGATGAAGCTAGAGGTTCTAGCTTGGAGTCTGGCTGGCAGGGATCTCCGGTATCTTGCCAAGAGGTATGCAGATAGCGCTTGATCTGCTGAAACTGCCTAAGAGCCATATGAGGCTGAAGGAGCCGCCTATGGAGGCTATCCTGGTGCCAGTAGTCTTCCACCTGTGGCAAAGGGTTGGCACCCATGTAGATTAGAATACCAGCAAAGACCTTGATATCTGCAGCTGTGGTATCCTTCCAGGGGCGGCTACCATGAGACGTAGTTCCAGGGCTATCGTTCTCGTCGGAACCATCCCCTCGTTTTAGCCGGGCGTATTCGTTGGTGGACCGACTGATGTGATAGAAAATCTCGTCGGTGAAAAACAGAGAAAAGAACGCATATGCGCTATCGACATTGAGTCCATGATCCATCAGGTAGCTGTAGCTGCGGTGGTCGTTGGCCAGGAGGTAGGGTCAAGGGCTCTATTCGTGCGCCTTGTTCCTCTCGAGAGGGTTGTTCAGCGATAACTTCGTCAAATTTACGCTTCGAGGCCATGGTGAATTGGAGTATGTAGGAAGTTGTAGGAAGTGAACTGGCAGGTAGATGGCAGGACACAGGGTGTGAGAGACGCGCTCAAATCGCTCAATAAACAACGCGTTGAAGATGTTGATCGTTAACTACTTCAAAGCTCACAGCAGCCTACTGCGTATTTACATAGTGGGGCAAGCTAGTAGCTAATGGGGTAATATTGGTCAATCATATAGTAGTGGATACCAGTCTCATTAATGTATTGGTTGATATCTAACGCTAACGATGTCGCGCGGGATTTTGTCCTGACTGTGACCAGGGGATACCGAGATCAATGACATCAGATCATATGATGCCAATTTTCGCCACATCGTGACGCATGCGGAAAGTGAAAGATGAGGCTGATTGTCATTGTCACAGGAACAGGAAGTTCAAAAACTTAGCCCCTGAATCTTGACTACTATGTACATGTAGACGCATTATTAGCATGTACAAGTTATTGATTAATATTAACTACTGTGCAGCGTATAGCCCGACCAGCCAGTCTCGCAAGAGAAACCCAAATATGCCCGCCGGATATCCCCCATCATTTTGTACAATCCAATCTAATCACAAATCTAGCAGTAGGTATCCCAGCTCTCAAAAACATAAAAGGGTCATACAATCATCGACCGCATGCATCGAGCAGCAGTCCATTTCCTCCAGGCCTCCAATAGCAAAACCTCGAGTTTTTCCCTCCTAATCACAAAGCAGCCAAGTCTCAGTTTGCACACCGGACAACCTAGATGTTACCAGTGTACGCCGAGTTACCGTAGCCATAGCCACCGCCAGACGGGGCAACTGCAGGAGCACCACTGGCAGTGGTATTCTTGTTTCGGCCCCAGGATCCGAACCAGCCCTTTTCGCCCTTGGGCTCGGCACCCATCTCGACGTCTTGAGGAGTTGGGTGGCCGGGGAGAGCATCAGCGCCACCACTGGCTTCGGGGCTGTACTTGTTGCGGCGCCAGAAGGCTTTACGGCTGCCGTAGGTGTAGCCGTTGTTGGGTGAGGGACCGAAGCGCTTCTCGCGCTTGTGGTGGCGGGCTAGGAGGAATTGGAAGAGGATGGAGATCAGGTAGAAGAAGCTGTAGACTTGTTAGTTCCTTACTCTCGGAGAATTATATGCGGGGGATAAGATAAGATACTCACATTCCAATGATTGCCACGGCGAAAACAACCTTCTCCAGCTTGCAGGTCATCCCGAAAGACAGGCCCTTGGAGAAGGTGTCGTCTCCGGCATTTCCCTTGCCTAGTGGGGTATCCACGGTGCCAGTGCATTGGTTGACACCTTTGCGGGTGAGAATGGCGATGGCGACCATCGCCCCGATAAAGCATACGTCCAGGACCATAGCCACGAAGGCAAAGAAAGCCACGCCGCCCAGACAGCAGGTAAAGATGATGCCTAGCAAGCTGTAGGCTGTTGCTGCACCTGCTAAGCCTTCAACGGCCTTGATCCATGTTGCGATGTGCTGATCATGTCTGGCGAGAATAGCCAGGAAGTAAGAGAAAATGCCTAGGATAACGGCGGCATCGAGGAACTGCAGGACGCGCAGTCCGAGGTTGAAGAATCGGAGGACTACGCCGCCGACTCCCATTTCGTATATAGAATGTGAATTCCTCTTTTTTGTTGCTTATATTTCGTGGAGTTTGTCGGTAGTAGCGAGAGTGAAGGAGGTCCAGGCGAAAAATGGATATATGAAGGACGCTCAGGCAACAGGATTTGGGCGAGTTAATAAGGGACCAGCGCAATTTTGATGATCAGTGGATGGCGTACGATTATCCCCATTGATCGATGCCAAAGCTCCCAGCTTAATGGCCAAATGCGTCTGCGCCACACTCTAATTCTTTGGTGGACCCACACCCTGATGTAATTTCCATGGTCTATTTCCCCCACCTTGCTTTATCGAGCTAGTGGCTGGATATTAGAGCTGTGTGATTCGACAACAACGCCCGCCACCGCATGTGAAGAAAGAAAATGGGAAAATGAACGGCGAAGAAAAGTTTAATACGTACGTAGTCTCCCAGCCACACTGCCATGACTACGTGTCCCGTGATCATTATTATACACTTTGTGGCACTGCAGATGCTATTCTTGTACTCCGTACCAAGGACTGTTAGTTTTTAGTCCTCCGACACAGTACGGAGTACGGAATACTCCGTAGTAAGGCTGCCTATCTCCAGCCACAGAGGCTGTACGGAGTACACAATATGTATGTGATCTTACGGAGTCTCTTGTGTGGGAGAACCGCGCCACCTCCATGCTTCAGGCCATAACATTAGATAATCCCACGGGTTAGGTAGCCCTTTCAATTATTGCATGGAGACATATAACATTGAATTTGAACCGAATGGAGAGCGCATTCATACATCATCATATTAGATACATGATACCCGGAAGGTCGCGCAAGCAGCCTTCACAAGCAAGCCTGGCTCAGACGAAGGCTGCGAGGCGGCAGGATCCCAGGCTAGCTGGGATCGGTCATAACGTTTCGGAGGATATGATGCGGCTGGATGAGATCGTTCAAGGATGTCGCGCAGTCCTAGAGCACGTAAAGGAACATACATCGGTCTGAATCGAGGCCTCCGTGGGAAGGAATCTCGCGCCCAATACATCGGTAGAACAGCATCGATACCGCGCAGCAGCAGAGGCTGTGGTCGGTCAAAGACCGTCTCAAGCCCCTCCTGGCAATTATTCCAGAGGCTTGACTGCGATACTGGGTTACAGCATCGTCGAATCTCGGGTATTGTTCCCTTTTGGGGACCTGGTGAACTTCTTGCTTCCGTGTTCTCGAGCCAACACATCCCGGCAGCGCTCACAGCAGCTGATAGCGGTGTTGCAGAAATATCTCACAGGACGGCATTCAGGACTTCTCCCGGCGTTCTTTTTCCTTTTCCTGTTCAACAAAAGCACGGAGAATTTCATCGAGGCCTTCATTACGACGAGCAAGCAGCATCACATCCGACAGGTTGACCGTAGATCGTCCTGCATGTCTGAAGTCGGACATCCTGTTAGTGCGACTCTCACTAGGTGGATCACCCCATGGATGAGTAGGAACAATTCCCGACTCCAATCGCCACAATGGTGCCAACTTACTTAGCAAAGGATTCGAGATCCTGGCTGACAGTTTCTGCGAAGCGTCAACACAATGATCCAAAGCACGGGGGATATAATGATTAATCAAATCATACCTATCTGAGCCCAGACCATCTCGGTCAATGCACCGATGAACTGCGGTGTGGCATTCACACCCAGCTTGATGGTCTCTTCATCTACGATTTTGCCGATAGACAGCCACAACGCGGATTTAAGGCGCTATAAAAACGGGAATCAGTAAATTTCATACAAGCCAGTACTCGTTAACCAACCTCCTCCAAGCTGGCCTCTTCAGTCTGCTCCATGGTGATGAGAATAGCGCAAGACGTTGTCTTGTGTCTCACGCGTCCATCAAATCCAATGGGAAGGGAGCTGATTGGCCAACGACGCGTCCACGGATTAACGGCTAATCCGGCAACAAAAGCACGCTAACCCAAACAGGTAACTCTCATTTTGCGGGAGCGGCGGAATTGCAAAGAAGCGTAAAGCAAAATCGCAGATCCTGCCTGCCTTTAATCCCTCAATCTTCTCTTTGCCCTCTCGAGTCTACCTACGTTGTATAATTACCACTGCGTGTCCTCTTCCACGCACCGATTGACCCTTTTCCACGAGAAGCCGGGAGACCCCGACCTCCATCCTCATCAGACGAAACCAAAAATTTATAAATCGGCGAATTGAACAAATTGATCATCCCACCATGTCAACCCCCAGTCCAGATCTCAGCGAAGCAGCCACAGCCGCTGTCAACGACTTCTTCATCCAGCTCTACGAATTCTTCGAGCTAATCGTCACACGCTTCTTCAAGAATGGCTACGCCTCCATCGCGCAGATGAGCGGTAAACGCTGGACAAAAGTCATCGGCAGCGTCGTCTTCTACATCCTCATCAGACCCTACATTGAAAAGCTCTTCAAATGGATGCATGATCGTGACCGTCGCAAGGAGAAGGAAAAGCGCGAGAAGGAGAAGGCGCAGTTCGGCAAGGTCAAGATGACGGCTAATTCGTTGCGCGCTGGTGCGGATGATAAGGGCAAGGTGCTTGGGGAGGTGGAGAATACAGATGATGAGCTTGAGGATGAGGAGGATCTTATGGCGGCTGCTAGTGGGGTTCCTGAGTGGAATAAGATGGCGCGCAGACGGCAGAAGAATTATATTAAGAGTGTGAAGAAGGATCAGCGGGCGCAGGATTTGAGCCGGGAGCAGATTATGGAGCTGTTGGATTGGAGTGAGGATGAGGTTGTTGATGAGAAGACTAAGAAGGAGCTGTGAGGTTGCATGTGCATTGCATGGTCGTTGGTGGTTTTGCATTCTTGTACTGTGTACTTTTATATGACTTACAATTAATAGATTATGGGACCTCGATGTCTTTTTGCTCTGACTGGATCTATTGAAGTAGTTACTAGGCATGATTTCCTGATATGATGATTCCAAGTTGAGTCTCTCAAAACGTAGCTTAACAAGTAGTACACTTAGAAGTCATTATGTGCAGTTGTACATGCACTCCACTCCTAACATCCGTTCAAGTCAGAGACTTATCTAACAGCGTATTAACAATTCATCACCGCACCTTATAATCATGAACAACTCGTAAATGTCACCACCGCAGAAATCAGTGCAACCTCCGTAAGGCCTCAATCGTTGCCTTGACCTCCTCCACGTCAGAGGAACCAATCTCCTGCACGATCTCCTCTTGCATGCTTGGCGAGCATCTCAAGAACTCCTCGATAAGCTCGCCGTCCACGAAACGATACGGCGCATCAGATGTGCGAACCATAGTGCGGAATCCGCGGAACTTGTTGAAGGACAAGTTACCCAAGGAATCGACTTTCTCGGAGATAACACCCTGCAGCGTCATTAGGAAGTCCTGGTGTTCGGGACTGATAACAGCGAATAGGAAAAGTGAGCCCTCGACCTGGAAGCGAGTCAGCATTGTATCCGTGGTCATGTATGTCAAGAACTAAAGGCTTACTGTAGCCATGAACGCCCGCGGCGTTACAGTCACGCTGGCAAGCTGGGGGATACTTATTGGTCGAATCCGGTTGACCATCTCTCCCAGCGAGATTTCGCTAGTAGGAATGAGCCTGTGTTTGTCCTGCGCGGTGACGCCATTCATGTTCCGTGAAAGAACGATGAGGTTACCCTCGGCGTCGCTCTGCAGGAACGTCTCGTCTCCAACACAGGTGACAGCTGTACTCCAGACGGTTTGGTAGTGACGACCGACTTCAGTCAGCTTGGCGGCCTCGCCTGCTTCGCCCGGGGTATATTTAACAAGGCAGACGCTCTTCATCAGATCAGCCACGGCGATCATATTGTCGACGACTGTGACGTCGACTGGCGCAGTGGAAGTTCGGTATGAAGCGAGCTTCTCGAGCTTCATTGGCCCAAACCAGTCGGTTTTTATCTTGTATACGACCACCTAGACGTTGTCAGTAGAGTCTGTAAAGCGGTGACCAACCAATACTCACGGTTTTGACGAGCGCCGCAACAACATGATTCCCCATCATTGCTAGAGCGCGACAGGCGCCCTTGACCTGTAGCTCGGCCACTTGGCTCAACTTACGGCCGTGATCAACTTCCAAAATGAGGATCCGCCCGCGGATAGATTCCTCCTGCGCCTCGTCTGCGAATGCCGTGCCGACAATGAATCGGTCCTTTGTAATCAGTTTTCCATTCGAAAATTTCCCGGTAGGAAGCTCTGCGCGAATAACACTTTCCACAAGTTCGTCAGGGCCCAGTTCTAGAGCATCAAGGCCTCGGAACATGATCTCGTCAGCAAGGACAAACTGGCTCTTGATAACTTCGACGCCGTCTTCGAGCTTGCGGTCTATCGTGCCAATTCCGAACGCCTTTTCAGACGGGGAGTAGGCGACACGGCGGACAGTTGAACCAATCGGTAGTGTTTGGATTTGAGTTGTGCGCTCTTTATCAACCAGTGCAATCTTCAACTCCTTCTCAGTCGCCACAGCGATGGAATCTGGAAACGCCTCTGTGTTCAAATGGCATATTCGTGATGCACCCTCGGAGTTCACTGCTGAGTAGATGATTCGGCCTTCGGAACCATATATCAGGCTAGGGTTCTCGCAAGTAGCGAAGACATTGTATAAGCCATCGCCCTTGGGGAGCTTCTTGAATGTGGGTTGTTCGGAACCAAGAATCAACTTGTTCATCTTGCTTAGGGAGCAGTCTCGTGGGTTCAGGGAGAAAGTAATGACGGAACCATCGGCCATCGAGATGAAAAGGGTAGGATCAGCGTCTGCGAGCACTTCAGCTACGAGAACTGACCGAGGGAAACTCTCCCCCGTAGGACCGAGGGACTCTGTTCGGAGGACGGCAAAATCCTTGATGGCCACTAATGACACCCGTGCTGACTGAGGGAATCCGGCGATGAACACGCCATTTGGCGTTGAAGGAACAGTCAAGCCAGAGATTTGCTGGTCAGCGCCGAAGTCTTTATCACCGATGAGGTGAGGATCGCCGCTGATATCAAATGACACTACGACTTGTCCATTACTAACAAGGACTAGGTAGTCCTCGTTAGCTGCTGCGGCAGTGATCAACTTATGGCTCGGAGTTGCCCATTCAAAAGTTACCATTCCGCTCTCGATGTCAGCGACCAGTACTCGTCGTTCCGTAACCTGAAGAATACGACCATCCTGCAGTCTTGTAGCCAGGAGAGTGTTGTCCGAGAGTGATAGTCCCAGGAAGTGATCCAATTCCTCAACTTCACCATCAGGACTAAACTGGAACACGCGTGTTTCGTCAACAAATGTGACAATCAACGTATCGAGGAAATCGTCTCCGCTTCGAGTCGACAGTCCCCAGAGATCAGTGACGTGCTCCATCTCGCCCAAGACACCCAGATCCTCCATGCCGACGCCACTGCGCACGCTGCGCAAAGTGCCATCATCAAAGGCCCCAGAGCCCGTCACTACTCGAGCTTGTCCGGACGAAAACTCATGTGTCTGACTCTCATTTGTGCGGTTCCCCAGATCCATGATAGTGAAGTCGAGGATAGGTGCAATGTTTGACAAGGTCTGGATGACCTCGAACGAGGTTCCGTCAAGCCGCAGCACCTGCGAGTCGCCCTGATGCGAGCCGACGAACAACATGCCTCCGCCGAGATAGACTAACACCGATGCACGAGTTGTCTTGCCCAAATGCTCGAGCTTCCAGTCATCAATGCCTCCTTGGTTGTTCAAAATGAATGATAAGAAGTATAACCTCCCATAGTCGTCAGCCAACAGCCATCGCTGACTATCGACCTTCTCCCAGGCCACAAAGACCGTTGCCTCGTCAAGATTCCGCGTGATCACATCATTCGCATTGTCGTCGATATACTTGATAGACGTCTCCCCCAGCACAATCAGACCGCCCAACGGTGCCGGAATTGGAATCAGATGCGATGAGCCAAGATCAAGTTCCTGTCCAAACTCACCCCCTTCCAGCTTCTGCACCTCCTTAAAAGTAGCATCCGCCAAAGTCCCCGCGGTGCCAGGCGTGAAATCCAACTCGCGGATCCGCAGCCGCACCTTCTGCTGGTTATCCTCGTACAGCAATGCAAACCAGGGGTTAGATTCTGAATGCAGGAACGCCGAAGACCGAACGAAAAGCTCATCAATCCGGGATGTGGTCGGCTTATCCAGTTCTCCCACCTGCGGGGGCAGATCAGTCTGAGCTCCGACCGTCGACATCCGCCCTCGCTTCTTCGTCGGCTGCACAATTGGCACGACAACTATCACCCCCTCATATACTTCCAGTGTCATGAACCGCCCCGTGGGGTCAATCAAACACCGCGGTGCGCATTGAGATTCCCGGGAGGAGGGCTCGGCAATGTCGACGCAGCTGCGAGCAGTTTTAATCTGCTGTGCCGCGCGGTCCCACGTTACCGTAAAGTAGTTGTATTGGTCTGTGCCGACGAAGAGGTGGTCTGTTTCCGAGTTCGCTGGGGCGGGCAGCCGTGCCAGCATGGTCACTCGCGCATACAGAGCGCGAGTCGCGGTGAGGACGATCCCATCGGGTGTGAGTGTGTAGAATTCAAGACGGCTGGCTTTTCTATCCGTTCGCAGGGGTAGTTAGCTATGGTGCTCGTTCATTGGTGCAGAGGTCGTCCTGGCCTTCGCGGGGGACGCGACTCACGCTGCAACTAGGCATTCTTCTTCTGGGGCAAAAAAGTTGAGTTTGACTGCATGACGGATGCTGCTCGCCCGGTGAATGGGCACGACGTAGGCCATCGTGATGGTTCAGCCGCGACGGTGCTAACCAGCGCGGAGCTTGCGGAGCTAGAGATTCGGTGCACCACTTTGCGGGGGGGCGGTATCTATCTGTCGTAGGAGAGGACTTTGGAATTGAGGGATTGAATGATAAGGCGCTTGTTTATGAATTGCGCATGTCTCTCGATGTAAACTCTTAAAAGGTAAGGATCGGTCGGGGTGGGGAGATGAGAGTCGAGGTTCCCGTGCAAATGACGTTTAAGTCCGCGCTAGGACCGAAAGCATCCAGACCGTTGGTGTTGATGCAATGATCTTAGTTACTATGATACGAACTACCATCCCTTCAGAGAGAAATAGAATATTTTTAAATTTCTTTGAAATCACCAGTCTAAGTCATACCACGCCCAGGCGGTGCTCCTCAGTCTAAAGCTGAGAGCTCAAGGCCATCAACACGAGGCCAATGCTAACGATAGATATAGCGTGAAACAGAAAAACGCGAATCGTGTCGATCAAACATATAAAAAAATGACGATCATTCAGGCTAGGTGCAAGAGCAAAGAAGTGTTCATTAATCATGAAATCATGACCAGACATCCTCCTGGTAGCTGCCGCTGCTACGCATGTGCTTGACCATCTCCTCGCCCTTCTCGGCAGGCAAGCCCCGTTGCTGGGCAATGATGTGGCCAAGCACCAGGTTGACCTCGCGGGCCATGTTGGCAGCATCGCCGCAGACGTAGAAGTTGGCCTTCTGCTTCAGTAGGTCACTGACAAGTTCGGCGTTCTCCTTGAGACGGTGCTGGACGTAAACCTTCTGGGGTCCCTCGCGGGAGAAGGCAGTGATGATCTTGAGCGAGTCGCCCATCTGATCTTGGTAGGCCTGAGAGATTCACATTAGCATGGTCTGGTTTGAGAAGTGAAGGATTGATCTGCATACCTTGAATTCATCCTTGTAGATGTAATCCTCATCGGCCTTACGGCATCCAAAGAACAAAACCGTCGTGCCGACCTTCTCTCCCTTGGCAGCAAGAGCGGCACGTTCCTGGATGAAAGCACGGAAAGGTGCGACACCAGTGCCGGGACCAACCATGATGATAGGCTTGGACGGGTCAGAAGGGAGCTTGAAGTTGGAGTGGCGAACGTGAACAGGCACGTGAATACCATCGTACTTGTTGCGAGGTCCGGTGATAGCGTAAGTCAGGCCGTGGGGATCGGGGGAGGGATCGCCGTTCTGCTTCTGCTTGAGAGCCAAGAGGTAGTTGGTGGTGACACCCTTGACCATGTGCGAAGCACCAGGCAGACGAACAGACTCGACAACAGCAGTGATGCTGATCTTATCCTTTTGAACCAAAGACGACGAAGAAATGGAGTAGTACCGGGGCTGGAGCTTGTTCAGACCCTCAATGAGAAGCGAGAAGGGGACAGCAGAGAACGGCTTGGGAGTGATGCTTTGGAGCGCCTGAGCAATGTTGAAACGATGGTTGGAGATCTTCTCGTGGAAGTAATCCTTATCGTTACCGAGACGAACGATCTCAGCCTTAATCTCCTCGTCGGGAGCAAAAGCGGCGAGGGATGCGACGAATTGACGAGAAACGGGAGCGCATACTTCCACGTAATATCGGGCAGCAGCATCATAGGTAGTGGGAGTCGGGATCGGAACCTTGGCAGTGACATCAATGCTCTTAACGTTGATCACAGAGTGGCGCTTGTCCTCAAGACCAAAGACCTGAAGGAAGCGATCAACCTCAGCGCCAGCGTTGGTGGGCCAGATAGCGATGTGGTCACCAGTCTGGTAGGTGAGGTTGCTACCAGCGATGCTGATTTCCATGTGCAGGCAGTTGCGGTCCTTGACAGTGAACAGTTCGGAGGATTCAACAATCGGGGCAATGTACGGGTTGTGCGCGGAGTAGGGACCCTTCGCACGACCCTCACGGTGAGCGGCAGTGGGTTCACCCAGGTAGACGGACTCATCCTCGGGAGTCTTCAGCTCATCCTCAACGACGGAGAAGACGGCCTCGTAGACAGCTTCACGTTCCTGGAGACCCATGGCCTCGGTCAAAGCAGCCCACATGGGCTCCTTCCAGGCCAGGAAATCCTCTTCCATAGTACCGGCGCCATCATCACCCTCGCCAGCAGTTCCAATGCGCTTTGCACCGAGCTTGGTCAATGCAGCATCGACCTGACGGACCATAGCGTTGTAGTGCTCATAAGTGTTGTTACCCAGACCGAATGCGACATACTTCAAAGAGGATAGGGGCTGGTCATCGGCGGAGGCACCGCTCTCGAAGGCCACGTCGTCACCGGTGAAGAATTGGTAGAACTCGACGGCATTATCGGTGGGTTCACCCTCGCCGTAGGTAGCCAGCACAAAGAATGCGATCTTGTCTTCAGGGAATTTGTCCAGGTTCTCGTAGTCGTAGTCCTCAATGTCGGCCACCATAGTTCTCAAACCGAAACGTTGGTGACCCTCCTTAGCCAATCGCGAAGCATAGTCCTCCGCAGTACCAGTCTGGGATCCGTAGAAAATCACACAGTTCTTGTTTGTCTCGTCCATCTTCTCGATAATGTCGCGGGTTTTGCCAGTCTTGGCAGCCCCGTTCAGGGCAACGGATGAGGAGGCATACGGGTCTTTTGCAACGGCCCAGTAGGTCCCCTTGGTGAAGTAGGCAACGCTACCCACCAAGAGAGCCACCAAGACGACCAAATCGAGTGTATCAAGTTGCGCCATTACGGTGCGTGTGGTCGCGGGAGCAGGGGGTGTTTGTTGGGGGGCGCGAATTCCCGCCGGAGGGGAAGGTTGAAAGAAAGTTCCGGGACGGAGAACAAGTAGGATAATCGATCAAGAAGGTCAAAATGGTTTCCAGTATTCCCCGGGGAAGACCTCTCAATGACCGTAGAGGAGAAGAGAAAAGAAGGCGACAGGTGGTCTGATCCACCCAATCCTGGCCTTCCGACTTTCTGTGGATCTTTCACGGGCGAATCTTCGGCCTTCACCGCTGTCTGCTTACGTTGGAATTGGCCGACCTCGGGACTGACTTAGAGTGTAGACACGGGCATGTAGACAGGATGGGGTATATCGATTAAGAAGGAAATAAAGTCATTGAAAGAAAGTAAGAGGAAAAGCCCGGCCTTGATCTCCCCAGGTCTTCCCCGGTAGTTGCTATATATGAGTTCCTTCCTATGCGTAATGTGGGGAATGGCCGAGGGGAAGCGCAACCATCGGAAGGGAACTCGGCCTCTCTACGGAGTCCATGACCACTAGGTTTCTACCCTGAGTTCTCCCCCACGGCAATCCCGACATGTGCTTTACCTTGCCAAGTGTGAAATGGCCTATTGGAGAGAAAGGCGGAGATCGGGTAAAGTGGAAGTGCGGCAAGTCGGCGCGGGAGATCACGTTTTGACACTCCCCGGGCCCTTAATGGCCCTCAATATGACTGGTTACCAGTTGAATTCAACCCCATTCCTCCATGGTCGCCGGAATCACGGGAACAAAGACTGCACTTTCCTTTATCTGATTCTTGCAGAGTGCGGAATGCTTTCCGCTCTTCCCTTCATTGTCTCTTCCCTTTCCTGATAACAACTATGGAGTATTCCACTGTGCGGACTCCAGAGTATCCATGGGATGTCTATCCAGACTCCTCCAATGCACATTGCAAGGGCTCCTGGAACGTGACATGTTGCCTGTTTGAGATCTCGGATCCCGGCTCTGTCATGACATGTGGGGAAGATCGTCTACCTAACAAGGTCATAAGAACTAGTACATCGTGCCCTGAAATGTGCATGTGCACATGCGCAGTCGATCTCGAACTCTCAAGTGAACGGACATGTGCTACCGTGCTGCGTCAGCCCAGCTCGGTGCTGCATAGGTATTCCATGAGCACGTGTTGGCGACTATATAACTAGCGAATAGGTATGCCATAGAAGGATTGAAGCACATACCCCTGCCCGTACCCCGGGCACTGGAGGCTTGCGCTAGGTACCTAAAACATTGATTGCCCGGAAAATGGAGAATGCTGCCCGTGACTGGACATGAGCTAGGTCTGTAGACCGGAGGCTCTTCGTATACCTCCCAAGATCAGACGTGAACTAGTTCCATATGCTGAGCGTTTCGGACTTCACCCACAAACTTCTAGACCTCATCAGTGACCAGGATATTTAGCCTGAACATGGCTTTGAGCCTCCGATGGCTATAATGTTCCACTCTGCATGCATCTGAACAGATACCAATCCATTGCGACTTCTGCACATGCATCCAGGCGCCATATTCAATGCGTCGGGGCTAAGTGGGATATACGACGGTTAACCCTAAAACCGTCTCTGCCCGAGCCTCCCTCCCTGTGGAAGCAGATTGTAGACACCTGTCTCAAAGAATATCTCAAGTTTCAGTTTACTCCGCCTGCCACTTGAAACAGTTTCGACAGTTTTGTGCCTTAGATGAAGCCCGAGTTCGCAAGTGGTGCGTAGTTCGTATCGCTGTAACCTATTATGTCCTTTGTTTGTGAGAATATCCCTTACTCAAGAGGGAGTCAAGAGATGATCAAAATCAGCGATGGATCGACTCAAACACATTTCTTTGTGTGGTTAGCTAAAGGCAGAGAAATAGATCCTGTGTACTCCGTAGAGAGAAGACAATCACCGATACCTCCGTAGACAGTGAGGCTCTGAGGTGCCAAGAGCAGCAGTGCCCGACCGGGCCGAAGGAAGCAGAAAGCAGGAGAGGAATTGAGACAGCTATGGATCTTGAGACAGTTAGTTATAGAACTTAAGGATGTAGAAATCCATGATTTGAAGAAGTCGACCAATATAAGGCTTAATAATAATGACGGATCCCCTTTCTAGTTAACTATGGGACCCGTGCGCCCGATAAAATCATCCAGAAGCTCTCTCACCTCCATAGCCCAAGTTACACCCCCTTGGAGAATTGGCTATGTACAGCTTACAACTTGCTCCTATTCTTGACACTGCTTGCAGGTCCCTCGAGCTATGAGGTACTGGTGAACTCAAAAGTAAGTTCATCTTGAATTCTGAAACGCGCCCCTCAACCTTCCATTGGGAGCAAACGGACTCGGTCTGACATCTAATCTCAACCCCCCCAGTGGCTTCAAACCCTGCCAAAGTTGGCCCAGGCCAGCAAACGGCGCTGCCCCTCATCACCGACGACCTCAAGTCCACACACCATAATCTCGCATCCCCATCGGAACGCCGAGGGACCAGAACCGCCCAATCCACTCCTTTGCACAGTCGCGAATCTTCCGCCGTGCGAGGGAGAGCAGTCGATCCCTCGTCTCTCGCCCCTATTCAACCACGACGCGGTCATTCCGGTTCCAAAAGCCCCGATGTGCCAAACGTCCGCCCTCCCGGATATGAAGTGGGACTAGAAAGACGGCCCTCCAACTCGTATGGTCATCATCGGCAGACCTCCATCGTACACGGCGTGCAGCACTCGCGAAATACGAGTATGGCCGGATCAGCCTCTTCCGCAAGTCCCTTGAGCCCAGAGCTCATTGCTTCACTGGGTCGCGGGGCCTTTGACGAAGCGACCCTTCCGGCGAAAATCGATACTGCCGATACACACTCCGGATATTCGACACCATCCGGGCCATCCACCGGCCATGGACTGCCGCCGACCCTAAGTACGATCCAGGACAATGACACAGAATTGAGGGATGTGAGCCCTGCCGCGCTGTTTCACAAGCGAATGGGATCTGGGGCAAAATCGAGGCGTGAGCGGTCACATAGTCGGTCGCAGTCTAAACAACACCCGGAGGTGAAGACTGTCGCGGAATTCGCTTTGCATCATCTGTTCAACTCCTTTGTTGGTCAGGCGGACAGCAAGATCAACCAGGCCATCGCGAAGCTGGGAGAATCCGAGTCCCCCGTGGAGGAGGTCTGCGGTCCTGGAGCAGATGCCACGTTTGATCAATTGATATCGGCATTGGGTCATATTGCGCGACAGAAACCGAAGCCTTTGATCGATACCATCATGTACTGGCGTAAGGCCAAAGGAGATGCTGCCATCGCGGCCAGACAGACGGCGAATGAGGCAAGGCCTACGCCCGCGGC
Organism: Penicillium sp. DV-2018c; assembly: GCA_028827535.1. NCBI lineage: Eukaryota > Fungi > Ascomycota > Eurotiomycetes > Eurotiales > Aspergillaceae > Penicillium > Penicillium sp. DV-2018c. The sequence goes on from JAQJAA010000002.1 coordinate 3,126,100, forward strand.
GACAGAGAATGGACCCCTCTTGCGCCGCAACACCGAACCAACACAATATGCGGATCCCACTGCAGTTCCGGAACGGGCGCAGCAATCGACGCTCTACCACGGTCGCCCCGAGGATATTGTGCTGATAGAACGACGTGCAACGGTCTCGGTATACTTAGTCTGTCGAGTCTTGATTGAGATTTTCCATCAGAGTAGCCTGGCTTCGATCACTTTGGAGATGGCGGACCGCCTGGAAGACATTGTGTTTGGCCAGGTGAAAACGTCTGATCCGGATCAGATCTCGGCATCGCCTCTGCGGATGGCTAACTGGAGAATATATGGCCAGTTGCTGGGTATCATGAGTGAATCTAATTTCCCAAGCGTTGCTGGTCGTTACCTGGCAGAGCTAGAACGATATCAAACTGAGGCCAGTCAGAGGCCATCCCGCGACGGTGACGCAAAAGCGGAATTGTTAATTCTCTGCATGCGATATCTTCGTTTGCCTATGACTCCCGAAGGGTGGCCTAAGGCTTGCGATTTTATGCGGTCGTTGGCACGTTTGTTCGCCCAGGCCCATGGTCAGCGTATCAAACAAGCATACTGTTACATCATTGAAAAGCTCCTTCTCCCTATTGCTGCGAACCCGAGCTGCGACCTGTCATTACCTCGGTGGAAAGAATTCGTCGATCTCGTTCAACCACGTCTGACCCAACTTCTCACTAAGCCCCGGCACTGGACGTCTTCCTTCTCATTGAATGTCTTGTTGCTTTGCATTTCCAACAAGGAGACTTTCTCCTCGCAATGGATGTCCATGATTTCCAGCTTACCTGCACGTCTGAAGGACCGCCCTACTCGAGCACCTGCTCTCCACGCTATTTGTCGTTTGGTCTGGACTTACTTCTTCCGCTTCTCCGACTCTCCCACAACCACCCTTCGCAAAGTGGAGGAAGTGACCAAGATCGCCCTACCAACCGGCCGGAAGACATTCATGAGTGCTGAACCTGTCTTCGCAGATCCATTGATCCAGCTGATCCAGATCATTGGTTTCAAGCATCCGGATGTTTGCTTCCGTAACATCATTTTCCCTCTGATCAACTCTGATCTATTTTTATCTGGTAGAGAGTTGAAGATAGAACAGATGGAGCCGGAGAAAATGGTCATTGGAATTCGCGCGTTCCTGGCGACAATGTCTGATTTGGAGACGAGCGACCAGTTGTGCCCTCCTATCCCAACTGGCTCACTCCCAAACCCCTTCAGTGACGTGTCTACCCCGGTGTATTTCCATCGGCCCCAGCTGCTTAAAGAGTACAAAGCGCCTAGTGCGTCTGAGAAGCAAGACCCAACCTCATGGCAACCTGTCAATACTGCCAGACTAAGTGAGAATGTCAAGGAATATTATTTCCGATTCTGTGAAGTCCTCGGCAAGATCACTTTGCTTTGCGATAATACATTCGGTGGACAGGCAGTCCTGGACGAGAAGTTCGGCGGAAGTACCCCCAAAACCCCTATATCCGAAGCTTTCAGTTTTGGTCGCCGTGGTGACGACCATGTTGCGATACTGGATCAGAAGCAAGGATTTTATGATCTGCTTCATGTGGCAGTCCAAGCGCTCCCTCGCTGTCTCTCAGATCATATCCCATTCAACTCCCTCATCAATCTCCTCTGTACGGGAACTGCCCACGTCCAGTCAAACATCGCAACTTCCTCGGCCCTGTCTTTGAAGGCCATCGCGCGCCAGTTACATGCCCAGCAAGTCACTATCGGATTTGCTAGATTCATCTTCAACTTTGATGAGCGCTATTCCACAATGTCAGACGAAGGGATGCTTGGGCCGGGCCACATAGAGTCCACTCTAAGGCTATACGTCGAATTACTTCAAATCTGGATTGATGAGATTAAACGGAAGACGAAAGGTGCGGCAGCTATGGATCCGCTGGAGAGATCCATCTCTGGTAATCGGGCTCTGCACCTCGATTTATCGAGCGTCCTTGCCCACGTGGAAGAGATTGAGTCGCATGGGCTCTTCTTCTTGTGCTCTCAGTCAAGACGTGTTCGAGCCTTTGCTATCACAGTCCTGCGGTTGATCACCGAGTTTGACAGCGCTCTCGGAAAAGAGAACACCAGAATCATTCGCATTCTTGAGGGTGATTCGCAGCAAATTTTGGATGTCAACGATGAACAACTGACTGTGGCGGAGCGGAGCCGTATTCAGAAGGGCAAAAGACGGAGCGCCTCGCAAAACACTCTCATCGAACTGTGTAGCAGCGAAGTCTCCTACGATGCAACATTGTGGGCTAAAGTGTTCCCCAACATCATCCGTGTCAGCTTTGAGACTTGCCCATTCGCTGTCACACTAGGGCGTGAAATTGTATGCGCCCGTCTTGTCCAAATGCACAAGATCATCACGTCTCTAGCCGAGAGTTCAAGATTCCCGCAGTTTGCCCCGATGGATGCGTACCATAACCGTCCTATTGGAAGGAACAACGTGACATCTGAGATTTTCATCGAGCAATGGAAGCTTTACTTGGTCATGGCCTGTACTACCGTCACCAGTGTCGGAGCTCAATCGCAGAGTCAACTGGCAAATGCCCAGCATGCGCGCAAAGCGTCAAAGGGAGCCCACCAGTCTCAAGACAAGATCAGCTCCGCCCGCAGCCTTTTCGCCTTTGTGATTCCGCTTCTTTCTGCCGAACGAGATTCCATTCGCAGTGCCATCGTTGCTGCTTTGGGGTCCATTCATAAGAACCTTTACCGCACACTCCTTGAGTCGTTGCAGTATGCGGTTACTACTTGCAACGAAGAGGCGAAGATGCGAATCGGCAACCACTATCGCAGTCCTAGTAGCCCGCGTCGAAACAGGAAGACTGACCGTCTGCGTACCGAGGTTACTAATGTTTATAAGCTCACGTCTCACTTCCTCAAGGAGCCCGAGGTTTACAATGATGATTGGATTGTCAACAACCTTGTCACTTATGCGAAGGACATCCGGATTTTCCTCAGCGATGCCGAAGTTCAGAATGACTGGGAATTCCAAGGCTTGCGGTTCCATTTCTGTGGTTTGATGGAGGAGCTTTTTGAAGGCATCAACCGCACCAAGGACCCCTCTCGCTGGATGCCGTTCGAGTCCCGGAAGTCCGCTTTCTCTCTCATGGAGGACTGGTGTGGTTATTCGCCCAACCAGGCGCAAATATCTGAACGTGAAGAGAACATGAGAAAGTTCTGCATGGATCGGACACACGAGAGTGGTGAAATGAAGAACACCGCTGCTGCCATGGAAATCGAGAAGAAAAATTTGCGCGCAGCAGCCTTGAGCGCAATGGCTCATCTTTGTGCCGGTCCCATCAGTATTATCACGGACAGTGGTTCTGTTCTCCAATTTGATATCGCTCGCATGCTTCTATGGATTGAAATGATCTTCAACACCGTCGGTGACAAATGGCATGCCATCGGCCGTCGCGCTCTGAAGAATCTGATCATTCATAACCAGGAACACTCCTACTTGATAGAGCGCTCGATTGAGATGTGCTATATCACTGAGCGTCCTAAGACCATTGAGAGCTACTTTGAGGTTGTTACTCAGGTTCTTTTCGAACATCCAGACTATCCCCTCGCCTTCTGGAGAGTCCTAGGCGCAGTTCTGGTAACTCTTGGCAACGAAAAACGCGAGATTCGAATGAAATCTGCTAAGCTTCTTCGAAAACTCGAAGAACGGCAGCAGAAGAACTCCAGGCTTCAAGACTTCGATATCAGTATCTCGGACAAGACTACTGCGGTGTACAAGCTTGCGCAGTTCGAAATTTCAAAAAGATTGGCCAGTCAGCATTCCGACTTGGCTTTTACGATCTTCTCGGAATTCTGTTTGCATTTCCGCAGCCTACGGCCCGATAATCAGCGGAACCTAGTTGCTGCTATCTTGCCATGGGTTCAAACAATAGAGCTACAGGTTGATCCGAATGGCGGCCCGACGGCCAAATCCTACATGCTGCTGGCAAACCTCTTCGAGATAACCATTCGCTGCAGTACCATCCTACCCAATCAAGTACAGGCACTGTGGCAGGCTTTGGCAACAGGCCCTCACGGGGGCAACGTGCAACTCGTGCTTGACTTCATCATTAGCATCTGTCTGGAACGCAAGGAGCAAAATTTTGTGGAATATGCCAAGCAAATGGTTGTCTTCCTATCCGGAACCCCAGCAGGATCGAAGGTTATCGAATTTTTCCTGTTGCAGATTGTTCCAAAGAATATGGTGCAAGAGCGCAAAGAACTCACCCCACCTCCTCCTGATATCAAGAGTCTACCGTATGTTGCAGACCTTGCGACTGTGCTCCCCATCGGCAACAAACAAGCTGGTCTATCTCTCGGACAGGTTGCGCTGATCTTCCTCGTTGATCTGATGGTCGCCCCCGTGACTCTCGCACTAGATGATGTTGTCAAGCTCATCCACATTGTTCTCATTCTTTGGGACCATTATATGGTCACTGTGCAGGAGCAAGCTCGCGAAATGCTGGTACATCTCATCCATGAGCTGATAGCGGCCAAGCTTGAGGATGATGCGCCCGCAGGAGCGAGACAATCCGTCGAGGACTTTGTGGAATCGATTCGCAATAATGACCCCGCGGTTGTTTGGGAGTACGACGAAAACCATGGAAAAGACGAAGAAGCCGATGATCGCCGGGTGCCTGCGTCTATGGCATCTGTCACCCGTGATGTCGTCAAGTTCTTTGATTTGGTCTACGAAGGTGTCGGTGATCTGTGGGCCAAGGAGGCGTTGAATTGGGCTACCTCGTGCCCCGTACGACATCTAGCATGTCGCTCATTCCAAATTTACCGATGTATTTCTACATCGCTCGACTCCCGCATGCTGGGTGATATGCTCGCTCGGCTCTCAAACACGATCTCAGATAAGGAAACGGATTATCAAACCTTTTCCTTGGAGATTCTTACTACGTTGAGGATCATTATCAGCGACCTGGCACCATCTGACCTCTTGGATTATCCCCAGCTATTCTGGACAACATGTGCGTGTTTGAATACAATCCACGAGACTGAGTTCATCGAGACTATTGGGATGCTTGAAAATTATCTTGCTCGGGTTGATCTCGGTGATCCGGCTGTGGTGGCCACCCTGATCAATGGTCAACCACCCAATTGGGAAGGCGGATTCGATGGCCTCCAGGATCTCGTCTTTAAGGGCATGAAATCATCCCAGTCCTTTGAACGTACCCTGGCTCTCCTTCACACTCTAAGTGGCCTTTCGAACAATGACCTCGTCGGAGACGGGACTCGACAGCTGTTCACTGTGCTGGCTAACCTGCCTCACTTCCTCGAGTGCTTCGAGCAAGGATTCAGTGATTCCAAACCCATCGCGCGGGCCAGCCTGCTCGCTCGCGTAGCTGAGAATGAGGGATGTCCTCGTCTTGCAGCATCATTGTTTGGCTTCGCCAACCAGCAGTACAAGACCGCTGGTGTTTTCCTCGACCATATAATCACCGAGATCAAGTCGTATTACTTCCCTGAGCAAGACTTCCAATGTCTCATTTTCGTCATGGGACTTTTGACTAATACCACCGATTGGTTCCGCGTGAAAACCATGAGGATTCTTTGTGTCTTGATTCCGGAAGTGGACATGCGGCGCAGTGAAGTCACCTGCCATGGCCCGGACCTGATCTCTCCGCTACTCCGCCTTCTACAGACCGAACTTTGCACTCAAGCCCTGGAGGTTTTGGATCACATCATGACCGTATCAGGCAACCCAATGGAGCGTCAGCAAATTCGGATGAGCATAGCGTCGGCAGCCTCTTCTCGTGCTCTCCGCAAGGAGTATGAGCGAATCAAGAGTCTATACGGCATTCCCGAGCCGTCCGGATGGTCGGTTCCCATGCCTGCGACTCAGTCAAGCATGACGCGGCACAACGTTCATGCCGTCTTCTATACCTGCGGCAAGGCGGAAGACATGCAACAAGAGGATGTCCTGAACCCCGGTGTCGCTTTCCACGTGGATGAATACAATGACTCGTTCTACCCAATGAGAGCTGATACCTTGGAATCCATTGACACGCAGATCGACGGTAATATGGGAGACATCGTGCAGAAGCTAGACAGTCTCGATGACTTCTTCGAGGAGACCGAAGCTACCACCCCGGTGATGAACTCCGTCGCTCCCCCGATGCTGCCAGGGTTCACCGGCAGCTACGTCGATACCAACGCCCATCTCTACGACCAGCAAACCGCGCCGATTCTCCGGAAGTCGCTCGCTCGCACCGGTTCTACATCCTCCTTCCACAACGGTCTTGCAGAGTCTCGCCCGCCGAACTTCCGCTTCGACAGTCCAGCCGTGCACTCTCCAGTCACGGCGATACCTCCAAACACCGGACAGATGTTCCGATCTGGCTCCCATACCCGCTCCGTGACCTCCCCTACCAATAACCTCTACTCCCACACTACTGTACCTGCGGCTAACCCCGGACTGCCCACTGGATTCGGCGAGTCCACCTTCTTATCCGATGACGAGCCCGACGAGGTGCATTCAGACCTCGAGGAACGCCCAGTAACGAAGAAGATGATGGCGCCGCCTCCAGCCATGGTCCGCAGTGCAACCGACGGTCCGCAGTCTCTGGAATCAATTCTCCGCAGTGGCATGCGCAGGTTGACTGGCGGTGCCACCAGCAGAGAAAGGGAACGACAGCGGGACCTTATCCGTGCGCAACATCGCGCCATAGTCCAGACGGCAAATTCGCCGCGTGTCCCTAAGGTGCCGGAGGAGTATCTCTCTGGCCCAACCAGTCACCCGGCCTCTCCGAGGTGAATATGCGCCATACGCCGGCTCGCACTATACCTCTTTTGCTTTATTTTTGTCTATTTGCAAGTTAATTCTTCTCGGTTGGCCGGGCATTTTTCGGGAGTTGAGATCACTTTGCACACATACCCTTTTTACCCATTCCATCTACTTTGCCAATTTGGGTATTCTCTCTCATCTAGCGTTGACCTGTACCTCTGCATGCTGTACAGTATTTTGTTTATTGGACCATTTTGGGACATAATGCATTTTGTTCAGAATCCAACAATTTTATACACATCTTTGCATCCACACCTGTGCGTAGGCTCGATCTCGTCTAGTGCGTTCATCGTCGTTCGTGACTTTAGTTCTTTATGTCTTTATGACTGTATGTTTAGAGCATACCTATAAGACTCAGCGCCCGTCAAGGCCTGGTAACCGGACAGTTATCATGTAGGTACATCATGTACTAACGTACAGATCAGGAATGTTGCTACGGAGTGTTCAGTAGATGGAATCATTGGCCTGAAGCCAACAAAGTCGAACTCAGGCAGCCAGACTTACTTATCCACTAGTGAAGGCTCGTACGATGAAGTTGAACCTCGTGAGAAGTGGACAGTCTTTCTCTGTTACCGGGCTATAATCCACAAAACCTGCAAGACGCAGACATAGAAACTTCGAATCATATACACAGTCCGAACATCCCCAGCCCGTCTATGGAGTCTCCAGCACCTTCATTTCCACATCTTCGGGCCTAAGGTTCTCTTCCAACCAAAACAGCCAAATGTACCACAGGTGCCCCATCTATCCCGAGGTGACATGAAGAGGCCCATTTCCATCATCAACCGGGCACCCATCGCCATCAGACTCAAACTCAACAACACAACTGGCATCAGTCCCAATGGCAATCCCAATGAAAGTAGTATTCTCCTCTCCCTCGCCGCTACCAAGAACATTCCCATCCCCATCCTTAACCTCACAGGTCTCAGGGTGACCACCAAAGTCAGACTTGCAATGGAACTTGCGCGGACTGTTCCAGCAGTCGCCCTCAATGGTGAACTCGCGGCCATCGCCGGTGTTGTAGCACGGCGAGTGGTCATCGGGATAGGCTTGGTCGTAGATTGCGTCGCCGTTGTCGTTGATGATGGCGAAGCCGGTGTAGTGGCCGTTGGTGTTGCCGCCGGCGGGGCCGGAGATGGTAGAGAAGTCGCCGTTAGACCAGACGACTCTGAGGTGCTCGGCTTGGGTTGCTGCTGCTGCCATTAGGCAGAGGAGGGTGGTGCGGACTGAAGGCATTGCTTGGGCTTGTTTGGTTTTGAGATTGAGGTTGATGGTTTGATTGAGGGTTTTGGAGGGTTGTTGGATTGTGATGATGGAGGTTGGTAGAGGGGGTTCTTATAGCTTGATGCTTTTGCGCCCCCAATTCTCTCTCTGGGATCTTCCAACTTTTCCTTGGTGATCTTCAGTCAGATTACGACACGGGGTTGTGTGATTGTGTATTCGTACCTTGTGTAGGATTTTTCTAGTGGCTTGGTCTCTTCAGCGGAGAGTCGGTGGGAATACTAGTTTTATGCATGTTGTAGATCTTAGTTATGTTGCATAAAGTCGATGCACATGTCATGACTCGTGTATATGAATTCTTCATCTTCATCTCAATATCTCCACACGACTGTCGGTTCCACTGATTGATATACCAATGGAAGTAGTATGAATCTTCCTGTCTCTCGCCGGAGTCGACGCTATATCCATCAACATTTTTGACCTCACAGTTTGCTGCGTGGTCCCTGAAGTAGACCTTGCAATTAACATTGCAGGGGGTGGCTCATAAGAAACGCCGAGATAGACAATACCTCGGTAGGCTTAAGCCACCCACGCCACTAGATCCAACCAGTACGGTCAACTTCCGATGATCCCCACTGCAGATCATAGTAAGACTTTACAGGCACAGGGTATGGATCGCTGGTTCCTGGCGGATAGCCTCCACAGCGCATGTGCATTTGAATATTGTGGAGTTCCGACCACTGGACTCTGGAGCCTCCAAAGCAATCCGATAGACATACCGTTCAAAGACAGCACCACAAATTCATGTTGCTTGTTCTATCCTTGTCACTAGAGAATCAACCAAAAAACAGGCTTCGTCTTGGCCCCCACTGCGCCCCGGTACTCGGGCTTGGCGGCCCGACACCTTCCCGCAACCCTGGCCCGCAACCCTGGCGCCACCCGTTGGGGGCTAGAACTTAGAGGCTGCATCAGGAAGCTCAGATATGGAATGATTCAAGTATATGGCTCCGATGGAAGTTGGTGTGCGTTATATCCTGGTTCTGATAGGTGGGAGCTTGCTCGGCTGACATAGAAGGCGCGAAATTCCTGACATTGGAAGGTTCGAGGCTCGTTTGGAAGGATCTCCCCCATATGTGACATGAGCTTTGGGGGATGGAGGCTCTGAAGGATATCGCAAATCTTGACTCTTTGCGGATACAGCCGCTATCCAGGATCGTCCCCAGTCTTCTGATACTTCGCCAAGATACCGGGATTTGCTGATAATCGCTTGAAAGCTAGCTCGGAAGGTCCACTCAGCCTTCAGGTGGTGTCGACTTCGAAGGACTTGGCATGATTGTAGACTGTCCCAGAGGGTCATGGATTTCCAGCTATGATAGCCTTGCCCTGAGTCCTCCTTCCTAGTTTGGTAACGCCTTATTGATGGCAGAATGGAGGCGTTCTAACCCCATCGGCGAAGAGTAAAGCTAAGTGAGCAGCTGGACGACTCGTGGAGACCAATCGCGGAAAGTACTGAGGACCTGGAGGCTGGACGGGCGGGACCAATCAAGCGATTTCACGAAGAAGCTCCAAGTTCCGATAAACTTGTCTTCGACGGAAAGGGCAAACGAGGCGCCAGAAGCCGCTCCATTGCCACAACCACTGTTCTGCTGCCTCGGGCCGCCCACATGGCTGCCATTCCCCTTGGACATTCCCCGGTCGGTTAAGTTGAAAATTCCATCCACCGACCATCTTGCCTTGTCAGTTTGATTCATCCACTGACCACCTCATGAGTCATCCCTGTCTGTGGCAATTGATCATCTATTCCACCATCTACTCATCTCCTCAAAGAAAAGAGTGTACAAAGTGCATTATCGCCCATACTCTTTCTACTTAAGCCTCCTACGCGAGAGTGGGTCGATTGATCTGCAGGTGGGCCCTGGTGGACCACAGATAATTGTGGTTCATAGTGCCCCATCACGTGTCAACGAAACGCCCCAGACTCATCTGAGTCGTCTCTCCGGCACGTTACGGTCGCCTGCCCAGCAGAAAACGTGGTGACTACTGCGTAATACCACTATTCAGCCTGAGCCCACGGCCACACGGCGTCGAAAGAACTGAAGCATGCCGAACAGTGCGACGCTGAGTACAGCACACCAGGACACGACCTGAGGTTCCACATGTCGGGGAGGGAAACAGTTGTACTAACTTTAAGTAAGGGCCAAACGGGCCCACTATCATTGCTAAAGTTGTCATCTACGGGCGTTCACCAGTGTATATAGTCTCCATAGCGTGGCACGCCCACATACTCTTTGAGAATGAGAGGTCCGGCGTCGCAGGTGTAACCTGCGATCCATCGGGCGTCAAATACAACAACAGCAACAACACTTGCCTGCCAATCCGAGAAATCGGCCTCAATATCTTCTTCGGCTATCAGCAGGCATCGTCTCCTAGCGTATTATGATAGTGAGGGTGGGCACATAGTTCAATAGCAACAGTATGTGTTGGATGCCTTTATGCCTGAGGCATCCAATTAGATAGAACCCACTGCCACTGCCCAGCTAGTTCGCCTGCTGTCTCTCTTTCTTTCTTCCTTCTCTTCAGCCATATGAATACATACAGATTTTCTCCATCATTTTTCCATCTGTATTGCATTCATATTAGAAGGTCATATATGGGCGTGTGCTCTTGTGAAGTAAGAGCTACAGTGGAAGTACGCAGAACATGTGATGGAATCTAGAGGAGCCAGGGGGAACCAATCGTAATATACCTACGGAGTAGATGATAAAAGATAAGTTGATTGATCAAGCAAGAAGGAAACTCAGCGGGAACGAGACAGTAGTGTGTGTCTCGTCACACACTGTCTCGTTTCCCACCTGAAGCGGGAAAATCTCGACATTCGCTAAGTCAAATCTAGACTAGCGTATGTACATGAATGATCCACAATCCTCGACAGAACTTGAAGGAAAATCACGACCCCCCGCGAACCCGTCCCGATCCATGGATGAGACCGCGGAAGGAGTCCTACGGGTGCTCAAACATATCACAAACAAATGGCACAGAGGACCAATATGTGACTTGCTTCATCCGCTCTGTCCGCAGGTACGCATTGAACGTCCAACAGGGTGACGCACTGACGGCCAGGGGATGGCCAAGTGGCAAGGACCACGCCACGACTGCGGCTCCCATCGCCGGGGACAGTAACACACCGTCTCCAGGAGTGATTTGAAACTCGAGAGGATCGGGAGGTGATAGTGTAAGTTGGGGGGGACCGCGAACACATCCGGAAGTCAACTCCAGAGGATTCGGTTGAGAGGGCTGAACCCCGAGTGGCCACTGATTTGTCGCTGCCCGAAAACTGCCCTCCGGGGACGTGGCCATGATCGCCAACAGTGCTGCAGGGGCGCAGGCCTTCCGGAAACAGACCGCGTGGCTGAGAGCCTTTGGACCGGGAACGGTGGTCCAAGAACCTCGTGGGGAGTGGTAGCGTACTATATCCCCGTGCGGTCGGTGAAGGTCTCTTAGGAGACGATGGAAAATGTTGCGAACGAACTACTAACTCAGGACGACTGGGGTGAAGACGCCAAGATCCAGTACCTTGGATGGTTGACCCGCACCGGGAGAGAGGCAAAGCAGTGCGATTGGATGTGCCCTGTTTTCTGGCACTTCCTGCATAGTTTAATACGTCCCTCATGACAGAATCGCGTGGCGTGGTGGATCTGACGACCCCATACGACTCCCGAGGCGATGGCGCGATTAGCCGCGACTGGGCTGGTGAACTCGATCAAAATCGAGCCCTCCGCTCTCTCACCCGGGCGGGTCAGCCATCCAAGGTACTGGATGTTGGCTTCTTCAGCCCAGTTGTTCTGGGCAGGTAGTTCGTTCGCGATATTATTATTCACCATCGTCTCCGGAGCGACCTTCATCGATCGCACTGGGATATGGTACGCTATTTCCAGTCCCCACGAGGGTCCTTGGACCACCGATCCTGGTCCAAAGGCCCTCAGCCACGTTGTCTGTTTGCGGAGGGCGTGCGCCCCGGCAGTGTTGTTGGCGACCATCGCTACGTCCCCGGACGGCAGTTTTCGGATAGCGACAAATGAGTGGCCACTCGGGGTTTTCTGGCGCTCAGCCCTCTCAACCAAATGCTTTGAGTTAGCTTCCGGATTTGGTCGCGGTTCCCCCTAACTTTCACGATTATTTCTCGGTCCTCTCGGGTCTCAATCACACCTGGAGACGGTGTGTTACTGTTCCGGGCGATGGGAGCCGTAGTCGTAGCCTGGTTAGACAATCATCCTATTGATTTGAATTGACTGCCGGATGAGACCAGACGGTTTGGATCTGGGCAGGAAAGTGCATCTGGCCAGATCTGGAACGCTTTCTTTGGCCGGTACCTATCTCTCGTCAGAGCAAGCAGCTGTGTTTTAGGCAACGATCGAATCTTCCATGTTTGTCTGACTAGTGCATAGATTGACTCAATCAGGGAGTTCTGTCCGCGTGAGTTGTGCCCGCCACATACGATCAGAGCTGAGAGTTGCGCCTTCCCAAATCGTATGCATTAGGCACCGATCCTGACTGAGTCGTTACGGTTATTGTGTCGTATTAACAGGCCACAACCCATCCAAATTTGCTTTAAGCTTAGTTGACACGTAATTGATCCCGCGTCTTTTACGGCGCAGCGCCTAGCAATATGAAGTCGACCATTCCCACTTTCTTCGCCTCTTTCACACGCACCTCATGGACGATATGAAACCCGCAAACCAGTTCTTGCGACCCTATAGGCCGTGACTAATTCCTTCTACACATTCTTGCCTTACAGATGGTGATCTGTCTGATTCTGCCTTGCATCCAGATCAGAGATAGGTGCCCTAGGTATCCCTCCAAAGGAGTCCAAACTACATCAACATAACTCGGGCAATTCCAAGGTTCCTTCCCCCGGGCCCCACAGAATACACCAATCAGAACCTCATATTGAACTTACCCCACACGTGATGCGCTTCCCCTTGGGGTCCCCAAGGGTTTTCCCGGTGCTCCCCGCATTTCCGCCCCGATGAAACGCGGAACCAATTGCAGAAACCACCCTCAAGCCCCACTGGAGTCTCGGATAGCCGCGGTCATTTGCTTTGCTTAGGATCACTCAAGTAGCCCCTCCCCCCGGTTCAAGCCCCTTGGGTCCAACATCATTCCATCACACTTGGATTCCGGCACTGTTGACACCACAAACATCAACTTGTGTCCTCATTCGATTCTCATCACGGAAATCTGCCATTCGCCCGCATATACATCTTGACCATGAACCTCCGAGCAGCTATGTACATCCCGCGGAGGGTGACTCGCTTCCATACGTCCGCGCTCGCTGCCCGAGCTTTCTCCACGACTATGCACCGAGACGCAACGTGGGGTTTTGTTGGGTTGGGACAAATGGGTAAGTCTCGAATGCTGCATCAAGGAGCAATGACCTCGGCTATAAACTACAATGCATTGTGAAGTGGAGTGGAGTCTTTGTATTGCGTTTGCATTCGCTGACTGCCGCCAAAGGGTACAATATGGCCACGAACCTGCGTGCCAAGATTCCCGCATCCGACACCTTAATCATCCGGGATGTGAACGAAGGGGCAATGAAACGGTTTGCCGCCGAGGCCGAGGAGGCCGCTCGAAGCAACGGTGCAGCCGCGCATGAAGGCCAAGTCGAGATTGCTGCGAGTGCCCGCGAGGTCGCCGAAAAATCGGTAAGTGGTTATATCCGTGTCTGGCCCGGCTAGCGACATTCCTGCCTGGACTATGTATGTTCCATATGTTGGTGCTGTTTGGGGCCTGACAACCAGCCTTGTATAGGTCGTGATGGTCACCAGCCTTCCGGAATCTCAACACGTCATGGATGTGTACCAATCCATCCTCAAAAATGGCCCATTGCCGCAGCTCGAGCAAGAGCGTCTCTTCATTGATACCTCAACCATTGACCCGGTCACATCCAAAGATATTGCCAATGCAATCTACACCACGAAAACCGGTCACTTCGTGGACGCCCCTGTATCTGGTGGGGTTGTTGGCGCTAAAGCAGGGACGTTATCATTCATGTTCGGCGCTTCCGCGCAATCAGACGAGCTGCTTGAGCGCATCCGCAGTGTTCTCGCTTTGATGGGCAAGAAATTTTGGCATCTCGGTGAACCCGGTGCTGGGGTGTCCGGCAAGCTCGCAAATAACTATATCTTGGCACTGAACAACATTGCGACTGCGGAGGCTATGAACTTAGGCGTCCGCTGGGGACTCGAGCCAAAGGCATTGGCGGACATGATCAACTCCTCTACCGGTCGTTGCTGGCCATCTGAAGTCAACAACCCTGTGCCTGGTGTCGTTGAGACATCACCCGCATCTCGCGGCTATGAGGGCGGATTTGGGGTCAGCTTGATGCACAAGGATCTACGCTTGGCTCTTGCTGCTGCGGAGCAATCTGACACTCCTCTTGTCCTCGGTGCTCAGGCTCGCGAGGTTTACAAGGCCGTGGAGGACGAACACCGTGGAAAGGACTTCTCGGTGGTCTATAAGTGGCTGCAAGAGAAATCCCAATAAGTTTACTTATTGCGATGATCCAGACAAGTGTCTTTCCGTTTCATCAACCCTACATACCTTCATCTATATCTTGCCCTACCTCCCCAGATACAAGCTTCCAATGGCACATGCATATGGCATATATCAATGTTCAATGTATTAACAGGGCTATCTAGTGTGAGACTATGGATGTTCATGCAATCCCTCGAAAGGTTACCCTTTGTTTCTCGAAAGGTTATCCTTTGTTTTTCCGTTGTTCTACTACTACTCCCATCATGGTGCATGAACCATCAAACATGGGATCATAAGCACCAACCGAGTTTGCCATTCCCCGTGACTTTTTGCTCGACACCCATCCGCGTGACTGGAATGCTCTTCCATGATGATTCACTTCATGTTCTCCCCGTGACAACTGACAATTGACAACTTCTGAGAGATAACGTTCATCCCCGTGATGTCGCTTCTCTTGGTTAGCGTCCAATTTCGCGCGGTTGCTCTTTCCCTTTTCCTTCTTCTTCTCTTCTTCTTCTTCCTCCTCACCATTGCTCCTTCCTTTTCATTGCTCCTTCCTTTTCATCAATCGCATCTTTCGTATCCACTTACGTTTTGTGAGTTCCTTCCATCTCTTCTGCCTAGTATTTCGTCATTCCCTCCCATCGTCATTTCCTTTCCTCGTTCCCCTGGTCTACGCATAGCCCTCATCGTCCTCTGCCTGACCACTTGTCCCATCCCACCCTTCTCCATGATCCCCTTTCCCAAGGCCTCATCCTACTTCAATTTATCAGATTGATTATATAGAAGTTCATCCTTCTGTTCTTCGTGCCCTGAGCTCACACTTTAGTCCCAGTTTATACAAACCTATTCAACACACCTTGAGCCTCCGAGGTGAAGATTCCAACGAAAGGCAAGTTACTCACCCCATTCTCATGTCATTAGGGTTTCTTTTTCTTCCATCTTTTACTGTCTCTCATCGATGGAAGAGTGACTTGCTAACATTTGCTCACCTTGAGCCAATGTAGGCCTGCCATCATGCAGCCTCATTCTTCCCAACATGCAAGCTCCGGCTCCGGTCAGACATCAAGTTCTCTGCCTGGTCGTTATCATCAGAACGAACCCCGCACCCCCTATGGCCCTAGGTACCAGCACTCCACCAATGCAAATTCCCATGACTGCATTATGGCAGGCCTGACCAATGTTTCTAGAGGATTGACTCTGCAAAGTCACCGTCCCAAGCCGAAGGGTGCTGCTTCTATTCAAACGAACAGTAACGTGGATTGGGCGAATATCAACCGTGGGTATAATAGCCCCTACCTCATAGTCCCAAATTCGACTGTGTTCAATGGCGTCCCGACCGTATCATCCTTTCTTCCCAACACGGCTTTGGGTCAAGCTGACCAGATGGGACAATACTCATACCTCTCAACTGGTGTTTGGCCTAATGTTAGCCCTATGGTTACCGGCACATACGGATCATGGCCCTGCATTATGAACTACGACATGCAGGATGGAACGAAGCGAGCTGCGTGGAGTGTGTCTGACCCCAACAAGGGAGAGAACAACGGCCCAGTTCAGTATTACCCTTCGAATTCCGCCAATAACATTGACGGCAATGCCATCTCCGGCTACACCTATGGAGGGATGGCTCCTCCTCAGCTTGGTCCATTATCGCTCCCGTTTCAGATGATGAAGACTGAGAACGGATATGCTGTGCAAGACCTCGAGGCTTTGACTCAACAAGAACCAGCTATTCCACGCGCGGTGCCTGCCATGTGGACCAACCCGTCTGAGCTGACGCTTGCTAAGTGTCTGGAGAATCGTGAGGGTATCACGAATGTTTACATACGAGGATTCCTCCCCGAAACTGCCGATGAAATGCTGCATGCATACGCCGCTCGTTTCGGTAGAATCGAGCGGTGCAAGGCGATTGTTGACCTGGACACCGGTCTTTGCAAAGGGTATGAGTCCCCCAATTATCGTTCTTTGATGATTCATTCTAATTCATGGAAGATTTGGTTTTGTTCAGTACTATAACTTTGAGTCTTGCGAGAACTGCATTCGCGGATTCTTTTACCTTGGCTATCAAGCTAGCTTTGCCCAAAAGTCACGCAACTCTCGATTGAAGGATCTGGAGGACAAGTCTTCTACGAATATTTATTGTACAAACATTCCAATCAACTGGACCGAAGCGGTGAGTCAACGCCTAACTTTTTCTTTTTTTTTTTTTTTTTTTGCAAGCTAACGATGTTGACAGGATCTGAGACGTCATTTTGAACCGTGGCGTGTTGTGTCTGAGAAAATTAGTCGCGATGAGAAGACCGGTGTGAGCAAGGAAGTCGGATTCGCACGGTAACAGAACCATCTATTTATCTGGTGAAGATTTCCAGACGATCTAACCTTCATTCGCACCTAGTTTCGAGAGCCGTGAGATTGCCGAAAAGATCCTGGCCGAGTTTCACAATGTGACCAAGGAGGATGGCGTGAAGCTCCTTCTCCGCTTTGCCGACACCAAAGCCCAGAAGATACTCAAGCAACAGAGCAATGAGCGTCGTGCTTATCGTGCCGGCGAGTACAACTACTCCGTGGAGGTCGTGCAGGGATCTACCCCGTCCCCAGGAGTTAAGCGCAACTCACACCTTACGCCCACTTCGCTCATTAGCTACGTCTCTCCGGCTGGCGAAGATTCGAACTGGACACCGGCCAGTTCTATCTCTCCTTGGTAAGTGTGCAAGTTCATACCACAACTAAATCACGCTAACCGAGCCCGCAGTAACGGGCAACACGCAAAGAAACCAGATAGCGCACGGAGCAGTTCGCTTTCTTCGAGAAGCCTCAACGCCCTCGAGAATACGCCGGCTTACCGTACTCGGGCATTCTCGCTGGGCCGGCGTTCTTACACGGACGTCTCGGGTGGGTCATCCAAGACTGTCGTACCCAATACGCCCACCCGAGACTGCCGCAAAGAGAACCACCGGCCAGTTTCCACTCCTCCTGGCTCTTCTTCTATGGTTCTGCTTTCTCCGGCTCGCTCGTCCACTTAGACACGACCTGCTGTCTGTGCATGAGATACTCCGAGACGGTACCCCACGGAGTGGTTTAACGGAGTTTTAATGGGATCAATGCATTACCATGCATTTTTATGGCGTCTTAATGGTTTTTTTATGGAGGATAACAGGAAGTTGCTTATTTTTTCCCCCATTTATTCGGTGTCTGCATGTTTTTCGTGCCATATGTGCTATACGCATGTTTTAGCCTGCTTTTTTCCGAGAACATGACCGCGCCCTAGTAGGGGGTTGCGCTGTCTTAAAGTCTAATATGATTTCATTTCCTGAGAAGCTACTCTCGAGTTTCGCGTAAGTGTCTATGTTCAAGTTCCCGAAATGCGTCGGCAGGACTGTGAGTCTGTGACATGCAAAGAAATCTATCAGAGACGTTCAAGGAGATATGAACCCTCAATCTATACAAATGTAGCATAGTCCGCACTTATTCCCTAACTCAATTGCGCCCCAGTCTTTCCTCCACATCCTCAGTGAGCTGATACGCAGGAAGATACTGTTCATCAGTCTGAGCAGCCTCACGCCGCAATCTCGGATTAGGATGGGTATCGGATGTGCCCCCGAGACTGGTATATCCCTCATCATAGAGCGAACAATATCGTAGATCCAAATGCCGAATAAAGGCCCAAATTTCCGCATAATGCCAATCAATCACAGGATGCACACGCATAAAATCAGGCCACCCCCCATCCGTCCGGTCAAAGTGCGTCAGCCGCGCACCATGCGGATCCGTCCGTCGCGTTCCAACAAATATCGCCCGCACCCCCGGATGCCGCGCCAAATAATCCTCAAAGCTAGACCGCAGCGTCGACGCCGGCGGCGCAGTCGTATACTTCGTCAAAGAAAGATGGTAAGCCTCCGCCGAGGTAACGACAAAGTCCTCGACCGCATCAAAAGGATCAGGCGGCAGCGCATAGATCGCTGGGATGAACGTTGCGGCCGCTATTTGCGCCTCGGCTTCTCGCTCTGCGGGGGAGGGCGGTGTATCGTTTTCGTTTGATTGCGAGTCATTGTGAGTGTGAGTGCGCCTTGGGTGCAATCCGGCCAGGAATATAATTAGCAGCACGAGACAGTCCTTGCCGCCGTTGTAGGAGACGGAGAGTTCAGAGAGCTTGTAGCGCTGCAGCGCGGTGTGCACTACGTCTAGTGAGATGCGGGTTTGGCGCTGGACTGATGCTAGGAGGGAGTCTGGTGGGTGGGACTCGGATAGGAAGGCTTGCACGCGGGCGTGGATGCGGGCGATCACGATTGGGAGGGCGGGGATTTTGGAGGTGTGTTCGTCTTCTGGGTTGGCTGTTGTTCCATTTTGGCTTGTTGCGTCCGAGGAATCTGGTTCTGATGATAGTGGCGGGAAAGGCCTTAGGTGGTCTTCTGGCTTTGGAGGGTGGGTTTTATTCAATGGGGTTGTTGGGGCGGGCGCGGTCATCTTGGTGTTTGGTGGTCTTTTGGTGAGGTTGACAGGTGTAGGGGGAGGTTCGGGCGGGGTGCGGGTTTCACTCTCTCTTCTCCGTCTTTCTATCGGTGCTTTCGGGAATACGGTGGGGATTGATTTAGATCGCTGCGGGAATCCAACACATGTGCTTTTCGGGTTTCGGGTTCTTATGTCAGTTTGTATGGTTTCAAGATTTCCCCTGAGAAGTTGATTTCCCTCCCAGGAGACTTCCGGAGCCCCCACGTGCCCTCACGCGGTCCCCCGCAATTTCTCGGTGGAACTCGGTAGACTCTCGTGGATCAACAACTTGCTCTTTGGCTAGTACTAGCTCCGGTGGAATTGCTTGGTTCATATGATATACAATTGAGCTACCAAATGCGCTTATAGCAGTGTGTTGCTTGTATCACTTCGTAAATAGCCCCTAACGCCCAGAACGCTCAAAGAGACAGGAGAAAAACAGAAGAAAAGAGCAAAACACATGGGATCAGCCCAACACCTTCATCTTCTTCTTTTTCTTCTTCTCCTCACCACCAGGCTTACGCCCCTTCTGAAACTCTCTCCAGCTACCAATCCGCTCTTCCCGTGTATCCTCCCACTTTTTCTCATTTTCGCGCTTTCGCTTGCGCGCCTCAATCTCCTCCTCTTCCTTGCGCTGCTCACGACCTTCCTCCTGTAAACGAGCCTTGAGCTGGCGTCGCCGACGCGCTTCTTCTTCCAACAGAACCTGCACCGTCTTCTTCCGCCACTCGACCTTGAATTCCTCGGTCTTCAGCTCAGGCGAGTCGAGCGTGTACTTGTGCTCACGGATCAACAGCCGACGCGCATCAGCGATACATTCATCTAGGTATGTGCGCTGCTTCTCGTCTAGAAGGGCTGTCTGGGCTTTCTTGAGTCTGTCGAAGGCATCGGGTGCCGCAGGGTTCTTGGTTTTGTCGGGGTGGATCAGGAGGGACTTCTTGCGGTACTGGACTTTGATGTCTTTCTCTGTCACACCGGGTTGGAGGTCCAAGACGGCGTATCTATAGACTGCGTTAGTATTAGATGTGTAAGGTAGAGGATACCGAGAGTAATGAACTTACGAGTCGAGGCTAAACGCTTTGCGAATGCGGTCAATCTCCGCATCCTATGTCGCATGTCAGTTAAAGTTCGAACAGTATCGTAGGAATAGAACATACCTTGGCGTACTCGGAGGCCTCGCGGTCCAGGAATTCAAGAATATCCTTCTCGTCGTCCGACATGATGTGCCCAGATCCTTTTCGAGGTCGAGTTCCCTGGCGCCCATCAGTTTGGTCTTCAGCATGAGATAAGAGGTCCGTGGGCTTATCAGTCGCTGAGTCAGCGTTTTAGAATCGGCAGCTCAAACTCACCATGAGATCTACACGACGGCTGTTTATATATTAGACGTTCGGCTTTGGCCTATTAGTAATTACATTTCTTTGTGTTATTAACTACTTTGAGCTGAATCATTCATCTGATCAAGAATTATCCTCTTCTAAACAGCGTTGAGACAATTGAACGAGAAAGCGAAGATCGCCTCCCCACCGCCTTTCATACCGCCTTGCTCTTTCGTTCTCAGGAAAAAAAAGATGTTTTTCACCGCCCGCTGCTTTCAAGAATCAACTCAAACCACATCATGGCACCGCGAGCAGTCAAAGGAAAGCCAAAGCCTCACAAGGAGACAGGAAGGGTCCTCAAGAGAAAACGAGGCGAGGAGAACCTGTCCACACTCGTGAAACAGGTGGAGGAACTCGACCTCAAATCCCCAGTCAAAAACTTCTCCGATCTCCCGCTCTCCGAACCGACAGCCAAAGGCCTCGCAGCCTCCCATTTCAAAACTCTTACCGAGATTCAATCGCGCGCCATCCCCAATGCATTTAAGGGACGCGACATCCTCGGCGCCGCCAAGACCGGTAGCGGAAAGACTCTCGCGTTCCTAGTTCCCATCCTTGAGAATCTTTATCGCAAAAAATGGACCGAGTTGGACGGTCTCGGTGCCCTCGTGCTCTCGCCCACTCGTGAACTCGCCATTCAGATCTTCGAGGTGCTTCGCAAGGTCGGACGATACCACAACTTCTCGGCTGGGTTGGTCATTGGAGGAAAGAGTCTGCGCGAGGAACAAGAGCGTCTGGGACGTATGCACATCTTGGTTTGCACGCCTGGTCGTATGCTGCAACATTTGGATCAGACCGCGATGTTTGAGACGAATAACCTGCAGATGTTGGTGCTGGACGAGGCCGATCGTATCATGGATATGGGTTTCCAGAAGACCGTGGATGCTATCATCGATCATCTTCCCAAACAGCGCCAGACAATGCTGTTCAGTGCCACACAAACCAAAAAAGTCAGCGATTTGGCTCGTTTGAGTCTGCAGGAACCCGAGTATGTCGCGGTCCATGAAGCTGCTGCCTCCGCTACTCCCTCCACTCTCCAACAGCACTACACCATCACCCCGCTGCCGCAGAAGCTCGACACCCTATGGAGTTTCATTCGGAGCAACCTCAAATCCAAAACGGTGGTCTTCTTGTCCTCTGGCAAGCAAGTTCGCTATGTATACGAATCTTTACGACAATTGCAGCCTGGTATTTCCTTGCTCCACTTGCACGGCCGGCAGAAACAGGGTGGACGACTGGACATCACCACCAAGTTCTCCCAGGCCCAGCACGCGGTTCTCTTCGCCACTGATGTAGTCGCACGTGGCTTGGATTTCCCCGCTGTTGATTGGGTTATCCAAATGGATTGCCCCGAAGACGCCGATACCTACATTCATCGTGTCGGCCGAACGGCTCGCTACGAGCGTGTTGGTCGTGCCGTGCTCTTCCTGGATCCCAGCGAGGAGAAGGGATTCCTCAAACAGCTCGAGCACAAGAAAGTACCCATCGAAAAGATCAACATCAAATCGAATAAACAGCAGAGTATCAAGAATCAGCTACAGAACATGTGCTTCAAGGACCCAGAGCTGAAATACCTGGGCCAGAAGGCTTTCATCTCCTACGTCAAGTCTATCTACGTGCAGAAGGATAAGGAGACCTTCAAGATCAAGGAGCTTCCATTGGAAGAGTACGCCGCCAGTCTGGGTCTGCCTGGTGCTCCGCGTATCAAGTTCATCAAGGGTGATGATGCGAAGCAGCGCAAGAACGAGTCCTGGAGAATGGCACACATGTCTAGTGACGACGATTCAGATGCAGAGAAGAAGAAGAAGGACGAGAAGGAGGTGCGGACACGCTACGACCGCATGTTCGAGCGACGCAACCAGGGTGTGTTGGCGGAGCATTACTCGAAGCTCATCAACGACGATGGCACGATGATAGCCACCGGCGCCCCCAAGGAGCTCGACGACGAGGCCGACGAGGATGCCGACTTCCTCTCGGTCAAGCGCCGATTCGTCGCAGGCGACACGAAACTTGGCATGGGCAGCGATACTTCCGACTCCGAGGAGTCTGCCGACGATGCCACACCCGCAGGTGTCAAAAAGGTACTCCTGGACGGCCAAGACCCACTACTTATCGACTCAAAGCGACGCGAGAAACTGCTCAAATCGAAGAAGAAGCTCCTCAAGTTCAAGGGCAAGGGTACGAAGCTTGTCTACGACGACGAAGGCAATGCCCACGAGATGTACGAGATGGAAGACGAGGAGGCATTCAAGGCCCGTGGCGACGCCAGCCTCCAGCGCCAGAAGTTCCTCGAGGCCGAGGCGGAGCGAACGCAGAAAGCCGATATCGAAGACAAGGAGGTCGTGCGCGAGAAACGTCGCGAGAAGAAGGAGAAGCGCAAGGCGCGCGAGCGCGCCGAGGCAGCTGCGGAGTTGGAGGAGGACGACGGCGGTGCCTTCTCTCATCTTCCCCATGTGCCTTTCGAGATCCCCGGTTCCGACTCGGAATCTGCCGAGGAGCGCGAGGAGCCTCGTCCCAGCAAGAAGCAGCGTGTCTCGTTTGCCAAGGAGGACGGAGACGACGAGCCCAAGACGGCCAAGCCTATCGAGACCCTGGGAGATCTGGAAGCTTTGGCCAGTGGATTACTGGGGTAATGTATATATCATGGTTGTCATGGGTTTGCGAGGTTTTCTCCGGCGTTTATTCTTCTCAAATACTCTTGTCTGGCGAAGTTCAAAAGCATGTGCATTAGTGATTATGAAATGAAGCTATTAATATCAGTATAGAACTGTATTACGTGCCCATCCAGTCTAAACAGTCTCATCCGAGATAAACTTGCTCAATAGCACCTACATTCTTCATAAGCGGATCTACGAACGCATCAGTTGACTAGTACCGGAGTATAACATTACCCCGCCTACATCGTAAATCAGCCTCCGACAGCTATTCTTTCCGGATAGATGACTCAAGAAACCTTCTGACTCCTCCCATCGCTATGGCAATGTTTTCAGGTGGTCATCTGCACCACGTGCCTAACAGCGCTCAACTCGCTGATCCAGTCAAGATGGCAAAACAGGTGCTCCGAACAGCGCCAGCGGATGGGGTGGTTCGGCGATTCACGACGGGTACAACCTGATGCTTCATTGCTGCGCAGCTTCAGAAGAATACGAGGGCCGGATAGCCGCCAAGCATACAACAGTAGTCCGCCGCGGGCTGGGCGTCTGGGCCAACTCCGGAGTCCGGACTCCGAAATAGAAATTCTGCACGTGACTCATGGAAGCTTCAAGCGCGGCAAGTCAGAACGGGAAGTTCCTGCCAAGTTAAGATTTTTAAGTTTAATTGCGGAGACTTGCCGTTTTTCCGTGACAAATTGCAACCTTATCTGGCCAATAGATATGCAGGGTCACCGCACTAGCCCCCGTGGCGTCCACGGCCCCTCGACACCATCAAAAGCTTCAATCACGCCATCGAGTAGGAAGAGAATTTGACGCGCGACATGTTTTCTTTTGCTTCCATTGTTATTTCTTCTGGTCTCGGGGGTTTTCACTATCGGCAACTCGGATCGACATCTCCAGATCTGCGATATTCGGTGCATGCCGAGATCGAGATTGAAGTCGTGTGTGTGAAGCGGGTCAGGCCTAGAAGCCTAGAACAGTTGGTGTAACTACCACTAGGTGAGTGATGATATTGGATGAACTACCTGCTTAAAGGAGGAGGTTGGGTCAAATATAAGATATGCTAACACGTCAGCAGAGGTTACATCTGTAAATAATCTCATCATGGCCGATATTGAGAAACAGCCGGCGACAGAGCCCTTCAAGGGTCCAGGAACGAGCGAAGATCTCATGACAAACCCCTTTGTCAATGCAGACAAGCTAGCTCGCCGCCTGTCCGGTAGACAGGTGCAGATGATTGCTATTGGCGGTACTATTGGTACTGGTCTTTTTCTCGGGACTGGCTCATCACTGTCTACGGGCGGACCTGCTTCGATGCTGATTGCATATGCGGTCGTCGGTGCTATTGTCTTTGTCACGATGCTGTGTCTCGGTGAGATGGCGGCGTTCATGCCTGTTGCTGGATCGTTTTGTACTTATGCTGGGTGGGTATCCCTTCTTTATGCCCTGATTTCGTTTATGGGCTAGGACTAACATGTTCTTAGTCGCTTCGTGGATGATGCACTTGGGTTTGCATTGACCTGGAACTATTGGTTCAATGATGCGGTGTCCACGGCTTCGGATATTATTGCGTTGCAGCTCTTATTGAAGTATTGGACAGATAATTTCCCAGGCTGGGCAATTAGTTTGATCTTCTTGGTTGTTGTCATTGCTTTAAACATGATGTCTGTGAGGGTGTATGGCGAGGTATGCATTGAATGATTCTGTGGATGAATCTGAGCTAACGGTTTTTTCAGATCGAATATTGGTTGAGTCTGCTTAAAGTGGTCACCATCATTGTAAGTTCTGTTTCTCGCTGTTCACCCGCAACCCTAAGCTTAAGCTTATTCATCTCTTAGATCTTCATCATACTTGGCATCGCCGTGAATTGCGGCGGTAATACAGACCATGAATATATCGGCGGCAAAAACTGGCACATAGGCGACGCACCCTTCGTCGGTGGCATTGGCGGCTTCGCATCAGTGTTTGTCACGGCTTCATTCGCATAGTACGTATTCTCCACTTCCACCATCGCAAGCGAACCCCAATTCTGACTGCGAAACAGTGGCGGCACTGAATCCATCGCCATCACCGCCGGTGAAACGAAAAGTCCAGCCAAAACAATGCCTAAAGTCGTTCGCAACGTCTTCTGGCGTATCGTTTTGTTCTACCTTCTCTCGATCCTCATGATCGGTCTTAACGTCCCATACAACTACCCCGGCCTCTCCGATGGCGACACCAGAACCAGCCCTTTCACCATCGTCTTCCAGCAAGCCGGCTCAGCAGTAGCCGGCAGCTTCATCAACGCCGTCATCATGACCTCCGTCATCTCAGCCGCCAACCACGCCCTCTTCGCCGGCTCCCGGCTGTTATTCACCCTCGCTGTAGATGGGTATGCGCCTAAATTCTTCGGCAACCTCAACCGATACCGCATTCCATGGATTGCCGTCCTCGCAACGTCCGTTATCAGCGGTCTCTGCTTCGGAGCCAGCTATATCGGTGCCGGAAAGCTGTGGTCTTGGCTACAGAATATCGTCGGGGTGTCCAATCAACTCTCATGGATCTGTATCTGTCTCGCTTCGCTGCGATTCCGAGCGGCCCTCAAATCCCAAGGTATCGAGCATCTGCTTCCGTTCAAGAACTGGACTTATCCGTATGGTCCGATCTGCGCTGTTGGGCTCAACGCTTTCTTGGTATTGGTCCAGGGATGGAAGTGCTTCAGTCCGCATTTCAAAGGGGTTGACTTTGTCTCGTATTATATCGAGATCCCTATTATGATTATCATGTTCTTAGCTTGGAAGTTGATCAAGAGGACTACCTTTGTCAAGAAGTCCGCAATGGATTTGATCACCGATCGGTATGATCCTTCTCAGGAGGATGGGGCCGGTGCAGGTTTGGTTAGGGAGAGGCAGACTGGGGTTTGGGCCAGAGCTCAACGGTTCGGGCAATGGTTGTTTTTCTGATCTCATTATTCCCCGGTTGGCGTTCTTGTACATATTTCTTTCCTATTTTACCTGTCGTCCATAATCACAACTTTGGAAATTTATGATTCGTTGAGCGAAGCGAAGCCAAACATGATCTCATACATAAGTTAGGTTCGGGATTGCCCATTTAACGCACACATCAATGAGCTGGTTGATATGTCAGTTGTCATCCAAAAACATGTACGTTGTACTCCGTGAAAGATATCGAAATTAAATTTAAAAAAAAAGAACTCCGATAGGGGGAATCGAACCCCCGGCTGTCGTGTGAGAGACGACGATGTTAGCCACTACACCATATCGGATATTGGTTGAAAGCTTGGCCAGTCTTTGGCTTTATCAGTTCAGTGCATTCGGTTTTGTGTGTACCTGTTCATGGTTCTATATAGTCCCCTGTTTTAGCCTCGTTTCGGAACCGGAAGTAGAGACAATTTTTTACCCCACAAAGCGAATCCTTTAGGCCGCCAACATATCCTTTGGATATCCAACTCCCAGGGTGCCTCAACTGGCCTACTTTAGCACAACGGTCATCACGCGGGGAACATCATGATTTCATGGAGAGGCCCGCTGTTAGAAGAAATGAAAGGGATCTGATCAAACATTTTCAGTTCCGGGGGCTCGGGGAGAGAGGAATCAGTAAGGGTACTTGGAGAGAGGCAAGAGAAGACTTCGAGCCTCAGATAGTAAACGACGTAGCGGTATGACATTCGGCATCAGGATTTGACAGAGCAGACTCACTTCAGGGCCTTGGGTTCATTCCTCCCGCCCGTCATTGGTCCCCAGCTAACATCGACTTCCATAACCACCGGCGCACAGCGAACCAATCAGCCATGCGTTTCCCCCGAGCAGTATCGTCGAACTCCTCTGGCTTGTGCTTTCTGGCCGTTGCTCGACAAGATCTGCATTGACGGCGGTGGTGAATTTGGGGGAGTTGAGGATGATGGCGCTCGCCATGGCCTCGGTGTAGGCTTGTGAGTATTTTCCACCAAGTCACCCATTTGTTTTGTGAATAATAATGTCGAACCGGGGACCTACTGTCCCCCATCCCCTGTCCCGAACCGAAAGAGTGTTAAGTTTCTCCAGCAGCCCCGGAGGTTTATCTGGGGCCAGGCCAAGGCGCGTGACGGCACACACTTATCGCTGAGCAGAGCTACATCCAGGACATCCTCTGTTCCACTTCCTCCTCTGCTGTGTCTTTCATCCCCCTCTGCCGTGTCGTTCTTCTTCGACCTTCGGATCTCGCCGTCTGTTCCACTTCCTCCTCTGCTGTGTCTTTCATCCCCCTCTGCTGTGTCTTTCATCCCCCTCTGCTGTGTCTTTCCTCTTCGACCTTCGGATCTCGTTTTCTGTTCCACTTCCTCCTCTGCTGTGTCTTCCCTCTTCTTCTTCAATCAGTTATTTGTCACGCCTCAGCTTGTCCTTTTGACTTGCAAGGACAGGATCAGGTGTGTTGAAATCAAAGATGTACTTGCAGCTTGCAAGTCAAAAGGACAAGATGATGTGTGACAAATAACCGATTGAAGAAGAAGAGGAAAGACACAGCAGAGGAGGAGGTGGAACAGAGGACGAGATCCGAAGGTCGAAGAAGAACGACACGGCAGAGGAAAGACACGGTAGAGGAGGAAGTGGAACAGACGATGAAATACCAAGGTGGAAGAGGAAAGATACGTGAGAGGTAGAAGTGGAAGGGACGAATTCCAGACGGTTGATGATGCACCTTCTATAGTGTCATGTGAATTTGATATAAAGACCTCAACACTGATTTACTCATCTATTATATGCATTCTATTTTACAGTTTCTAGTAGTGGTAGAAAGCTGAAGAATTGCTTATGGTCTTTCATATTTATACCGATTTTCTACTTTTTCTACTATTTTTTATCTATTCAGTTCTTCCGGAAATAAGCAGAGGATCTGTGGCTGGCACAAGTCCAATATAGCGAGAGCAGGTGACTGTGGCTAGGCTCGTCTTTTTTTGGACGCCATAGATCCTGTGAGCCATTTTCGATTCGTCTTTGCCTCTGCAACACCTCTACACCCATACAGTTCATCAAAACCTTGATCTCATTTCATCAATTCATCACATTCACAGGTATTCAACATCCTTGATTCTGCCTACCCTACGGGAATAGGCATTATTGCCCATCTTCTGATATTAGTACGGCTAGTATCAACGCAGATATAGGCTTAGCGGTGATCACAGGCCCGTCTTCGATCTCTCCTACTCGCCACTACACCCACCAGGTCCTACGCTTTTGATATACTTCTGCATAATCAAGTGCCTCAAGTATGTGCCCTCTTCAAGTCCCGTCCGGCTCTATGCCAGACTTGTTATATCTTATTTGCTCGACTATCCTACGGAAACAACTCCTAACATATGGATAGTCAATATGCCTCCCCCATTCCAGAGGGGGAGAATGATACGGCGCTTTCGTGCCTGTCACACAATTTACAACGGCCCTGACGTTCCTGATAATTCACTGAACGAGATGATCTCGGACGTGACTCCCCCCGTTCAGGAGCCTGAACCAAGCCCGGTCTGTTTGTTTGGAGAGGGTGCTGACAGAACTTCCGGTCCAGGTCTTATTCCGAATAACGGAATTTCTCTCTCGTGACGATATAACATGCACCTCACTCTGCAATCGTCGACTATATGCTCTACTAAAAACCAGGGAACCTCCTTCGTTACGAACAAGACGAGACAAGCTAGCCCTTTTGACTCGCCTGGGGCGAGATCTCCCAAAGCTCTTCGCTTGCCATGCCTGCCAAGTTCTCCATAGGTACGATAATTCAATCGACTTTCTTCCTGGGCCTCGACCAACGGTTATCATGCGCTGTCCTAGAGAATCAGCACACCTTTACCTTCCTTACTTTCAGCTATGGTATTCCGGTCACCGTTGCGCTTATTATTTTCACTTCACACGCCTGCAACTTCTTATGATGAGGCTCTATCTTGGCCCAGAATAGGGGATCGGCACTGAGGACATTCGTTACACAGAAGTCCAACTCCACAGTCTCCAACCTGGCACTCAGGTGTCCCTTATCTCTTCCATTGACGCAGACATATGTTCAATGAATCCCAATCTCATTCTGAGAGTCCAACAGATCATTTCTGTTGATCGTCATAAGCGATACCTATTGTATCGATGTCCACGGCCATCAGCCACAAGATCTAAGATTCCTCCGCACAGTATCACCATCTGCAGTCATGAGGAGCGCCAGGACATTAATGCCTGGGTTAATCAGGTTGTGAGCGCCCATCGCGCTGGAGAAAAAGCCCCGTCTGCCTCTTTTGCTTGTCGCCATTGTGGCACCGAGGCTCTCCTCGAAATGGTTGATTTCGAAACTCAATTGGCTCTGGTCATTACAAAGTGGATAGCCCTAGGTGCTGGCTTAACCCCGGAAGATTCTCAATGGCGGAGCCATCAAGAATATGGGGTTTCACCCATGAGGTCCGCGGAAGGGGAGTACCCTAAAAATTCCACGAAAGCAAGCGCTCGAGCCTGTTTCGAACGTGCGTCGACGGAAAGCTTACGGTCTCGCAACATGGCGTACCTCAAAGATCAGCGGTTCAAAGAATGCATGATCTACGATCGCTGGTCATCGTTGGGGTATTATCAACCTGATATATGGTATCTACGGGGTAACCATTCTAAAGCTGCAAGACCAGCCACCCACTGGCCAGCTCTCTCCTCTTTCTGCACCTACCTTGCTAGATGATTATTTCTTTGCTGTCTACTTTAATCGCGCTATATTGAGTACAATGGACTTGAGAGACTTGAGCAGAAACTCACTCGACTTCAAGAGATATTCGTTGTAAAATAAAACCAAGACAATGATTTCGGGAGACATGAAACGCTAATCCGTTTGCATTGTCAATGAAGCCGGTAATTTCACCAAAGTACCAAAGTGTGCTACATGAAGAACCCGCATTTTCGATATTTAAAACCACATAAATTCGAGGCATTTCCGTCGTCACCTCAAGTGATACCGTGACCTTTGGTGGTTTAGCCTTGTCCTGTTCATAGATGATAGAAAGATACTAAAAAGATATACCTAGGAGAACAGATAAACAGTGCGGACTCGCGTTGACAGTCAGTTGGCACGCACAAGGTTCCATCTACGGGAGTATGGGCGCACATATTCTTTGACGACCTGGCATTCAATAACAGTCTCTCGAGTCTATAAACATCTATATACTAGTCTTACTCCAACAAGCTTTCCAACATCTGTTGAGGCGTCCGCTTCGGCGCAGCAAGCCCAAGAACCTCCTTACTGGTCGGCGCAGATGGAGCATTGCCCCACGCCGTCTCTGCCGCACGCCGAACGGACATGACAACATTCCGCGAGTTTCCGTTCCCCATGAACTGACTCTCCAGGAACGCTGTAAGCCCTGAGAGATCCCTATATTGAACATTCTTAACGGGCGCACCGATAGCTCGCTCGACCATCTTTACAATTTGTTCACCGGTGATCTCCTCTGGGCCGTTCAGGACGTATCTCTTTCCGCTGTGTGGGGCGGTATCCTCTTGTGCGAGGAAATGCGCTGCAACAATACCGATATCCGCGGGATCGATGACGGGGACGGCGCCTTCCTTCGGTGCCATAAGCTTGAGCACGGCATCCGCGTTGCCGGTCTTGCGGTATTCTTTGATGAAATACGCTGCGGTGGCAAACCAAAATGAACCAAAGGCGTTCGGTTGTAGGGAAGTCCACTGCAGGGCTTTGAACTCCGGCGTAGAAAGCATGGCCTCAAGTGCCCAGTGTGCGCGCCCATAGTAAGCGGTCGCATCGGGCCGGACAGTTGCGGCGGCCGTGGAGATTCGCACGACGTATTTGACCCCAGCGTGAAGGAGTGCAAGTTGGAAGTTAGATTCCTCGGCGAAATGGCTTGGCTTGGTGTGAGGTGCGATAAAGGCCCTGACTACGTTGTTGGTTTGGAGCCAGTCGGAGGTGATTTCGACCCAGTTTTGCTCGATGACTTCGACACCGGGAAGAGCCGCGAGGCTTCGAGCGACTGGACTATCTGCTGAACGCGTGAGCGCCAGGATTCGGTAATTGCGTAGAGGGGAGCCGGGGGTCTGGAGGAGCTTTGAGAGGGTTTCGGTGGTGCTACGGCCGGTGTTGCCGGTGGCACCGGCGAGGAGGATGGTGGGAGGAGACATGACTCAGTAACTGCGTTGATAGATGTAATGTTCGTAGGATTGGAGAACTTTGTATGTTACTACATATCGGGAGTGGACCCGGCCCCGTCACCTGGGTGCTTTATACTTAGACATGAGTGGGCTCTCCGAGTGGGTTCGCCGAGTGGGCCGTGCTCGGGAGTCGGGACCCGATCGCCCCGGACATGTCGCTGGTGTTAAGATCTACCATCTAAACGAGATCATGAAGGAGTTGTACAACTGTAGATTGCACTGAGCTATGAGAGCTGTAGAAGGAAGAGAAGTATGGAGCTATGATATGGTGGGAAAAAGGGATAGCATCATGTGACAGTCATGTGACAGTGGGAGCACTCAAACAGCTGGAATCTCCGATATCTCCGGACTTTGATTTTGTTCGCGTAACTGATTCTTACGCTTGGCCACAGATTTGTCCGACCTTGATGTCGTCTTACGCAGGTATACTTGCAAGGTGCGGTTTTCAGGGTTGCAGTGCAAGATAAGCGGAAAGGCCACCTTCGTCATCACGAGGCGCAACATAGAGGGGGTCGCACTCACTACAGAGCTTTACCGTATACGAAGTTCGTGACTCATACACTGCATTTGGAGGGCCCTGGGACAACACTGATTGATCAGGAGAGATTGCGGATGTGGGGATAGACTCATAGAGACGTTGAGGTTTTATGGACGGAAGGTAATGGGGAGGGATGGGGATGGGGAGAGGGTTGTTGGGATGCAGTATGACCATAATGAACTTGTGCAGGCTATTGAGGTTGTGTTAGGGAAGAAGGGGTATGCAATGGTTCGGGGGGCGTTGGTGGGCGGCTTGGGAGGCGGAATACGATAGATCTAGCGAGGAGAGATAGCGGGATAGATCATATAATACTTATTCAATAGGACGATACATATAGGGGATTCTTCGATATCAGGACTATGTACAACAGATGAATCTGCACCTGGAAGTTTTGAAGCTGTTGCCTATTCAGTCTTGATCTTGAATGGACCAGGCGCAGGGTTCGACAGTGCCCATGAAATGCCGTTGCTCATCACCTCATCCCATCTCTTGGACTCAGAAAGCTTGTCGCCGTATCTTCTGAAACCATGGGGGACGCCAGGGAAGACATGGACGTCCGTAGGAACACTGTTGTGAAAGTCAGTGCTATAAACCTTCACTCACTCAGGAATACCGCGGTAAACTCACCCATTCGCAGCAAGATGTTGCGCATAGAACAATCCCTCATCTCTTAGAGGGTCATTTCCCGCAATTCCAAACGTAGTAGGAGGCATCTGCTTGGCCTCCTCCGCAGTGGCATTACCAGGGCTAATCTTGGGATCTTTAGCGGCATCCTTGTTGTCCGCAAGAAGCAGGTCATTGAACAGCTTCATGCGACTCATCGGCAAG
The DNA here is from genome assembly GCA_028827535.1 of Penicillium sp. DV-2018c. NCBI lineage: Eukaryota > Fungi > Ascomycota > Eurotiomycetes > Eurotiales > Aspergillaceae > Penicillium > Penicillium sp. DV-2018c. Next base: position 3,158,709 of record JAQJAA010000002.1, read on the forward strand.
ATCGGCGCCTCAGCACACTGCACATAGCTCGACAACTCAGGACTCTTAAGCATCTCCAGCCTGGGCGCATATTGGTTCTGCGTCACAAGACAGGGAATCATTAGCACCTGCCCTGCAATCCTAGGGAGTGCACTCAAGCGCTTATCCTCGCCACGCAGCTGCGTCAGCACCAACGATGCCGTCAGCCATGCACCAGCCGAAATGCCGCCGACGACAACCTGGTCGCTGAGACCGCCGATCTCTGCAATATGTTCATGAAGCCAGACAAACGTGTCTTCGACATCATGCCAAGCAGCGGGATAGCCGTGTTCGGGCGTGTGTCTGTAGTTTAGATTGAGGACTACAACGGGAGTACCCTGTTGGGCGCGCGAAGTTACAATGAGCGAACAAGTGGCGTCTTCAGAGCTCAACGTGCCAAACAGAAAGCCGCCACCATGGAGATGGACGTAGACAGGCAGTCGGTCAGTGATGGGGGAACCTGCAGGGCGGTATGTGCGTACTTCCAGGGCCGCGCCATCGCGGCCTGTGACCGTGTAGTCGTGCATCTGCACCGCGGAACTCAGACCTAGGTTGATCATATCCTGAGCGGCGGATTCATCGCGGGCTTTGTTCATGAATGCTTTGAGTTGCTCCACCGTAAGATCGTCCGGGATTGCAGGCAGGGTTGCCTCGAGGGCAAGCCATTCCGCGCTGGGACCGGTGTATGCAGAGAAGTCAGCCATTGTCATTCTTGCGATGAAGAATTATGCAAGGGCTATGATGCAGAACGAGGAATACTACATGCGATAAATCTCCACCTGAATATAGGCTGATATCATACAGCATAAGCTGAAACTGTTAGTTGAAACTTGACACTACCCCACTCATCTCACCTCGGCTCGGCTATGGGTTGGGCGCCTTATGTATTTGACCATTCGACAACCCCACTTGAGACGTAGGAGGATCAAGCAAATTAGGCATGTCGGATATGACAGTTAGAGACACTAGAATTGTACACCAGACGCCTGTATCATTCATTCCATATGCATAATTGAAATGGGTAAACTCACGGAAGCTCCTCAACCCAACCCCAAAAACTCGACAATGGAATCGACAATCCCATCAGATCCCCCTTCCCGCTCTTTGTCGGGAAAAGCAGCGATCGTAACAGGAGCAGGCTGTCTCGGAGAAGGCATTGGCAACGGGCGCGCCATTTCCATCCTCCTTGCCGACGATGGCTGCGACGTAGTCTGCGTCGACCTTAACATAGAATGGGCCAACAAGACCGTGGAGATGGTGGACTCGAAACCTGGTCGCGGACGGGCATTTGCAATTCGCGCAGACGTCACATCAGAAGTTGACTGCCAAATGGCAGTGAACTACGCGATTGAGAAATTCGGACGACTGGATATCCTGATCAACAATGTCGGCATAGGAGGCGCAGCTGGCACCGCCGTCGAGGTTGATATGGTGCAGTGGGCGAAAAGTATGGAGATTAATGTTTCCAGTATGGTGATGATGACCAAATATGCAATTCCGGCGATGTCCCAGAATGACAGCGAGATTAAGGGAAGCATTGTGAATATGGGGAGTGTCGCTGGGTTGAAGGGTGGCACCCCTCATCTGCTGTATCCGACTGCCAAGGGTGCTATTGTGAATATGACGCGGGCTATGGCGGCACATCATGCAGCTGATGGGATTCGGGTTAATTGCGTTTGTCCAGGGGTATGTTTATTCATCTCTTGTTACCCAGGATCCGAGCTGACCATCGTAGATGCTGTATACGCCCATGATGTATGGGAAAGGCATGAGTGATGAGGCTCGTGAGGCTCGTCGGAAGAGGAGCCTTTTGGGAACGGAGGGAAATGGATGGGACTGCGCTGGAGCTGTGGTATTTCTAGCTGGACCTCATGCGCGGTGGATGACGGGCGTTATCTTGCCTGTTGATGCAGGCGCAACGGCTGCAGTGGGGATTGGAATGCCCAAGAGTGCAAGTGTCAATGCTTAGCTTCGAATTCCTCCATTCAGCCTCGGCCACTATCATAGCACGTATACACTTCAGGATAACTCCTCTCATGCTCTATCTATTCTATGCCTATAAGTATACATCGCATTGAGTTTAGACTATCGACTAGCTCTTGTGGTACATTCGGTCACGATCATCATTGACAAGTCTTCCATACTCCAGCATTAGCCGCCACCAGACCAGTTTCATGTCTTCAGTTCGGAGTACACGACGCGACCACTCATAGCTGCTCTGAGCTACCTTCTGGCCCAGAGCTTGTCCCTCTGGCTCTTGAGTCAAGTAACGAACAATTTCAGGGAAGTCCCGAAGATCCATGCTGATTGGTATGTAATGCAGCCATGGAATCAGCCAGTCATCGTGCCACTCTTGGTAAAGCGTCTGCTTCAGGACAGCCGACTTGGACATAAGAAGGCGGTAGAAGCGCCCACTGAGACCATTTCCATCAATGTCGAGATTGTACCGTGCCCGATAACCTTCGGTGATGTCGTCTCTGTGCCCGGATTCGATTTTCAACTCTTCTTTCTGCTCCAGACATGCGTCATAGTCGCATTGAATGGCGGCCGAGATTCGCACCCGTGTAGAGTTGGAAATGGCTGCAATGGTGGAATTGATAGACACCCACTCTGGGCTTTGTTTATCCGGTTGCTGGGTTCGATTCAGCAAATTAATAGGGCGGCTTTCGTCCATCGCCATTAACGCCAAACGCTGCCGCTGTGATGATCTCCAATTTTCGGATGTAGAGTGGCCCCCCGTGCTTGACCCGGTCCAATAAACAATGTTGTCTTTTTCTTCCCAGTTCATATCGCTCTCTTCCTCGTATTCACCCGAGTTCAGTTTTGTGGCATAGAATGGGCTCGGGTATAGCAAATCATTGAAGCAGGACGCTTTCGCTTGGGAAAACACCGGTACTAGTGCATGGGTGATCATCATTGACTCCGGATGACCAAGACCAGCGTGGATATTACGCAGTCCAGGAAATCCACAAACATCCTTACTTAGCGTTAGGTTGGCGAGAAAACCCATTTCAGTTGAGTAAGGAGAGCGCATGACCTCTAGGGAAAAGTCACGAGCCACAGTGTCAGGGGCACATGACAGTGATAATGCATCCCAAGTGTTCTGCTTGCCAATATCTAGGAAATCAACATGTCGAGCAAGATCGGGCGTTTTCCCGGGTAACAGAGGGCCTTCGCGCGGATTTCGCGCAGCATCTAGGGCATGCGACAACATGTCATGAGGCACCACGACTTTAGGTTCGTCCATAATATTCATCGCAAGGGTCATATCAGGCAAAGTCTGGAGGACTTCCCAGTCGAACCAATGACTGAATATTGACCCCATCCAATTCTTGGGATTGGTGAACGATGGCTTATCTCCCTGGTGGACCGTAAAACGATACATACCCTTTTCCTGGCTTGCATCGATCACGTTTTCCAGACGGGCCCTAATATCAGATGGAGCTACACCCCACAACGGTTCCATAGTTGCCATCATGGAATCAAACTCGTCCACCAACAGGAAATTATGGCCCTGAGCAGCTTGGAACCATTTGTCAAAATGTCGAGGAGGCTTTCGTCCGTAACGGCGCTCGTACTCTGCGCAACATGCATCCAGCGTACGAGATTGCCTGCCTACCATCGCGTGGAACTCGAGATCGGCCTTTGCAGCAAGTTGACGGATCGGATGTATAGACGGATCTGTGGTAATTTGCGGTTGGGGCGACTCTATGTGCCATAGCGTTGAATATTCGGTCAGAATGGGCAGCACTGGGACAACCATCAAGGCCAAGATCCTTCGCCGTATTGGAGATTGGGGGAGACTGGTTACTCCTAACACCAATGATATGACGGAGATCAGAGGCAAGATGAGAAACTCTTGGAGTGTACCTGCCAGAAAGCTGTGGACGGCAGCTGTGGCGTAGGCATCGATGGTGGTGGCTGCGAACGTGTGACCACTTGATACCTTTGCGTAGTATAATGATTTACGTTAGCTCAAGCCCATCTTTCGCACGTACTGTTCGGTAAGAACGGCAAAACAAACCAGATAAGCTGTAGTCGCCAGTCCTGCAGAAGTGCAGAGAGCCTGCAGTACCACCGGCCATGTTAACAGGGAAGATGGAGGAAAAATCAGCAGGACCCCTATGAGAATGGAAGATACTCGGAGGACAATCGCCTCCGCAATTTTGGGAAGCGATAGCTGTCGGCTATAATCCTTGCACGTATCAAGCAAGAAAAAGGCTGACGATCTCGCCAAGGCAAAAACAACCAGGATCAAGACTGAAGTGGCTTTTGGCAGATGAAGAAGAAGATATAGCGATGATATCCCTAGTACACCGAGAATCGACAATTGCATAGAAGGTCGGAGTTGTGATTTCGGTCGTGATACTCCGTTATGGATTCCCGGTCCTGGTAGACTAAAAGCTTGCGAATCTCGATAGGACAGTGCAAGGAATGTGCATACTACTGCCAGTGGCTTCACACAATTAGCATGCGGCCAACAATCAGAGAGGCAGAGAAGAAAATATACCATGGCCAGTGTTGTATCATAATACACCGCGAGTACTCGTGCGGCAGCGATGAAAATTGAAGTGCTCCATGCCATCCAATTGAAGTCAAATTCATCTTTCGGCGACAACAGTCCCTCGTCCGACTCGGCAGTTGGCAATTTCAATACTCTGAGTCGCAATTTGATCCCAAGATACAAGATAGCCCAGCACAAGCACTCGGTGCGAATATCGAAGCTCCATTCCAATTGCTCTTTCGGGTATTCGGCTGCGATCGCGGTTATAGCGGTGGTGAGGTAGGTAATGCTTGATTCCATGACTAGGGTCTATCTGTTAGTCATTTTGAGGTTATCGCCGATCCATATGGCACTTACTTATTTAGCCATCTGTCTAGTTGCGCGACAGCGCAAAAAGTGCCCTGTCGACTTTAATTGCTATCGATAGGTATTCGCTGTCTCTTTGGCCGGGAATCCAGAATACAAAATCACCTATGGTCCTACAGGCAGGACTGAAAGTGAAAAGAGATCAGGTTGAGCGGGAGAAATGGCCCAGGGGCCGAGGAGACAGAGGATCGTCATGGCGTTAGCCCCCGCGAGTAGCGCGTTTCTTCGCTAGTCCATACAGCACTAATTAACTACGTTTAAGTCCGTCCCAGCTGGATTCCGGCGATCCGCGTCCAAATTGGCGGCCTAACTCCGGCCGGTGTAAGTGGGCTCGAACTGCCCTATAAGATTGCTTCGCTTGAACAGGGTACCGCTTTCCTCCGCCCTCTCGCCAATCAGATTTCTCCGCATTTCTTTAACTACGCCGTACGCAGCCATGGAAAATCATTTCCATGATATCAGAGGTGAAAGCGCTCGTTCATGGAAAGCTGGAAACCTACATGGTTTACTCGGCGATAGTTAATCCGCAATAGTTAGCAAGAGTTCAAGGATACATACTCCCGCTCCAAGCAGTCTAGCCAACTGGTGGGATGAGATGCAGAACGCGGCCGACCCAGGGACAAACCCCTGAGTAAGGTCTATCTTCTTGCCAGAGTGGGAGGACAGCCGCAGCTTGGGGCCATCTTTAGGCATCCTTCAGGTCCTTGCTATCTGGCGCAACATCATCTCTTCAACTTATGGATTCTTTCGCCTTGAGAGGCAGCACGTCGTTCCATTGCTTCTTGCGCGACGGCGTTTGCGCGCATACGCTCATCGGATTACCTTTGAGTCTTTGGCATTCAGTAGTACACTCATCAGAACGGGACCCTCGCACTTAAATCTTTAACGCTCGAGACGTATTGGAAATCCGTAGACGACTCCTTCGGTAGTCGTTGCACTGGAAGACTTACTACTGGTTAAAAAAACAACACAATGTCATTATCCTAGGTATAAACTAAATTTGCAAATTTTCCATATCTACGGTGCCATGGTCTAGTGGTATGACGACACATTGTGGTTTTCAATGATCTGTGTTAGCCCTGGTTCGATTCCGGGTGGCGCCATTTCCTTCTCTTTTTACTCGAACTATATTATATCAGCTACACAAGGCCGCCGCTTGAGCGCAGAATATCTCCGTACGTGGATGATTTTTACTCTCTGATTTTACCTCTACGTACTCCTTATGGAGCTGCAATCAGAGAGCGCCACCGAATCCGCAAGGAAAAACTTAAGAATGCATTCATTTCTTCGCCATCGTCGAGGGATTAGTTACCGATGATACCCTGAGACCACTCCGGACTGGATACTTAAAGCATTTCAGGTATACAGACGTCTTATCCGCGTACACCGAGTACCCTCGGTAGGAGGAGAGGACGCATGGTGGCGTCCTCTCATGGGCCGGAAACTTGTAGCTCTGGCAGGTCCGCTAGCCGTCTGTAGACCTGGCAGAACTGGAGGAACAAACCACATCCACATGCACAACAGCGTCCCGGGGGACTGGAAGCATCTGAGGGGCCAGAAAAGTCGGCCGCTTCGCCAATCCACCTTTTAACCTTCACCTCACACAGGCAAGATCGTTGGCTTAAGATACAGAATGTTGGTGTTCTCGTAGGGGCAGACCGAGAAAGTGGTGTACCATTCGGTCAACTTCCGGCTGGTAGCGTGGTAGATGGTGGCGCCCGCGAGACAAGAATTCGATGACCTCCGGGTTCTGTGAGCTGCGCTATTGAACCCTTGTCACGCGCCACCGTTTACCACGTCTTAAGCCGGGGATCGACCGGACATGCTCTCGCAGAGGAGAGCAGGATATAACGTCGGCCGATATGAAGAAAGCAATTGAACTTTTTTGTGTGCTGCGTGCAGGACTGGTCGTCACGGATAAGTGAACATACCTGGTCCGGGGACACACCCTCAGCGCGGTTCTGTTGAGCCTTGGAATAGGATTCCATGCGGAGATTGTCCTGGTTGAACCGAGTGTACACCACGGTGGGCGTTATCCATGTCGTCTGTTAGGAAGAGTCGACAATGAGCTGCTGAAACAGTACGCCACCCCCACATGGAACAGCCAAATTGTACTCCACCGGGTGCGTATATAATCTGCTACGAGATACCATCCGGAGAGTGATGTTACCTCGCACGCACTCCGAATCATCCTTCATGGTGCCAATTGCCGTACAGTGGGATGCTGTGCTGCTTTTCAGCAGTTAATCGTTGATTTTTCTTCCTGACAGGCGACATGAACAGAATGGAGTTATGTTTGGCTGTGAACACGAGAAGCTCCGCGCCGATTCTTACTGCAAGGCTCGACAGGCTCGACGGGCTCGCGAGGAGGGTGTGCCCCGGACCAGGTATGCACTTTATCCGCCACGGCCACTGCCGGGTCCCGCGAACACATTCCCCTTGCTTTCTTTCAGATCGGCCGACGTTTTTGGAGAGCTGGCATTTGCGTATACTCCTCGAACTTTGAAGTGACGACCAAACCTCATCGAGACTCGAGAGCATTGTGCCCGCAGCTGTACTAGATAGCGGGTGAGTCGCCATCAATCAGACATCACCGCCGATGATCCTTGAGAGGAGACCGAACCGCGTGCGGCAAGAGTCTGTGTCGGATGTTTCAAGCTATGAAGTTTTCGCTGATAAGAAGTTAAGCGGAAAGGAGCCAACTAGGTGGAATTGAGAAAGCCTGTAGAAAATCATTACTTTGTACTGGTACAAAGAAATTATTCCAGCATGCGTTGCCCGGGACTGTTGACTTGTGGTAGAGCTTTGTTGAGAGTGGAAATGAATCGTTTAATGCCTTCAGGATCCCCAATACTTTGGAATATGGGGGCAGTTATCCCCCCGCTCTCTCCTGTATACTTCTCCCCTTCCAGGTTGTGTCCTTGTTTGCTATAGGTACATTTCAATTGCCAATTATTCGTGAATAGCGCACCCCTTACCGCAGGAGTAGTATGAAACTACATACGCAGTAACCGGCGGTAACCTCAGGTCGAGTCAGAGCGCTGAGAGTGTTGAGAAATCTGACTAAGAGGAATTTCTAGGCAAAGCGCATGAAGAAATAGCCTACCTATGTCATTCGTAGGATTTGTTGTGTAGGTAGGTGCCAACACAGCTGGCCCCAGGCCGGGAACTTGGAATACCGACAGAACGCGCTACCTATGAGAACGTGTTGAAAAAACCCCTACATTAGGTTCCTGGCCAAGTTACATATTGTGGTAACCCGAAGATCTCAGGAAGATGCGATTGATATCCTTATATGCCCTTATCATGACAAACCTTGAATCAAAATCCAAGCTTATTGGTGCCATGGTCTAGTGGTATGACGACACATTGTGGTGAACAATGATCTGTGTTAGCCCTGGTTCGATTCCGGGTGGCGCCATATCAATTTTCTTTTTTGCTGCTCCTTTTGTACACACTTTTGGCGGGACGCCTAAGCCCAAGAAAGGTCCGCCTAAACCTGCATCTATGCTAGATTTACACTGTTAACTGTAGTTACTAGGGAGGTTCTGCAACGACATTTTTGAGCATGTGCATGTGCACCCCGGCCTAATTAGGTTTAGCGTCTCCGAATTAGGTAGGCGGAAATTCCTTAGCGTGCTTCTCATATGCAAGTCTTGCACATGAGATTCATACCATTATGCAAGCCTAAATAGGAATGGCCAGTAAAATATAACACTGCCATACAGTAATAATAAAAATTGGCTATGTCAGCAGCTGTGGGTGCCACGTGATAGATAAACCTCTAATCCCCAAATATATATCTTCACTGATCTCCAAAATACAAAATATTGATATATATCTTCACTAAGGCATCACCCTTTTTCCGTCTGATCATGGATCCAAACGAGGCAAATTCTGGTTTTTATAGCCAATTACACGAGTTTTCCCTATCTTCACCCTCGCCAATGCCACCGTCATATAACAATTGCCCCCTTCCCGAACCAGCGCTCGATATTTCGCCGCAGCCTCCGACCGCGAGCACCCTTCTGCCTTCGCGTGAGCTCTCTACTGAGGGAACCGCATACACTTGGTCTCCGACGCCCGCGCCTCCTTCCTCTATCTCTCAGTCCCAGAAGAAGCCACTCACGCTTGCGGAGAAGGCGATTCTTTGTCAAGTGGCGGCTGACCATCAGCAAGAATGGGTCACTCCTGGGAATACGGAATTCTTCAAGAAGGTCACTTCTATCTTTATAGAAGAGGCCTCTAGGCCATATTCGTTTGATTCTGCTAAGCGTAATATCCTTCGCTTGATAGAGAAGCGACGTCGCGAAAATCTTCAACCGCAGACCGGGGTATCACAGGAGGACCCGGCCAAAGTTGAGATGAATGAGGCGCTTGATCGCCTTATCGAGCGGCAAAACCAGCTGCGACAGGCCGAAGCAGCGACTCTGCGTAGAAAGTGAGGTACCAAGTGGACATAAAGTGAGCTTACCTCGTGAGGCTCCAACACCTCGAATCATCCCACATACTCAGGTCCCATTCAAACGAGGCATACGCAGCCAGAGGGCGGCGAATACGGCGTTTGGTCAGCGACAGACGCCAATAATGGACAAGGAGTTGTAGGTAGAGAAGGCAGATAACAACAACCTCTTCTTCTTCTGGGGTAGTTGACATGGTGGACAGATATAGCGAGTTGGAGCTATAGATATCGTATATAGTTGTGAACTGTGGTTGAGACCAAAGGTTGAGAAACCTAAAACCTATCTTATCAGCTATCTCTTTTGGGATTAGGCCCGTACGACCCATACCGATGCCATCCTAAATAGGTTTAGATCAAATGGCTGGACCCCGTGACCCATCTCCTTCCTAATAGGGTTTAGCCTAGGATCTTGCCGGCAGTATTGGTTGCACATGCACATGCACTAGAAAAAGTGCAGAACCTCCCTACTGGCTGCGTAATACCGAACACTCTCCACACAGCAAATATCGCTTCGGGGTCGGCAGTTGAACTCAATTGACGCGCGGTTAGTTTCCACCCTAGATACTCCGGAGTCCGTAGATTCTGACCCATTCACGTATCCATCCATCCATCCATTCACGAGTATCATACATTCCCACTGTCGTGCCTCTATCACATACGGAGTACAGATTGAAGAAACACACCCTGTATTGATATTCGACGCTCTCAATATGTTGGTCAATCTTCCCGTCTACCCCTGACCCGGCGACGGATGTCATTGTAATCGAAGACTCCGATACAGGAAGAAAATGTCAGACAATGAAGTCAATCATCATTGTCATGGCCTGAATTCCCAGGCCAACATCTCACCTCGGAACATCTCGGAAAATCTCGCACGCTCCTCGTAATGGGGTAAGCCGCAAAGCGAATAATAACGAACCAATGAACAAGCACGACCGGCCCGAAAGCGGTCTGAAGACCACCATTTTTTGCCAAACAAAGTACGAACTTCTACGAAGTACGCTCTTCAGCCTCTACCCGCCACTAGCCACCACCTCATTCAATAGTCACTGCCAAAGCAGGAAAGGGAGCAATTCTTTCGCTTGTTATAGTCAAAATCCACAAAGCAAACAGCCTTTCGGTGCCATGGTCTAGTGGTATGACGACACATTGTGGTAAACAATGATCTGTGTTAGCCCTGGTTCGATTCCGGGTGGCGCCAATAATTGCTTTGTTTTTGCTGCGCTGCTATTTTCTTTAATTCATAAGTAGTATCGAGAGTCTGTGAGTCTTGTATCGAGACTAGATGGCCCCTTCGTCAGAGTCTCGAGGATTCCAGGAACAGTCTCATCGTCTACTCATATGTCAACCCGAAGAAAACGCAAACGAGGCTTCACGAAGGACCGGTGGCACCGGTCAGTGTTGAAGAATTTCAAAGAGGCACGCAAGAATTCCACAGTCAATGAAGCTTAAAAACATGTGGTCAAGCAAGCAAGAGATGGCGCAGCGGGAAAAGGACAAGAAGGAGAAGTCGGACAAGAAACGCTCCGCTGCCTGCAGATGAAATTGTCTGGTACTGAGGAGCTGATGATCGCAAGTGGAAGCGCAGAGTCGAGCGATGAAACTGTGACGTTCTTCGGAGTCCGCAAGGACATTCGTGCCGGTGTTCTGTCCCTTTCTTCAATCTCGAGCCGTCTGACTCTCCGTGAATCGTTGCGAAGGAGAGTCTGGTGTTGTTTTTCATTGATTGTTTCCTTGGTGACTGCAGCTTCTGCGTCCCCGCATCTTCTCAGAACGCTTCGGAAAACGCTGTCATCTCAGAATCCCCGAATCGGAAGTCGTCGAGCCCATGACGAACGTGGCTCTCTGCTTCCAATATCCGTACAACTCTGGATGCAGATTCTGCGCAGAGCCCACGAAATCTCGAACTACACTGTGTTCCTGAACTTCAGGGATCTCTGCTCGAACACATGCATTGCAAAGGGTTTCCCATTGCGAAAGCCAAGTATCCGGATCGATGGACCTTGGGACCTTCTTTTTCGCACTGTACTTCTGAGAGAGCCACGACTGTTCTTGGGCCTCAATTCACAGCCGTGCCTTTTTCGGATATTTCAACTGTTCCCGTTAAGTACACCTTTTAACATGGTCGTCTTCACTTTCAGTTTCGTCCCTCGACTCCTCGCTTTCACTTGCGTTGCTCAACTCTTCAGTATCAGACGATTAGATTGGGTGATGGACACCTTCTATGCAAACGTAAGACCGTCCATATCGACCAAGACTCACAGCCCTCGACATATAGTAAACATACATGTAAACTCCGATGACGGCTGAAGACATGCAGCCACTGTTGGGTTTGGTTTGCTCAATGACCACCCAGGGTAAAGGTTGTCCAATAACAGGACCAAGCGGGAGGGAGGGAGGTAACCACACTTCCCACCGAACCGCCCTTTCAGGTTTGGCTCCGTAGAATCAATCATTTAAAGTCAACTAACTTAGTTAGTTTATATCTGTAAGGGAGACTTGGAGAAAAAAGAAAAAAAGTAAAGAAGAATGGCGCCACCCGGAATCGAACCAGGGCTAACACAGGTCATTGTTCACCACAATGTGTCGTCATACCACTAGACCATGGCACCAGTAAGCTTGAAAGTGGGTCGATTTATTGATATATCAGCAAGGATACATTTGCGTCGGTTATTGGCTGTGTTTGTGCATGAGGGACAGGGCTGTACCTGGTGAGGTGGGAAGGGCGCGTTGGCGGCCTGACGGCGTAGACTGGGCGATGAGAGGACCACGAACCGGAAAATAGAAGTATGTTTCACAATGGATTATGGTGTACAAGGGGAAATTATGGGAGGCATACTGGGAAACACTTTATACCAGATGACAGGACTAGCCCTGAACTGGTTGTAGGACATCTACTCATGGTATGCCACAATGAAGGAGGGCGTGTCACATGAGCTAGGCGATAGTTTTCGGGGGTTGACCACATATGCATAGACAAAAATCAAGATTATTGGTTTGTGGGCATTCTAGAAGCATGGAACATGTTATATTTGGTCAGACTGCCTTAGCCGCCCGCATGATTCGCGCCAGCCGATTCTTGCTCAGTTAGTGCTGTGAAGTGACTAACCAGGACCCTTTCTTTTTATAATGGCCGTAATAGCCCACGGCGGCTATATCGGGTATCTCAAAACATGGGCGGGTGGGCATGGTCCTGTCAGATGGAATGGATATTTCTTTCGAGGAATTCTCCACCTTTCCTAAGATTGCGAGACTTTTCGAACAACCTTTCCAGCCAAGTCGTGAATGCTATACGGACTCATAAGTTCGTTGACAGGAAGGTCAACGGAAAAGATTGTCCTTGCCCAGGACCTCACTTCAATGGCCATGAGGGAGTCAATTCCATACTCGGCGGCCGACTGCATAGCTCCAATCTCACCGACATCGATTGCTAACACTTGGGCCATCTTCGCCATAAGCAATGAGCAAATGATAGGCTGCAGGACAGCTTCGTCCTTACCAGAAGGAGATTCACTCTGCCGACGTATGGCATCATGATACTTCTTGGTGGCCGTTTGGATGGCACTTTCCCCCTCTTCTAGGAGTGCTTTGTGTGACTCGATGTCACTGTCCATTGATCGTAGAGGATCAAATTTCTTGTCTTTGGCCCATGTTTGGCTACCTGAAGTAAGCTTATCGATGGAACTGAAGCCCATGATAAATTGACTGTGTGCATATGCATCGTCTTGACTGGTACCGCTTGGATCATGAAGCGTACGAGGCCTTGTCAGGATAGCAGCCTCCAGAATGTCGACCACGTCTTTCAGTGAAATCGGTTTGATTCCAGTTGCCAAAAGCCTAGACTCGATGTCAGGGTGTTCACCCACGTAGCCGACCTCCTCCACGTAGCCCAGGTCGATAGATGCCGCGGGAAGGCCAAGGTGGCAACGGTATCTAGCAAAGCTATCCAGGAAGGTGCTGCTCGCTGAATAGTTTGCCTGTCCTGGACTTCCCACAATACCGCAACAAGAGCTCAGCATCACAAAAAAGTCCAGGCTCTCGTTACGGAGAGCTTTATGCAAATTCACACAGCCTTGCAGCTTTGGGTCAAGCACCGTCTTGAAGTCATCTAAGGTCATGTTGGTGAAGGTTCGATCCTGCCGCCATGTGTGAGATGAAATGTTCCAATTTTCTGTTCAAGGACAAGACTTACGCTCAATCTCAGAGCGGAATGAACAATGCCACCAACGGGGGTCTTAATCGACGCGATGACTCTGCTGACATCTGCCAATTCGGCAACATCACATACGGCTACTCTTGCCTCGCAGCCATATGCGGCCAATTCTTGCAAAAAGTCTTTGGCGCCAGCAGCCCGAGTTGGCGAGCTTGTCAATAACACAAGCCTTCGGGCTCCGCGGTTTGCAAGCCACACTGAAATCTCACGACCCAAGCCGCCAAGGCCTCCAGTGATGATATATGTCTTGTCCGCGTTCAGACGATGGGGTTTCTGTTGTGTCTTCGCAAATGTTAGCCTAACCAGCGATATTTCGCGAAGGGCACCTAGAGAGTGTGTTCATACTCTAATGATGGATTGGTTCTCACTGGAGCTGAGCTTGACCACTTGCTTTTCGTAGGACCCGTTTGTCATACCCGAAAAAGCAGACTTCAAGTCCTGTAACTCTGCAACAGCCAAAGGGATGATGCTCTTCAGCTCCTCGTTTTCGACGTAACTCATGATTTGGTCCAGGATTCTGCTCCCATATTAGCAATAGCTAAAGTCATTTATAATTTTTGGCACAGTACCTTCCAAGTTGTCGCTTGTTATGTCGATATAGATCCATGATGTCAAGATTGGTGAAAGTGATATTGCTCGGGCGAGCCTCCCCGTTCGTCAAGTCTCCACTGGCCTTGTTGTGTCCAATCTCAATGTACTTACCACCAGGGACCAATAAACCTGCATAGACTTTTGCTTTGTGGGAAACAGGCTCCACAATAACGCCGTAGGGCTCCCTTTCCATCACATCCTCTTGGAGGTAGATGCGTGTCTCCGGAATAACAAATATATTTCCGGGAGCAACGCCGCACTTCTCGGGGAGGTGCTTGTGTTTTTCATCAGGGATGATGGTGGCAACCTCAGCGCCAAACAACGTGGCTAGTTGCATCACAGCAATACCGAGACTTGTCGATCCGTTGAGAACCAGAATTCTCTAAGTACAATGTTTCCATCAGAATGTCGTTAGTTAACTTGTGAGGACTCAGTGATACTTGCCGTGTTCCTGGAAATGTGTGCAATATCGATAAGTGCATACCAAGCCGTGATGAAGCAAATCGGGATGGTCGCCGCATACTATACTACTTTAGTTATTGACCGACAATAACCAACGCAGGATTACTTGCCTCGAATGGAATGGTGCTAGAAACTTTGCGGCAGCACACTGATGATGCCAACAGTTGCGTCCTGAACGTGCCTTCGCCAAGTCCAACCACATGGTCTCCAGGTTGGAAGCCTGTAGTGTGACTTCCACATTGCTTCACAACCCCGGCAAATTCTCGGCCGAAGAACCTGTTCTCTGATTTGCCCCAGAACGACTGCATATCCTGTTCTGATTTCAGTTGCTATTCCATCAAAAATTGAAGAGCAATATTTACCTCTGTGTCAAGTCCCACCGCTTTCACCTCTATCAATAGGTCCTCACTAGTCATTGTAGCACATGGGTCGTCGTATGATGCGAATATCAGACTGTCAATAACGCCGGGCTCCTGAACTGTCAAAAGATATGGACTGCGCATGATATGGCTGATTGGTTGGTCTATCTGCCGAGTTAAACCAAATGCTCTTTGAGAAGGGTCTGGCTGTAGTCTGCACGTCCAAAGCTGGCCATCCCTTTCCGCAAGCTCATAGTCAACTGGAAGGCTTCTTTCATTGCCGGATTTGGAGGACCTTGAGACGATATGTTCGATAATACTGGTAACGGTCTCACTGTCATCTGAGCTGAAATCCAATGTGTAGAATTGTAACCCCTCATTCTCGTGACGGAGTGTGCGCGCAAAACCCATCACTAAGCCGCCTGCCGCATTCTGGGGATTCAGGTGCACGTTTCTCGTGATCCATAAGCAATTGATAGGCTCATCGAGCCACAGCTTTAATTTTTCCAGCTCTTTCGTCTGAAGGGAAGAAAGAATACTGTCTCCAACGGTATCGAAGAGAATCAGCCATTCTCCGGGCCGGGGCTGGCTGGATAGTACGGCAAGGCTCTGGAAGGTGGCATCAATTCCATGGATGGAAAGCTTGTCTTCCAATGACCTCTGGATTTTGGCCGAGCTGCCGGGCCCCGTAATATAGACATGTGCAGCTTTCGGGTAAACTTCACGTGGAGGTTCAATTGGAATTGCATTTGCAACCATGACACTCGTATAATCCATGTCCTCTGGTGATCCGGTGCTTGCGTGGGCCGTTAAATCCACTGGATCAGAAAACCACGACGCCGATAGAAGGCATTTCCATTCCTCATGAGTGAGGCCAGGTCCTGACTTGGTTGGGTTCTGTGAACGCTGCCACCAGCCCGGCAGACTCCCCTAAACAATTCTTAGTATTTCTGAACCATAGCCCAGGGGCTGGTATCTCTTACCATAATGAATCCAGGCGCGAGCAGATCTAAGTATACATAAGGTCAGCATGTGCATAATGATTGCATCCGAACAACCTACCTCCAGAAAGCTCTGCTAGCAGAAGATGCCCACCGTCCTCCAGCATGCTACGGACATTTTTCATCGTCTCCTCCATATCTGATGCTACATGGAGGACCTATCCGCTGTGTTAGTAGGCTTCGGGCTTTGAACTACATCTCACTCACATTCGATGCAACTATTAGATGGTACTTGTCAGTGAAGCCTTGTTCAGTCGGGCTCTTTTCGATATCGAGAGCCTTGAACGTCATGCGTTCAAAACCAGCAAACTTCTTCTTAGCTTTGTCGAAGAACCAGGGGGATATATCAGTGAACGTATAGGACTGGTAACTGGCTCTTCCTCCGACTTGGAGAAATCCATGTAACACCTGATCGGTGGCACCCCCAGTGCCGGCTCCGATTTCCAGGATCTTCATATTTGGGTTCTTATGTGCCAGGAGCTCTGCCACAGCTCGAAGTTTGCGGTTCATGTTGTCAACCATAAAGCTGTTTTCATAGAGCCTATGCAACAGATCATCCTCCAACATCACAGCTAGGGAGTCCACTTGGCCAGCAAATATTTGCTTCATATTCAGTGCTAAACGCGAGGCAAGTTGAGTGCCCACCGAATCAAGGTGTTTGTCGTTAGACACCAGCTGTGAAATAGTACTGGTATCAAGACGTCTGGAACATTGGGGATTCTCGTGTTCGGATTTCATTGTCCGGTAATATTCCGCATGATGGCGTAGCCAACTACGATAGAAATGCATGTGAGGCGAGGCGTTCTCGCTCACTTGAATGTCATCGTCATCAATTAGGACAATCAGTTTTCCGATGAGATCTTCGAGATCATGGATCGCTTGTTTTGTTGAGCTTTCGGACTTTGCAAAGCACCATGAGGTGGACCCATTACGAATTGCATCGTCAATGTCGGGCCTCCAGACTAGTCGTAGCCACGGCATCGAGGTGTTAGCCTCCTTCATCACATGATTCATCTGCAAGCCATGTATGCTCAGGAACCGCTTTCCAAGGGCATCTAAGCACTCGATGGTGCCTGTGATGTGCCCGAACCCGGATGGCTGTGTTTCTGTGACACATGAGCTGAAAGAACCCTCAAGC
The DNA here is from genome assembly GCA_028827535.1 of Penicillium sp. DV-2018c. Taxonomy (NCBI): domain Eukaryota; kingdom Fungi; phylum Ascomycota; class Eurotiomycetes; order Eurotiales; family Aspergillaceae; genus Penicillium; species Penicillium sp. DV-2018c. The sequence goes on from JAQJAA010000002.1 coordinate 3,175,823, forward strand.
GGGACGGATATGGTGATTGAATTGATATGAGAAGGGAGGATCGTGGTTTGGAACTCTTGGTAGAGACCGGCCGATTGCGAAAGGACCAAGGTCTGTAACGCGGTATCTAGTGAGATAGGGTGCACTACGTATCGCTGGCGAGGTGTATCCTGGGATGGCGTCTTCAGCGTGGCGGCGCAACATGTCGAGCCCGGACGCACTCGGACTTCAGATAGCAGGCGGAACTTGGGACCGTACCCGTGACCAACGCGTTCCAGGGACTTATAGAAACTTTCAACGGGTATGGACAGCGGTAAGTCGCTGCGTGGAAGTCGTTGGGTCTCGCGAGTGGTCTCGAGATCATCAACTGGGAGGCTGTTAATAGCAGGAACAAACAGGGACTATCTATATGGAATTTACCCTTGACGATATAAGCCTTTCCTTGACAATGCGATGTCATAATATCCTGTCTCCTTGAAACAACGTTGAAGTCAACCGATAATACACGGGATCGAGACACCTGGGAAGGATTCAGCGAGACAAACGTCTCGACCGGTGCATCATCCGGAAGAATGATCGATCTCGAAAGGATCAGATTCTCAATTTTGAACTCAGATCTTGACTGGTTCCAGTTACCCTGCCAATTTCGTTCCCGCAGTTGCATCAAGGCCTCAACAATCATTGCTACGTAAGCTGAGATAGGAAGAGTTGCTACGCCATTTATCTGTATCTTGTCAATTGGGAAAATCAATGGAAAGGGGAATCGCTGATTGTCGCTGACCTGATGATCGATGACCCAGGGTAGCTCCCGTTGGGAGATGATGTTTCGCCAGGTTGGAGCTAAAGGGTTGCCTCCAGGGATGAGGCTTCCCAAAAGTTCGTGTCGCGGAGCTTGACGGAGACGCCACTCAAGACTCTGACGAGGTTCGGACCAAGTTTTGGATGAGTAGTCCCATGCATAGGATGGAAGGTTGATCAAGTATTTATTTGACGGACTGGTACGCCTCCCCGACACCACTCGTCCATTCACCTCACGTAAATTCACGTCAACTCCGAGAACGACAAGGTCACCAGCAAGCTTCATCAGCTGGTACGAAGTATCAGAGTCTCGAATCATAGTGGAAAAATAAGGATATCTGACGCCACTGGGATCAAATTCTTGGTGAATCTTCTGCGTAGGGCGAGACAACAGACGATGGGGACCGATTTCTATAAATGCATCCAGTGTAGGCATTGACGTGAGGGCTAGGTTGACAGCTTTGGAGTATTGAACTGGAGTTCGCAGATTCGTTTCCCAATATCGAGCGTCTAGATCGGTTCCATCGACTTTCATTCCAGAAACTGACGAATACATCGGAAGTTTGGCATTCTTTGGACGGAGAAAACACTGGAGCATATTGAAATAATTGGATGCGAGACCATCCATTGCGCCTGTGTGATAGGCACGGGTGACAGGTAAAACTTTGCAAGAGATTCCCATATCACGTAGCTTGACAAAAGCGCCCTGAATGCCTTCGACCGAACCGGAGATCGTTATATTATCAGAGCTGTTGATGCAGGCAATGGAAACGTCGGCCTGGCTCAAGATATCTTTGAGTTCTTTGCAATCAGCATTGCAGCTTACCGCCATCATGCCACCCTCTGGTGCGCTGTCCAGAGCAATTCCGCGGTAATATGCAATCTTTATTGCATCAATCGCACTAACTGCGCCGCAGGCATAAGCGGCAGCTATCTCGCCTGAGGAATGGCCCACAACGCCGTCTGGGTGGGCCCCCCAACTGGCCAAAACGTCAACCAGTGCTATCTGAACTGCAGTGCATAACGGCTGAGCGAGTGCTGCAGAGCGGATCTCAGTTGATGATAGCGGGGTGGCCAATTTATCTAGAAAGGCGTTTCAACATAAGAACATTTCAACAACACCTTCGATGATTTATGGTATCTTACCGATTAGTGACCACCTTGTGGCCTTGTCTGACTGAAGACCGGATATCACACGGTCAAGCTGTCTCAGTGTTTCCTCCGCTACCGTGAATTGATCCATCAATATCTTACCCATCTGGGACCAAAATGCGCCTTGGCCGGTGAAGGTAAAGAGTAGACGAGGTTTAATGTGCTTTTGCTGATACTGCTGGCGCTCATAATGGTAGCCTTGGAGTGCCTCTACCAATTCCTTGGTGCTCTTCACGGTAAAATAGGATTTAAAAAGCCTGTTTCGCGGCTGGCTTCGAGTATTGATCTCCTGAGATAGCTGGCACAAGGGGATTGTGCCATATGCAGGTTGCTGAAGGGCTATGCATAGGTTTGAAATGTTCATCTCCAAAGAGTGCACCGAGTTGCCTGTCACAAGTATGAGGAAAAATTGATTCGTTTGACGTCCTTCGGTTTGAGCATGATCGGAGAAAGATCCGTATTCTTTCTGAGACTCAATTATGACATGAGCATTTGATCCACCAATTCCGAATGAGTTTATGCTCGCTCTCTGCGTGCATTTCTTCGGCCAAGGCTGGGCGCTCGTTGGTACACGAACTTTCCAACGTTCAAAATCAACTAGACGAAAAAGATTAGTGGGAGATATTGTCATGTACCAGTTCTCGGGCTTACTCTTCGGGTTAGGTTCGTCAAAGTTGATATTTGGTGGTATTGTTTCATTCTCCATGGCAAGTATAACTTTGATGAGACTAGTGAGTCCACTTGCAGCTTCAGAATGGCCTAGGTTAGGTTTGGTCTATATCACACCATTGGGTCAGTTCGCCTTCATCAATATTCATCGAGCCAGGGGGAGAATCACTCACAGAACCAATCCACAGGGGCTCAGTACTCTTCCGGTTTGGTGCAAATACCGATGACACTGCAGACACCTCGATAGGGTCGCCTGTTGGTGTTCCAGTTCCATGACACTCAAAGTATCCCGTCTGGTCGAAATCATCGATGCCGGCCAACGAGTAAGCTTTCCGTATACCATCTGCTTGCGCTTCATGGGAAGGTACAGTGATCGCGGACGTGGCCCCGTCACTATTTTAGCCGTCAGCAAATCTCCCTTGCCGCTTAATAAAACATATTGAATTGGATATCGACGGACGAACCTATTGCTCCAGGTAGCTCTTATAACACCACGAATATTGTCACCGTCATCTAGCGCATCGCTCAGTCTCTTGATATAGACGGCGTTTATTGCTTCGCCGCGTGCATATCCATGTGCATCGGCATCAAAAGTCTTGGTCAGCCCGTCCTCAGCCAGGACTCCAAAACGTGACATAGCCAACGCAAATTCTGGGTTGATGAAAAGGTTTGTGGCGCCAATTATTGCTCCATCGCAATCTCCTGAATGAATGGCTTGACATGCGACATGCAGAGCGACGAGAGAAGTAGAACATGCTGTGTCGAACGTGATGCTGCGAACACAGTCAGTGGAAACTGAAACAATCAATCCTCCATGCCTTGTTGGTCTCACCTTGGCCCACGGAAATCGAAAACATAACTGATCCGGTTAGCTAGCATTGATCTGGCGGTTCCAATAGACATGTACGTTGGAAGATTCTCTGGATCCCGCATCTGTATGTCATGGTAATCCGAGGTGAACATTCCACAATAGCATCCGATGTTCGCTCCTCTGACATGTGCTGTAGAAATCCCAGCAGATTCCAGACATTCGTAAACCACTTCCAGCAGTTGTTTCTGTTGAGGATCCATTGCCATTGCATCATCCTTGCTGATCCCGAAAAACCGATGATCGAAATCTCCGAGATTTCGATCGAGGAAGTGACCACGAGACACCGCAGCCTTCCCAGGCCGATCGGGGTCCATAGATAGAAAGTTCTCGGCATCAAAACGTTCCAATGGCACATCGCCATCTGAGGATAGTCCTTGAACAATGTGATCCCATAGATCTTGGGGTTTGTTTATCCCACCAGGTAGACGACACGCCATGCCGACAATGGCAATTGGCTCTTGCCACTGCGAATTTTCCTTCATTGGGGTAGAAGATCGAGGATCCTTTTGGTTTAATGTTGACTCTCCAAATTTCTTCTGACGTGTGACTCAGAAATGATAGTGAAAATAGAAAGTGACCACCTTCTGTCCAACTCTTTATCTGAATATCTTCCTGTCACCTCACGTCATGATATATGCAGTCATGGGTAGGAGAAAAACAACCTGATGGACAATGCGACCTGCACCTAGGCGAAATTGGAAATGGCTCAATTCATGTGCATATGATTTTGCAGCTTTGCCCCTCATTATGCTGCCCACCTAACTCACAGAAAGATTGCTTTCTGCAACGTCATAAGAAATGCAGTCATAGGTAAGGTGGTGAGTATTTACGATCTGAAAGGCTCATAACTGCCCGATCATGAACATGTGTGTTCGAAAAACTGTAGCCACGCCATGCAAACTCCGATTCCATTATTTTCCAAATTTTCCTCGATCAGGGAGCCCACCACCACCTTTTCGTGGCCTGTGTATGATGAGGGCTGCAGCGCATTGTCATGAGTCGTTTGTAAGGTGTATAATGCTTCTTGTCCTTTGGGTCCTCCCAGCACCAATCAGACTTGAGTGGACACGAGTGAATGGCACATGGCATACGATCGTACGCAAGACCTCCAAGTTGATGGCCGACGGCCGTCCGGTAACCTGTTTCTCTGCATCACTATGTGCCTCACGCTCAGCCAGAATCCTACTAATTGCTGATACGCGGCCTCTCTTCTCGGCCCTCTATGACGCACGCTTTGTCTGATCATCATTGTTAAAGCTGTGATTGAAGGCAATGAGAACACTGATCTTTTTGCCTATGCGGGGCAATTTGGTCTATTCACATAGCTGTTTCTCCGCTGGCTTTTAATCAATATCAGTAGAACTATAGAGTTTCTTCAAATCTTTTAACGGCTTATCGTTGACCAACACGGCGATAGCTATCATTCAGGGCGAACGCGGTAACCACTTACGATTCTTTAGCAGTTAGACCTCGGCACGATCCTGAATTTCATAAGTTAATGTAGAATGATGAAACCTTTTCCTCGATTTATACTAAGAGATTGTCTTGGCGGGTCGTTAGCACGGACGGAGCGACCCTTCTTTTGGCGTCTTGGCGGGTCATGAATCATGATTCAGGGTCATGCCGAGTGTGCATGGATAGGACGATCAGACGCACTTCTCCTCTTCTGGACCACCTCTATATTCTCCTCTCCTGTAGCCCCCCTACTCCCAGTGGCGTACCTGGTTCGCAGACAGGTTCGCATTACCCGCTCTTCGTTCGCTCATGTTGTTTTGACTCGAGTAGTCCCCATCACCCCCATCTTCATTCTCTGCGTTTGAATCAAGATCAAGCAGTTGGTCAAGCATCCCCTCCACGGGTACTACACCTGGCTATCTAAGTACTATATCACCTGGTTGGTGCTCCATGTTCTCTGCGCATGGCGACGACTGGACAAAAAGCGAGTATCAATTCAAAAGTAGGTCTCTCTCCCCTTACACCGGGTAGAATAACCGAAAAGCGATGTCAATCGACATCGTAGTCCTCTCCCATATTCTATGGCACAGTTGATGATGATGGATTTTAACGTCGGGCAGCATCCGGTGAGACAGGCGAAGCTGGAGGTTAAAATTCATCGTCATCACCATGCGCGATGGAAACTACGGATATGGTGCCTAGTCCCTACAAAGAAAAAAAAGTAAATTGGCGCCACCCGGAATCGAACCAGGGCTAACACAGATCATTGTTCACCACAATGTGTCGTCATACCACTAGACCATGGCACCGGAAGGGGTGAGAGTTTATCAAAATCTACATATATGAAGGTAAGATCAAATTCATTGCCTTCGGATCATTAGGCGCACTTGCTGGTTAATTAACTAATCTCCTGTGATGTTCTTGATGTTCTTGGAAATTAAGCTTACGACTACGGAGTAAGCGCAGAAAGATCCCGTTCAGAGTTCTTTTCGTGAGATATCACGTGGTTGTCAGATGTCCAATGACAGTCCCACGCCTACCACGCCCCTCACGTGCAAGCAATTGCCCTACATATGCCAGCACAACATACTTCTACTATCAAGAGGTAGAAGCTCTCTTCTCAGGCTTCTCTATGCGCGAATAAGAAGGTGTTGACAATGAACATCACAAATACTGGCCAAATCCAACATATCGGAATCCATCTACAAGAGGATGATAAATAAGCGATAAAGCGTCGTAGAAATCGAACGCAGACAAGAATGGCAGCAATGAGGAAAGAAGGGACATAAGCAAGCGCCCATCTACGGACTGTTCTGACTGTAAAGCCAGCCACTTGGGGATGCGTCTTTTATCAGCCTACTGGTCGCAAATCTGTCATGAGGCATGCCGCATACTGAGCATGTAAATGCAACAATAACATGCTCTTATTGAGACACTGTCCCACTCACTTGGACGCGGTTTTCCACCGTGTCCTCAGAGCCGGAGTAAGCCCGCAGCAGCTGTTCTATGGAAGCCCGAAATTGTTAGGAACTCAATCTGAGTGAGAGTAAAGAAGCGGACTGTTCCGGGCCAAGATTGTGAATGATCTCGGCCCGGTTGAAGAGACGGCTCTATAGTCTCAGTTCGCTCTCCCTTTGATATCTTGGAAATGTACGAAATGCGGAAGCTCGGAATCTTCTTGATAGTCTGCAGGTGCTATATACCTTCCCGTCGAGGAGGGGCTATGTTGACCACTGCGCCCGCCGTTTGTGTCGGAAACTGTCTAGGTTATAAGCTCAGCTCACCACTCCCTTCAACCTCTCCTCCTCTCTCACATCGCGGGGTACTTCGTCTGTTGAGCTGACCCTTTGTTGTATCTTCTCTTGATATCTCGCTCAACTCACTTCGTGTTTCTGTATCTTACCATTCCCGAGATACTCCACTTCAGCACTCATTCCCGTTCTCTCAGCTCAAGTCTGGGGTCCGTAATCCACATATCCGCACCAAACCTTGATCTTTGCGCTCGTAAAGGCTCGATTCGTCTTCACCCATCCACCACACTCCTACTGCTTGTCTCAGGGACTAGTGGAGTGGCGAAGAGTCTCCGAGAACCTAAAAGTCCCACGCCGCTCACTGTTGGTCCGTGTTACCTACCGTCTGCCCGGCTCTTATACAGAAGTCGTCTTAAAGTTTGTTTGCTAAAACGCTGTCAAGCTTTGCCACAAACAATTGTTGTGTATGCCTTAGGTATCAACATGTCAGTTATTAGATACCTGTTGTGGGAGTTCGCTTCCACCTTCCTCCAATACAACTCTTTTCATTTCATCCTCCCAAGTCTACACCGCATCCTTCATCAATAATGTCTTCATCAATCGCTACAACCAGTCGAGACTCCGCCCCCACCACTGTAAGTGCAGAAATTTGCCCCGACAGGAAACCTCAACTAAAACTGTCGTCCGGACAGATTCCTGGGTTAGAAGGACAGCCCAGGAAGACTCCACAGCATAGAGCATGGGAGCCTGTGCGGATTGGCGAACAGAAATGGGCCGTGGTATTCCGCAATGAGCGGGAGATGGCCACATACCTCGGTTTTAGACACACCTCAGAGCTTCGGAAATTTGCAATCTCGTGGGTGTGCCTCGCTGCCAATAAGTACTTCTCGCCGACGGCAGAGAACACCAGTAAAAGAGGACCCATCTCTCTCTTGTCTGACGATGACGCAAGACGTGAGATTGCGGAAGTTCAAGGCTGTCCCTTGGTTGCCTGGCCGTACCAGCAACATGACCGTGAGCACCGGAACTGGAAAATCCTTGCTTGGTGTTTTCTGAAGATGGCCGCCGACATTAGGCGATATAATGATGCCACCGACGAAGCTAACGATCAATTGACCAAGAAGGAACGAGGGGATTTCAAGCTGCGGCACAAGGATATGTTCAGCAAGGGACTGGCGTTCCCCGACGAGACTATTGGATTTCCTAAACCGAATATCGGTCCTTTCGAAGGCAGGGGCGAAACCGAACTCGAAGTCTACAACCGCTGTTGGGAGGTCATGCGGTACCTTAACCATGGCTTCTACGAGAAACACTGGGCTCGACGTTTCCAGACAGCCCACGTCGTCAACAATGGGAAGTACGCCAGTGAGGCGGATTGTGTCCCCTGGATGAGAGGACTCATTCCGGGGATCCTGCCAGCAGAAGCTCCATCTGCAGAGGTTCGCCGTCAATTTGGGGTTCAACGGGGAATACAAGATGACTCGGAGATTCTCTACTGGCGCCTGGGCAAACCGTATATTCCGGTGAACTTAATCTGGAGATTCGCCGAGCCCGATGATGGGAGTCGCCCCGCCGAACAAATTCTTGAACGTGCTCAAATGAAGGATATCCCCGTTCCACCCGCCGAGCAAACCATACCGTGGGATCCTCGCGCCTGCAAGGGTGGTGCCCACTTCCGGGTGGGGATCCGATCTCTTTTGTCATGCGAAGAGCTTGGTCTGCGACTCCAGCATCTCGAGTTCCACTATCACTCGGGGGAAGGAAACTTGTGGATTGTCAAAGATGCTCTCCAAATCACATGGGACGAGATGACCGGTGATTTTACGCACCGGGAGAACTCGGCTTTCTTTGTTCTTGCGGTCCTGCAGGTCGTGGCTGAATAACGCTGGCGAGCAGCTGCCCCCTCAATGTTCATTTGAAGTGAGAACTGATCGTTAGCAGCATGGCAAACACACAAAGTGAGCTTCATGCTCCCAAAAGTCTCTTGCGAGTACTCACTCTTCTCGTGACGGTTACGCATTTGTGAAATGGTATCCTTCCCTTGCATTCGGAAATTACTTTCCCGCTTGCTAATAATCGTAGGCCCGGGGTTCAATATTTGAAAGACACAGTGAAGATTCCCTATGCTGGCGCCGGGCGGGATAAAATCCCGGGCATGTTTTGTATTGCAGGTTCATTGCTATTCTTGACAGATAAGCTCTGTAGATGGGATGTATCTGGTGTCCCGACCCTAACTCAGACTTCAACCAACAGACTCACAACCATCCCCTTCACATGAGCCCTAACTAACCACCAGGCCCCCTCTCCTCTATCTAAACCTTAACAGCGGTCACCTTGTTTGTCATTTCTGTAACATCGTCAAAGGTAAGCGGGACTTCGGGTTTCCTGTATCCCTCACGGTAGGGAATACGTTCTTCTTCTATTAGACAGTCAGTATGCAGTCCCAAATTACTTGTTAACCCAAGAAAGGAATGCAACATACCAAAGAAGGGCTTCACCCAAGCCTTTGGCGCAGCACCAACCTTGTAGTCCCACAGAGTCAACAAGTAAAGCGCTGTGGTACCGGGGCTGCCGCTAATTGCATTCGCCGAAAGATTGAAGCTCGGGTTGACTCTCATAGCCTCCGCCACGCGTGCCGCGCGAGCCTTGGCCGCAACCTCAATAGAGATGTATCGGTTCTTCTTAGGACCACGGTTGTCGTTGAGACCTAGATGTTTGGCTGTCTGCGCCCAGACATTGTGGTCGAAGTGCACATCGTCGCCGAAGTAGATGTCGTTTCGGGACAGCGAGCCGTCGATTTCAATTTCATCGTGTCGGGCGAGGTCGAAGAGACTCCAGGTATTTGGATTACCAGTGGTCGTCAAGTTGAAGTCTACTGCCAGTTGGAAGACGAAGTCCATCGAGTTGGGCTCGTAGTTGTAGCCGCCGGAAATGGCGTTCTGGAATGTTTTCAAATCGATGTTCTCCCCCGAGCGAGGGAGGTAGCCATGGTTGGCTAGAGCGTTTAGGCCGGGGCAGGGGGATCGGCCTGTTACCAGGTTAGTTGTTTCGTTGGAGGTTCGAGGCTTCTATGCTGGATCACTCAACTGGCTCCTGGTAGTGGTGCGCGGTACTCATGGCCTTTGGGCTCCCAGCCGTAGGAGCCAGCTGCAAGACTTAAGAGAGTTGCGTTGAAGAGGTTCAACTTCATGATTCAGCGAGTTGATAGTGGTATTGTTTGTTATTGTAGTTCAATGATTCAGTTTGTGGAGATTGTATGTGATGATGCTCCTGGAATGAATGCGTTCATGCGTCCTTATATAGTCACTCCGTTGTCGTGATGTTGTTGACAGAATCATGTCAAGGAGCGTATTCCTCATGAAGATCAAAGCCCCAGTGCGTATAGATTAAAGTACGCGGATAAGATACCTACATTGATTTGGAATACTCTATACAAAAATACCAACGGTCATGCTGAATTCAGCCTGTCTAGTAGTTAGCCTGTTGTTTAACTTGCAGTCGTGGCGGAGGTATGCCAGTGTAATCTTAAACTATCCAGGGCGGAACTTGCCCGCGCCACTGTTGAGGCTCGTTGGCTTCTATGCAGCGGAAAAGATCTAGAATGACCCCCTTGTTCTGACCGTCATTAAGTCAAACCCAACTTGTATACTCCCTTGTCCTGATTCTCTTCACAAAGCAGTATGTCAGGGCCCAGTAGCAGATATCAAGCCGACATTGTATGGCTGTGCAGCTATTTGTCATGAAAGCGATACTCTCCTGCCTGTCACTATATTAGTGGATGACCGCATCTCCAAGTCCTTCGTAGAGCCGCATGACTCATGAGAGAGGCCATCCACGTGGAATGAGCAGTGGTGTCAAATGGAAATTCGACTATGCTCAGCCTCTGCATGGCCAGGTAGTAGGCTTTACTCCTCTCCAAAAAGCAAATTCCAGAATCCAACGCTTCGTGAATTCTCCGGATATTGTGCTTGATAAGCCGACGAATCAAGAGTGCAGAGGCTCAAGTGGTGACAGTAGGTGTACGGAGTTTGGAGACAATTCCCGCCTATAAACGGAGTTTGCGGCATGATCTAGATATTAACGCCGGTCAAGCCAATAAGAGACTCGTTCTAGCTGTCTGAGGCTCATTCTTGGCGCCGGAGAATGTCTCTTGGCAGATCCACGGCGACCCACGTCGGGACTAAGCGAATACGCACCTGCATCAAACTGCTCACAAACCCGTTCTCTTGGCGTTGAGTGGAAAATCGGTTTACTGCCACTAGCTGATCTTCCAGGTACAGGAAACACTCATAATGTCTTTCTTCAGGTCAATGAAGAGTCAACAGGGGAATTGGGATGTGGGATCACCGGAGTATCCCGTACCCACCTGACAATATGCAGCCGCCCCAAGGATACCCCCGCGAAAAGGAAGTTGATTCTGACAGTTTAGTGGGGTCGGATTCGCATGCCAAGCCGCGGCCCTTTTGGCCCCTTGAGGGGGCGCAGCTCTTCTGAATGTTCGCCTAAAAGGTAATATTCACGATGTTGGTACTGCACACGGAGCTCGGAGTACCTACGGAGTAGATTTCCAAGACATATTTGAATTAGATAGACATGCTTGAGGCTGTAAACCTCACAGTTCGTGTTATTTGACCAATCAGGCCAGCTGAGCAATTTAAGGTTGATGATTCATAGACTTGAAGTGTCAGTTCCATGGTCGGAACATGTCTGGAACCATGGCGCTAGCTTACTCTGTGTGTAAGCCAATTCCATCGTCCGTCATAGGGCTGAATGATTGGACATTTCAAGGGATTATGTATTTGGAATCTGATCTGGAGAGATCGGCTCTGGCCTTGGATGGATGATCGTCTTCATTCTTATAGCCTCCGGGAAGGCAAAATCTTGGAAGATTATTTTCTCGACTTCCTCTCTACTCCCAATCATGAATAAATCAGATCAAGACAGTACTTGGTCTAACTACAAGACCCGCAGGTCTCACAGGAAATCACGGAATGGATGCGAAAAGTGCAAGTTGCGCAGAATCAAAGTATGACATACCACAAAGAATAAGTCGCGCAGAATCTGACCGATGCAGTGCGACGAACTGAAGCCAAAATGCTCACGATGCAATAAAATGGGCCTGGTTTGCGCTTATCCCGTTCGGAGCCCCGGCACCGACAATCTGGAGAAGATATCGGAACAACAGATAGAGCCCTTCCTACAATCCGAATCCCACGTCAATCTCGAAAAGGATAGTTCAGAAAATTCGCCCTGTTCTTCCGCGGTCGCCGGTAGCCCAGGGTCATCGCCAGCGTCCATTCTCTCGCAATCATATATTCCGCACGGATACGATGGGCTCTCCGATGCATTCATGTCGTCACAAGCACACATTCTCACGCCCACAGAGTCCGCATTATTAAATCACTACCTCGAACACGCGAGCAAAGACACAACAGTCGAAGACGAAGAACAATACATCCTCCAAATCGGCATTCCGAACCTCGCAATAAGACATAAGCTCCTCATGAAATCCGTCCTCGCTTTTTCCGCCGTCTGTAAATGCTGCGATATAATCAATCGACCCTCACCCTCCCGCGCAGACCGAAACCAAGTCCTCGTCCTCCTCTCCATCGCAGACCGATACCACATGGAATCCTTGCGTGAAATCCAGGCGACTCTCCCGGGAACTAAGCAATACGATCATATCCTTGCCAATGCGGCAATGATGGGAATGTACGGATCCAGCAGCCATCGTATCCGCATTTGGCTCGCCGAAACGACGTCCTTTCATGATCCGGAACTGGCACGCTTCGCACCCAAAAGCTGTCAGTGGATTCGTCTGTTTCGGGCCGTGCGCGTTGCGTATACCGGTCTGCTGAATGATAGTCTCAGGACGGAGGATGTTTTGCAGACGGCACCTGATACGCCGCCCATTGAGCCGGTTGCTAGTTGTGATTTCCCCGTGCAGTGTCGGTGCAAGGTTGTGACGAAGGGGGAGCAGCAGGCTGAGCCTCAGGGCCACGCTCTGTTTCCGATTCTGGCGGCGACGGTTGTTCCTGCGCTGGAGAAGCTGAGGGAGAGGGCTACGATTGTCGCCGGGGATGAGGTCCGGAGCGGTGGTTTGCCAACTCCTTGCTCGGATCTGCAGGCTTGTTTTACGGCGTTGGAATTGTTCAGTGAGATTGTGGCAGAGACTTTCTCGCTGGAAAACATGATACCGAGTGCTTCCGAATATTCAAATCCTGCCTCCAGGGCCGATGTTGATCCGCTGGGATATGTCTCGAAAGTCTCGCCGTGGATGCAGAGATACTCGGCCCGCATCACTTCCATGATCCCATCGAAGCTCCCGCGGAGATTTATCATGGCCTTTATTCACAAGGCTCCGACGAAATATCTGAACATAGTCGAGGATATGATGAGTCTCATTCAAAGTACAGGGCCGGACCACGGGATAGCCCTGGACTGCGTCCGCCCGATGACTACGGAGCCGAGTCTAGCGCACCAGCTGGCCGTGGATATATTCGCCCACTGGCTGGTCCTGGTTCTGTTGTTGGATAAGGTGTGGTGGATTGGTGGCATTGGGGGCTGGGAGCTGAAGCAGATTGTCTCGCTTAGGCAAGACGTGCGATGGCGGATGTCGCTGTGGGCGACAGATGAAGATTGGTGGCCGGAGAGTATGCTTGAGATCAGTCGACAATATGACAAACATCGAGCTAAATGTTTCCCCTAATCGAAGGAGAAAATGGTATTAATGATTTAATGTGCACAATGACGATGTACCGTGTATGTAGCAAAGACTGGACTGCCAAGTGGCTGGACATTATTCTAAAAAGCGTCGGGCTTATTCTTCTTCCATTCTTCTTGACATAGACTCTAAGGCAGTGTCCACTGTCAAGATACATAGTGTAAAGGGCACACAAAAAAAGAATTGCACTAAGAGGGAATCGAACCCCCGGCACAACATCTCAAACGGTTACCCCGCATGGAAGTGTTATATGTTACCACTACACCATTAGTGCTGTGCATGTCTGGAATGCTCATTTAAATAAATATGACAGAAATAGTCTTTTCCGCGATAGCATCAGCGACAATGATCCTAGTTACATGGCCTGGATACGCAACTTCCCTCGAAATCGGAATTGATCAGGATCAGGATGGCCTAGTACAAAATTGTAACTAAAGAATAGCGAAAACTCCAAATGTCGAAAGATGCGAAATTATACACAGGTGGTGCTTACCTGCTAAGCCTCCACACATGTTCCATCACGATTCACCAAGGGCACTTGAACCTTTACCATATTCGAGCATCTTTAGTTTTAGTGAGATATCAAATAGTTCACACACAATACATGCACAGCACTAATGGTGTAGTGGTAACATATAACACTTCCATACGGGGTAACCGTTTGAGATGTTGTGCCGGGGGTTCGATTCCCTCTTAGTGCAATTCTTTTTTGGTTTTGTTTTTCTCGGTCATGAAGTATCTGTGCCTTTGAGCTTCCCACCCCTTTTCGGTGTGAGTGAAATCCCGAAAATCGAAAATGCCTTACGCGATATTCTTTAGCACCTTTTCGCCCGCGGATCTGGTACTTAAGCTGTGGTGTGGATATACGGGAACCGGCGAAGGCAATTTCACTGAACATCGCTCTTTCGGCACGCCCGAGCCCAGGCCGACAGATTAGGTCTGTCAACATGGACTATTTACATTCAAGTGCCTTGTATGGTAACCATGTAGAGCTGGAGGAAAGCAGCTAGAAAGGCTAATGCTATCCTTCCTAATTGGGAAGACCTGCTTCGCTCACCTCAGGCCGTGTTAGTGCCTGTTGCTTAGGTCAAAGTTAGGGCTGTCTTTTCCAGTGTTTCGTAGAATACACACGCCGCCCTGACGAGTGCCTTTGAACACAGGTAAAACCTGTATAGACGAATCATACCCAGATCCGCTGAACAGGTACCTATACGCCTTCGTGCCTATGCTACTGCCTGTACAGATACCAACGCCCTGGCTCCTGAAATGCATTATTCATATGTACATACGCATAACATACACCCTCTGATATGTATACAAGCAAGTAAAACCCCAGCCTACCCGGCACTGGCAAGCTGGAAGGTCAAATCCACAATCAGACGGACAATGGGATTGCAATGATGAAATCCCACCCGATAAAGAGCAGGAAATAAGAGTATCAAGGTGAGACCCATCCCACCTGCCGTGTTCACCGCGAAACGCCGCCCCGTGTCTAGGTACAAAATTCGCGCATCAAAGTAGGTACTTGCGAGAAGGGGAATCTGGAAAGAATCGAATCTGAAAAGAAAAGGGATGATGAAATCAAAAACAAAAACGAGACAAACAAAACGAGTAACGCATGACAACAGAAGACAGACGCGGTGACAAAGGAAATAAGGAAATTGAGGAAAGAGATCAGATCGAACCCTGAGGAGAGAGACTGGGTAGAGATGGAGAGATGAGTGTGTTGTGACAAGATCTGCCGAGCGCATATGGATATGATAAGGCAAGTAAAGCTGAAGCAATGCGGATGGGATATCCTGACGCAAACATATGAGAAACGGGAATGAAATGAAATGAAAAACGACAAACCCCGGAAATGAGAAGAGAGACTTTTGATGTCCTGCATTTTGGAAACCAAATCAAAAGAGAAATACAGACTAAAACGATCAGATCATTTGCTCAATGCTCGTGTCGAGACGGGACGAGACGCTGCAATGGCATGATTAATACCCCCGTAGACCCTGCTACAAGAGATTCGGAGATTCAGACGATTATGCAGTACAAGGAGGAGCTCCAGCCTCCGGTTTGACTCTGTATGAGTTGAGTCTGCTGATGAGAATATAGATGAGTACTGGTATCGGAATCAACCGTTGACCATATCGTCCAAAGCCATCTTGCGCCGTTTGACTGGTCTGTTGTCGTGATCTTCAGTCTCAGCGATGGGTGGGTCGGCCCTCGTGATGGACGGTGAACTGCCGGTTGGCATCTGTATTGGTGATGGTAGTTCCATTGGGCCGAGGTGGCGGGGGATAGGATCCATTGTAACGCTTGTGATGGAGGAAGAGCGGTTATGCGGGAGAGAGTAGTTGAAGGCCGGACCTGCAGATCTATGGAGCGGTGGGTGGCGAGTGTCGTAGAAGGGTTCGTCTCGGCCTGGAAGAGTCCAGTTTGTCGGATAGGGGTCGCTCAGACGATGGATATGATGCGGTGGAGGTGGTGGTCCGGCTGTGGCCTGGTGTATTGGAGGGAGACGAACTGGTGATTCGATGGTGTATGGATCCCGGGGTGATAGCGGGACTCGGGGGTTCGTCATCGTAGGGCGACTGTGGTTGCCTGGGTTTTCCGAGTACGCTAGATATGGTGTGCCGACTGGCGGCGGTTGGTGTTGAGATGGTGATGTTGGTGGTGGTAATGCCGGGACGCCGTAGGGCGGGAAACGTCTCTCCATGCCACCTGCGATGGTGTTCCCTTTGAGGGCTGGATTGAAGCCCCCCGCCATTGGCATGTACGCCGAAGATACGTATGGATGTGTGGAAATTGAATGCGATGGCGGCCCAGATGAAGAGAATGGTCGTCGACTCACACCTCCTGGCATCGTCGGGGAGGGGTCCATTGGCCGCGTCAGGGGAAAAACCGAAGCGGACCATCGATGTGGTGTCCGTGTACCTGCTGAGCTTACCTCACCCAGACCCTGGAGATCTGTCATGGGCCGTATTTCACGTGAAGAGGTGGCCCGATGCATGATTGTCCGCCGTGGGGGCATCGTTGGTTGGGCCTCAGCTGGGATGGTCGGGCTATCCAAATGCGTTGTGTAGGACCTAAGGGACGATTCTTCTGCTTTCAACGGGGGTCGTCCTCGCTTCTTGTGTGTAACATCCACGCAGGTTGACTTTGATCTCCCTCTGCTGGTTAGTGGCGGTGCTACTCCACGGGAATTTCCAAACTTACGGCTTTGCCTGCCAGAACACATCTTCGACATGGGCGAGCTGGATCACATCCAAGATGCTTCTTCTTGCAATTGACGCAGGCTGATGCTACATGAGCCTTTGTACGTCGGGTTGACTTTTGTGCCAGTGAGCGGCCTGCTGTGGGATGAGCTGGGTCCGGTCCTGGAAGAGAATATGGCGGCGCTCCTGGGAGTTGTCGTGGCGAGGTAGCATATAGCGGTCCCTGTTCGTTATACCCCGGTCGAGGGAGTGACTCGCTAACCGGTGCCTGCGGTATCTCCAGGGCAGATCCAGGTACAGGTACAGCGGACCGCTCAACCGTGACTTCAGGTGAGGGTGGACGTTCTCGAGCCTTGGGCTCTGCGGATGGCCCCGAGGGTTCTGCTGGAGGGGATCCAGGCATATATTGACGGGGCATCGGAGCCCGAGGGCTGCATTCACGAGCATTGGGAGACCAAGGTCGATTCAACGGCAGCCGCTCTGGGCCCGAGTTGAACCGGGGCTGTCCAAACTGGGAGGCTGTGAGGCTTGGGGGGTGAAGCACGAGTGATTGCATCGGGCGTTGGGTAGAAAAGGAAAAGGGCCCACGGGGCAAATGCTTCTTTCTTTTTTTCCCGTCTTTTTTTCCTTTTCGTTGGGTAACTCCCCAAACAGGTGATAGATTCACAAGCAATGATGGCCGACTTTCCTTTCTGTCTTTTGCAGCAGCATATCTGACGAATAGAAAGCGTTGGGAGAGGGGAAGCAAATCAAACCCAGCGGTGTGGAAAGAGAGTAGTAGAGCAAAAGAAAGCAGATCAATATCGGGTCGTCATTGAGTCTCAGCCAGTCCGAGGAGGCCTTCCAGCTTATAATCGGTTGAAGGAGAGATCCGCTATTGGAGGAGTCAGAAAATAGACTGCATCGATCAGCGGGAGATTTCAGATCATGACAGCAGGGCACAGGGTTACTCATAGCCGCGCATGTCTTCCCACCCCAGGGCGACTTATTGCATGGCGGTCGATCATGGAGCTAGGATCAAGGTGCAGTAAAATGTCAAAGCCCCCCACCGCACGCCTTACCTCTGTGTCTCGATCACACGTCCCACGTTCCCTCTAGGTATTGAAGGGGCAAGAGCAGTAAACGGGGTGAACTATACCGAAAGTGAAGATGCACCCCTCCCAAAGGGGGTATGAATTGGTACACAGCAGGTGTTTATTTCGAGGTCCATTGAGGAAATCATTCCAAGTGAATTAGACACAATACAAAGAGGTTTCGATAGTAAAGAAGCAGCCAGTTTCCATATAGAGAGAGTGTGTGTCCAAGTCAGAAAGTAGTGGTCAATGCAGACGCTAGTAGTTGATAGACTTGGATCTACCATGACGAAGATCATTTGTGAGTGGCCCCACGGGGGAGTTCTCTTTTCCAGGCTAAATTAGCCTCTTTTTTGGTCTTTTTGACTGGTTATAATATCCATAATATACATACAGTACAGTATACTGTATTTCTTTCCAATTCCTTTCTTTAATTTCCAGGGGGTATCTTTTCCCCTCGAGTTCAAGGGTGACTTGCATCAGACAGAACGTCAGTGACCGGGAGAACGGGTAGAAAGGAAGGGATCGGATTCCACTAGTGAAAGGAGACTTCTTTTTTCTTCTTTTTTGGAGAGGGGCGTATGCCAATCAGGGCTGAGGAAGCAAGGCGAAAACGATTGATCGACGTCGGCGCCCGCAGCCATTGCCAATAGTCGAGCCCGTGGATGTGCATTCCGTGTACTTTTTCTCCGTACAGGTGACAGATTACCATTAAACACATTAAAGACAAGTAGAAAAACATCTAGACTCTGGAAATCAAGTAGATAGTAACCCCATTACTTAATTTCACTTCTATGGGTTGCAGTGGTGGTGATATTGGCTATTGATTATTTCCGACTCATAAGCCCTAAGCGGGCCTAAGGTATCGACTGCATACTCCCCGTAACTATAAAAGACTCAAGTCTGAATAATTCGCCTTTCAGATCTACCACGTATTCTCTATAGGTACCCTCCAAAGAAAAAGAAATACTGAACCCTTAACCCTTAACGTCTTCGTAAATCCCCGTTATTCCCTTATTCTCCGGGCAAATCATCAGAAAGAAAACTCCTTTTATCCTCCGTCTAGGGGTTACTGTTACAATCAACCGCAGATCAGAGATGGAAAGGTCTCACAGGATTGTTATGCTTCAAGAAGGTCGGACAACTGCAGGCACCGTGACTCTCCTTCTTTATTTACACGGTATACGTACCCCGTATATTGATTATACCCATTTATCCTTTGTTTTAGCTCAAATGGTTTGCGTGTGATACCGAGTCTCGCAATAACCGCCCGTGGTACCCTCCACCGGTGCTTTTTGCTGCTTTTGTCGCGATATAAACTCGGACTTCTCCACTGGAGACAGGGAAAAGAAGAACAGGGTGAGAAGATATCCCTCCGAGGGACTTGAAACCGAGGAATCTTCCCCTTCTTATTCTTATGTACTTGATTTCCGGGGATCCCAACGAAGATGTGGCTGCAGCCTTTCCCTGGGGCGATCACATTGCCCTTTCTGCGTGTGCGTCTTGTTGATCCCCGTCATCCCTGGCTTGAGCTGCAGGTTTTCGATCTCACGTCATGAGAGGCGATAGAGTAATGCATACCTATATACATCATGGTGATGAGATTAGGTATGGAGTATCTACGGGGTAACTACGAGTTACTACGTAGACCATTAGTTCCCTATGTGCCTATCTTTACTGAAATCTGTACGGAGACAATATGTACTATGATGCTACCTCCGACGATTCGGCAGCATCCGAAGGGAAAAGGAGTGTGGAACATGCGGCACGCGGAGCAGCAAGGGGTCTGTCACCCCCGTTCATGCAAGACTACGCAGTAAGTTATATACTAGCCCTGGTTGATTTATGAATGCCAATCATACTAACTACCGCTTCAATCCTTTGAATCCACTTTCGAAAAGACTATCTCCAATAATAATCCACTGGATGTCATTATTTGCGTCGACTGATCAGATCAAAAATCGCCGACGCGTTTCTTAGCGTTGAATAGTTCCGGATTCTACGGAGATTATTCGGCTTTATTCATAAAATTTCCTAGTAACCCTATTC
Source organism: Penicillium sp. DV-2018c (assembly GCA_028827535.1). NCBI lineage: Eukaryota > Fungi > Ascomycota > Eurotiomycetes > Eurotiales > Aspergillaceae > Penicillium > Penicillium sp. DV-2018c. Next base: position 3,195,553 of record JAQJAA010000002.1, read on the forward strand.
TATGGACTTATTCGATGGACTCTACGGAGTAATGGTTCTGATATACTATTTACCATACCGTGTGCACTTCACCATATGCTCGGAATTCTCCTAGTCCTGTATCTAGTCTCCAATGAACAACAGGGTAATCCAGCCACTAGGGGCGTGATTGGGCCCGTTAGCACATTTCGAGCACCGTGCAAGGTTGATCTAGGCTTTTAAAAGGTTTAAACGTGATGACCTCGTGCAGGACCAATTTCAATCTCGAATTGGCTGAATTTCCAATCTGTCTATTCTGGCGAATCGAGTCCAGGCTACACAACTTCCTCGTGGTGAGCTGGCCGGTTCCTAAACCTCGGATTCACGCTGAACGTCGGAGTGAACTACCTAGCAAATAGAATACGAATGAAAATTAGAATAAAGTAAAAAATCTCCGAACGAATTTAATGGCATTGGTATCTCGGAAATATAGACAACTATCTAAAACAGTTTTGACAATCACCGCTTCCTCGACGGCCGAGCATTCTTCTCCCGACGCCGTTGTTGCTGATTCCGCGCCTTGCGGATGTCATCCGTAGACCGAAGCTCGCTCTTGCCACCGTACGCCGCACCTCCCAATTTCTCGTGCTGCCGCTCACGCGCCGCTTCATTCTTCTTCTTCATCCGGTCGTAGTCACCACGTAGAGGATCCGCCCGCTTAGGCGCTTTGTCTTGGGTGTGGCGGAATCGTCCAGTGGCCATGCGCGAGTTGTTGGAATTGTTGATACCGGGTGTTTCCGCCTCGCCAACGCGAGGCATGCGCTCCACGCGCTTACCCTTCTTCCATGCCTGGAAGCGACCGCTGCGGAAACTGGCGGCGATCTTCGCTCCACTCTCGCCGCGCACCAGTCGGCTGCCCTTGGAGCCATCCTCGTCGTTCTGTCGCGCAACGTACTTCTTGTGTCGCTTGTCCCAGCGCATGATCGAGCGCGCTTCGCCGAATCCGCGCTTGCCTTCGTCGCCGTTGAGGTCCATGGTCGCGTTGCGGGACTCGCTGGCAAAGTTGGAGTTCGTGCCTGAGTGCACTCCGTAAGCCTTATCTTCGGCCATGTCGGTGTTCTGAGGTTTGTAGCCCATGAAGTAATCCGGATTCTGGAATGCGGCTGCCGCATCTTTCTTTTCTCCTTGCTTGCTTTTGTTATTGTAGGCAGAGAAAGTGACCTCGAGCTCGTCGTCTGAAGCCTCCGACATGTTCTCTCCAGCTTGCGCGGGAATATCCTCCTCAGCCTCCTCGTGGCCCTCCTCGCCCGGAGCAGGCAACCCAAGTGCCGCCAACTCGGCCTCTGCTTTGAGATCTGCCCGCTTTCGCTTGTTCTCCACACTGGTGCGGAGTCGTCTGATGGTGTCAACGGCCTCATTGTCCGCCACTTTACCGCCTCGCCGGTTGTTCGCCTCGAAAATAGTTTCCTGAGGCCGGTAACCACCAATGCGAGCCAGCATATTCTCGCGCTCCACTTCCAGCTGACTGGCCGCGTCGTTAAACAGCGGGTGAATTTCAGACCAGTGATCAGAGGACACAACTTCCTTGGCCCGTTTCGCACTTTCCGCTGAAGCTGCGTTGCGCGTACGAAGGTACAGCTTCTCTCCCTTTTGAGAGACCTGCTTCTGTCCGAGAATATCTAAATCATCGTCAAGCACCTTCTGCACCCACTCGCATGCACGGGAAATTGCTTCTCTCGGCAGCGTTCCGACAACCACGTCCTCTGCAAAGTTGAGATCTGTACCATACTGCCGACCGAGAACCAGCCTGCGACCCAAGAACAGCTGAAGATCGAGAAGGTAGGGCGTATCCTTATCACGGACAAGACTGTAACTCCATCCCTTTTGGCCAGCACGAGCAGTACGACCGACACGGTGGACAAAGATCTTTGGCTGTGAGGGGAAATCGTAGTTGATGACGTTGGCAAGAACAGGAATATCGATACCTCTAGCAGCCACGTCGGTGACAACCAGGATGTTCGAAATACCAGATCGGAAGTTTTGAACATGCTGATTACGGGCAGTCTGGTCTAGGGAACCGTAAGCGTAAGACGTGGCAAAGCCCGCCTCGACAAGGAGAGAGTAGAGGTAGTCGACGTGGTGCTTGGTTGCAGCGAATACAATGGTTGAGTGTTTGGTAGGGGACTCCTTGAAGCCACTCGGCAGCCGGACATCGGATCTCTTGCGCTTTCTTGAAGGGTTTTCGGCTTCTTGACGCAGTTTCTTTCCGATTTCTGTCTCGCCAGTGGGCATCTTAATGATTTCGTGCAAGATGTGTAGCAGAGCACCTTCTTTGTCGGATGATTTGACAGCAAAGAAGGCATTCTGTAGATCAGGGGAGACCTTGTTTTCCGTATCCAGACGAATCAAACATGGCTCCTGCAGACCAGCACGTGCAAACTCCACGAGCGACTTGGGCAATGTGGCGGAGAAGAGAAGAGTCTGGCGGGTCGTGGGCAGGCCATGCAGAATCTCGGTCAACTGTGCAGCGAAACCCATCTCGAACAATCTGTCGGCTTCGTCGAAGACAACGTATTTGATGCTAGAAAGATCCATGTCCATCTCAACCTTCAAGTGCAAGAAACGACCCGGTGTCGCGATGATGATATCGGGGTTGTTAGCCATCATACCGAACTGATCTTCCAGACTATCACCACCAATCAAAAGCACCGATGTCAGATTGGTTCCCTTGCCCATCTCCTTGATGACCTTCATGGTTTGCAAGGCCAGTTCACGCGATGGGGACAAGATAAGAGCACGGGCGCCGAAGGTGGTGCTATGGCTCTTCAACTTCTCAATCATAGGGATAACGAAGGAGGCAGTCTTTCCGGAACCGGTTCGAGCCATGCCCACCACATCCTTGTCATCCATAATCACGGGAATGGTCTTTCGCTGAATCGGCGTGGGCACGGAAAATCCTTTGCGGGTAATCGCTTTCAAGAGGGTACCGCTAAGACCCATTGCCTGGAAACCACCACCTTTCTTGACGGTCCGGCCCTTGAGATTTGCGGCCTTTCGGTTGGCTGATGCCTGTGTGTTTGCGATGAAAGCCGCATCGCCATCGTCTTCGTTTAGGAAGTCCAGGTCTTGATTGGTATCGGGCTTTTGGAGCTTTTTCTTGAAGGGAGGTTTTCCACTGTCATCGGAGTCGCTGTCATTTTCAAGGAGGGCGGTTGTGATGTCGAACTCGTTCTCCGACTCTTCGGGGGAATCGGCACGGCCAGCCATAGCTATACTATGAAGCCTCGACTGATACGAAATGCGTGGAATGCGGTGATAAGCGTGGGGTCCTGCGGCTCGTCAATGCCGGGTATTGTTGGAATCGCAAAATGCTATAGAAGAATGAGTGTCCTGCAAGCAATCCTCGACTGCTTAGACTTCAGACTCCTGAAGAAAAGTCTAGTCGCTTATCTCGCTGTCTTTTTCGAGCCGCAAAAAAATGTTGGAAGAATCAAAGGCGGTGAATGTCGGATCAACCATCGCCCGGGCGCAAACAAAAATGAACGATCAATCGGGAGGCGGTATTCTCTGGCAGAACACGATCCCCGCGACGCGTGGGACACGCTCCCAATCGAGTAAAATGGTGTTGGAAGACAGGCTGAACCTTGAGATTTCCCCTTCACAACTCGACACAGCACAACATGGGTATGAAATATCCCACAGGCCCACTGGTCTATCTACCCACAGCTAACTCATTTATCAGACGGCAGTTACAACAATTATGGCTCTTTCAGCGGCGGCGGCGGTGGTGGTGGATTCATGCCCGGCGAAACGAACAGCCCAGCAGGAGGCAAGGTATGCAGAAGAACCCTGGAATTCTATACAGGATATCAACTAAGAATAAATCCAGACCTTCGATCGGGACAATAAAACCCTCCGACCAGTGACAGTGAAACAAATTCTCGACGCCTCGCAGCCCTTCCCCGAAGCCCCATTCCAAATCGACGGCGCCGACGTCGCCAACGTCCTTTTCATGGGACAGATACGCAACATCAGCACACAGAGCACCAATGTGACATACAAGATCGATGATGGTACAGGCGAAATCGAGGTCAAGAAATGGGTTGACTCCGCCACGGCAGACAGCATGGACACCGATGACCCCAAGCCACCCGCCGATGGAAAGGGCGAGCTCCAGCTCAACGGCTACGCCCGAGTCTTTGGCTCTATCAAGTCTTTCGGTAATAAACGGTACATTGGCGCTCATTCCGTACGGGTCTTGACGAATATCAATGAGTTCCATACTCATCTGCTGGAAGCTACTGCTGTGCATCTCTTCTTCACTCGTGGCCCGCCTGGTGCTGCTCCTGCTGCGGGCGGGAATGCCGCTGGTGCCGATGCTGTTATGGGAGGTGCGGGTGAATACAATGAGCAAAATAAGGCGCTTGCTTCGATGTCCCCTGTTGCGAAGAAAATTTATCAGCTGCTCCAGTCGGAGCCTCAGGACCATTCCGGTCTACATATGCAGGTTATTGCTTCGAGATTGAATATCCCCGTGACCGAGGTTGCTAGGGCTGGCGAAGAGATGCTTGGTGCTGGTTTGGTCTTCTCTACCCTGGATGACCAGACCTGGGCTGTGCTGGAGTACTAGAGGAAAAGAGTGTTCATGTCTATGACAGTCGTTAAAGCCGCATTCAAACTCCAATGATATTATGATCTATCGTCTTGCATAGGAAAGTTATTTTGGGCTGCCCCGTATCTGTGTAGCCTCAGTAGGGGCATATAGTATTCTAGAACATTGCTGAATCCCAAATCACAATGCCACCGATGAGGCAGATGAAGTACAGAAAAGCACGTCGCTTGGAATATGTAACAATTTTGTTTCATGAGCCGCATATCAGGTCATGGAGAGGCATAACATCGTATGAACGTACTGAGGGTCATTCAGGTCAACTCGTTCCTCGACATAGCTTCCTCGACAGACCGGTCCCAATTGGCTCGGCTGATAAAAATGCCCTCAATGAGGGAAACGAGACCAAGCGCAAGGGCAACTCCAGTCCATAAGCCCATGACGCCCCAGTTCAGAGCAAATGTTGTTCCCATGCTCAGGGGCATGGCAATCACATAGTAACAGAAGAGCTGTATGTAGCCGCCCACCTCCTGGCGACCCAGACCACGGAGGATTCCATTGCAGTTTGCTGCGAGAGCATCAAAAAGTTGGAAGGCCGCGCAGAGTGGGAGAACTCGTGCCACAATCTCCACGACTTCGGGATCAGAACTGAACAACCTGGGAATATACGACCGCAAGACTGAGAGAAGAATCATGTTGAACGTGCCGACTAGTACTGCTCCACAAAAGCTCACTTTCGCGGAGGTCTTGGCGGCATCCACCAAGGTAGCCCCGATCAAATTCGCTACCCGTGTGCTACCCGCAATAGACAAAGGGAATGGAATCTGCCATGTGATACTGGAGATGGTAGCAAGGATGGACTGCGCGGCGAGTTCGGATGTGCCAAGGTAGCTCGATGCCAGTGTCAGGACCTCGAAGGCTAGACATTCCGCTTCGACCATGATCAGCCCTGGGAGAGCGAGACGGACCATGGGGCCCCAGTTCTGGAATGCTCGTCGGGTGAAACCGCACCAGCACTCGGATCCCACGAAGAAATAAACGTAGATGAACAGACCAATTGGGAGGAGCGTTTCTGTGATTACGACGGCGATCGGAGCCCCAATGAAACCCCATTGAAGTTTCTGATATGTACAGTTAATATTGTCCTCGGCGGAAAGTTGGCAAAAAGCCGGAAAGTACTTACCCAGACTAAGAACCAGTTCATAAAGGCATTCAGTGGCGCGCAGAAAATTAACACGTATAAAGAGGCTGAAAATACACCTTGGGCCTGCAGATATCTCTTGCCACTCTCGAAGCAAGCATATCCCGGGGTTCCCAGGAGAGCGACTCTCAGATACAACCCAGCCATCTCAGCGACTTCTTTCTCTGGTACAATCTTGGCAAGGATATACTCCGAGAAGTACCAGAGCACCATGATTGGAATGGTAATTACCCAAAGGAAATACACCATGCGCAGCATCTGCAGGCCTACCAGCTTCCTCTTTCCAGAACCATAGGCCTGGGAACACAGTGTATCCAAACTGGTCGCCAGACCCGAGTACACCGCATTCCCAGTAATGGTAACAGTCATACTGGCGAGACTGACGGCTCCAAGCTCTTCCTTGCCCAGGTGGCCAATGGTGAAGATACTAGCCACGGTCAAGGAATACTGCAGCAAGAAAGTGACCATGAGCGGCAAAGAGTATCTTCCAATGACCTTTGCTTCGCGCTGCCATGTCGTGTGGATGAGGCCCGCTGCAACAGCTTCGTCCCATTTTCGGTCAATTTCCTCATGGTCCATCGTAGTGGCCTCAGTATCGGCAGGTCTCTCTACAAGTAGAGCAGTCGTTTCGCTTGCCGTGTCCATGTCGGGTTCTCTGCTTCTGGATCGCCACGAAGAGGCACTTGGCCGTCGAGACGACTGTCCTTGGCCAATAGCAGCGGACAGCAAGCCACTCATCTTGCGATGTAGCCCGTGGGATTTCCCATGCGCATATTCGAGTGGAATGACATGATTATCACTCAACAGATGCCGTTCCTCCTCAATTGCTTGGTCGCGCTCACTTTGTGAGAGAGCCTGCTGTTCCCCGGTCCAGGGAATCACAGTTGCATGACTGACAGAGGTGAAATAGCCTGGCCGACGATACGAGCCGGCTAAAGAGCGAGGGTTGGTGCCGGTATAACTACCTGCCGGTCGGGCTGTTGGGGTATCGGAAGCTTCAGATGTGGGCATTTCTTCCTCATCGCTGTATTCTGCAAGATCCCGTGCGATTGCTGAGGCAGCAATGGGTGAGCTGGATGCAAAGGATCTGCTGAATGAGCTTTGATGTTCGGCGGAATCCACCGTGCGGATGTTTCGGGGGCCCATGATAAGATGTGGAGATGAAGGTATGGAAGCGTTACGGCCACCACATCGTCTACAGTAAGATATGATTAGATAGGGCGAGCCCGGAGCCAAGTCTCTAATATGGAGTTGGAGATAGTTGAGGAGAATGAGAAGGCTGGAAAAAAAGCTGGATGCGGAGGTGTACTCCGTATTTGTTTAACCAATAATACCGTAGATCTGCGCTAGCGTTGTACCATCTCGTGCCAGTTCGTGTACCGAGTCCTGCGTAACACAGAAATCGAGTTTCAAGCAGGATGGACAGGCGCAGTGAACACTCATACAACAGCAAGGAGGGATATGAGTCAGACTTAGGTTCACAGGTTGATGGTGTTCTTCTCGCTATACCTGCTATTACAGGTACAATCTTGCTAACGTTCATTACACGGACCTTGTGAACCCCGCTAAGACCCACTAGGAAGCTCGAGGGTGTCTTCGAGTCCGATCGAGGGAATCGATTTACATCTTGCGGGTTAGTTATGTATTCATAGTTTCAAGGTCATTACATCAACAGCTCGCATGGCTTAGCGGTAAAGCGCATCACTAGTAATGATGAGATCCTCGGTTCGATTCCGAGTGTGAGCAATTTCTTTTTTTGCTTTTGTTATTATTACCTACGGTCTCTCTACCCATTCCATTCTTCAATTCACGCCGGACTTTTTACTAAGTCATAATGTTGTTCTTGTTTTTATCTCATTCTTATTCTTCTGTTTTGAACTTGCTTAACCTAGTCTACGGGCACCAATGGATAGGGTCCCGACGTGGGGCGGAACTGCCAGTACATACCCGTGACCCGGCACACAATATATAAGTGGAACACGGTTGACGGGCATGGATCAATCTCTGCTCACATCAGAACCTGACTCTCAATAACTACCTAAGTACTGCGTACGGGTGCCCAGAGTTACGCCGTGTAGACCGTAGAGTCAGACTATACGGCGACACGATAGGTATTTACTTAATCACCAAATGAGACAACCTAGAGCAGAAGCAGAACAAACTGTGACATCACTCCGAAAACAGTAACTATTGAGCATCACATGACCGCTCGGTCTTAGACCCTCCGGCCTCCACGCCCCGGAGGCCGTCCCCAGGCTTTCTCCAGGTTCCATGCCGGAGATGATGATCTCCGACTCACTCCGAGTGACAATCCCCCCACCATGTCCCAGACGGTGACAGAAGTCGGGGACGTTCGACCCCGCTACAACCCCTTGATCAACCCGGTACATTCCAAGCCGGTTCTCGTGGAAGAGTAAGTAGAAAATGCTCGGATGGAGTGCAGCACGCTGCCCGGTGTGGCTTGATCCCTTACATGCTGCTGAACCCTCATGTTCAGCGCTGGCGTACCCCGTGGTTTTCTCCTACCCCGCCTGCATGCCTTGTCCAACAGAAGAGTTTAATTGACCCATTCTGCACAAAAAGACACATCGAGTCCCAACGTCATATCTTCCTCTCACGCCCTTACTTCGGCGCTCTCCTATTCGAAAATAGCACATCCGACGCCCGCGATCACTGTGCCAATGAGCGCACTTTTCTCTCATGGCTCCGGCTGTCGATGTACCTCGCTGTGGTATCGCTAGCTATCATCATTTCCTTTCACTTTCGTGACCAACCCACCGGCCTAGAGAGACGCATGGCTCTGCCGCTCGGGATCATCTTCTGGGTGCTGAGTTTGACCTGTCTGCTCAATGGGTTTGCAAATTACTCGCGCACGGTCAGGAAGTATGCGCGCAAGGCGGCGTTAGTGCAGAGTGGTTGGAAGACGCAGGTTGTCTTTACGATTGTTGGGGTAGTGATATTGGGCAGTTGCATTTTATTTCTGTCGACGGATCCGACGCAATGATGGTCATGCCAGCCTGAGGTGTGACGCACAATATTTTTGGCGTTGGCGTTGGCATTCCTGGGCGTTTCAGCTACTCATTACCTTAACATTCATCGCATTCCCCGCACTTAGGTATGCCTACCCCGGCTTCATTACAATACCATGGGATATTACCGGAGATGAGTCCAATATCCATATTCAAGCCTGGAAGATGCTATATCCTGTATTCCGAGAGTACACCGAAAAAGGGAAGATCCAAACAAGGTGATATACTAATAATCGTTCAGTGCGCAGAGGTATAATTCCATGAGTCGCGTAAAGAAGGGGCGCTTGCCCTATGAGATGCAAAGAAGACAAAAGAAACAACAGACACCCGAAATGTAACCAAATGCAAAAGATATATGTTTGAGATCCTTTACATCCGACGGATCTCCTGCTCGTTCTTATACTTGTCCAGGGCAGGTGTATCAAGGTGGCTCCACCACTCGAACAGCATTGAATTGCAGATGAGCTTGAACCAGGGAGTGAATGTCAACCCGGGTTTCTCGAACATTGCCTTAAGCTCATCGGCGGAGACGTAGGTGGTGTCCCGGACCTCGTTCAGGTTGGGGTTCAGATCGACATCGGCCTGGATAAAGAGAATGTAGTCGACTAGATAATGTTAGCGACTCCATGATCCAAATTGTTTGTGCATGGTACCGGAGTGGACTTACTCTCGTGTTCACCCCACTTTCCATCACTGGGAGCCTTGTAGTGGATTCGGGTGAAGAACTCGAACTTGTCCAGGGGCACCTGCTCTGCCTTAATGCCCAATTCGTGGTCCAGCTTGCGCTGCGCAGCACGCTTCACACCCATAATGGCAGCATCCAACTCAGAACCTGTCTCACCCGGGATTCCGAGAGGGTGCGAGCAGCAGGTGTTCGTCCACATATCGGGGAATGTGATTTTCTCAGTGGCGCGCTGCTGGAGCAGAAGGCGCTTTTTAGAGTCAAACAGGAAAACTGAGAACGCCCGGTGAAGAAGTCCCTTGTCAATGTTGGTCATCAAATGGCCTGTTCAAAGGCGACTGTCAGTCCCTTATCTCAAAATTGTAATCGCCACTGCCCCGCCTTTTGGCGTTTCTGGGGGTGATACAGGGGTGTAGAACAGGACGTACAGAGTTTCTTGCTGGCACTCCCAATAGGCCGATCATTGTTATCGAGAACGATGCACACCTCATCCATGAGACGAACTTGCTCTTCATCATAGCCCTCGAGCTCGCTTCCGCGGGTGGCATTCGATGTGCTGGTGGGGAGGATTTCACGGGCCAGCGATGTATCGACCTCGGGGAAGAGTACGGCGACATTGTCGGCCGTGATCTCAGGATAACTGGTCATGGTAACGGTTGCGCTCATTTTGCCCGAGGAGTGAAGTTGGAAGAAAGGAATCCCAACAAACTTCAAAGAAGACAAAAGTCAATGTGTTGGTGCCCGAGGCGGCAAAGATCGGCAGTTTTGCCCCCCGGCCGATCTTCAGACCCGCCGCCCCTATCGAGACTGCATCCTCCGTACGGAGCATGCGGATTAAATTCCATTGGAGAGAGGGTGATGTGGTCCTGCGTTACAGATAAAATCGGATTCCAAATTGGATATATCGATATCGACGACATGAATTATGTTGCCTATGGAAAGCTGAACCGGCCCCCCTCCCCCCAACCCACTGACTGACGGTCCTCATACCGGGCTTTGGACAGCTTGATCTTGCTCCACCCCTTGATCACTTCACTTCAGGAGACTAGCTAGACTCTCCAGCTCTGCGATTTCCTCCGATCCCAAGAGTCCCAACCCTTCTCGCCGAGTTGGCGCCTTCGGGTCGAACACAGGCTTCTCAGCGAGCGAAGTCACTCGTGTTCCATGTCTCGGCTGGGATCCCTCATAATCCCAGCTTGCATTGTGGATGGTGATGCTATGAGGACACAGTTAATATCAATACCAAGGATGTTCTCAGGCGTTTGACCCACCGGTTATCCCACAAGGCACTCGTGCGGGGACTCCACTTAAAACGGACTTGAATATCCGGGTTCTTCTCATAAACGTCGAATAGATATCCCAGAATCACATCGCTTTCAGCCTTGTCGAGCCCAACGATGCGGTCCGTCATCGCCCGGTTTACCCACAGTGCTTTCCAGCCGGTAGCTGGGTGCACACGAACAATGGGGTGCTCGCGCTCCACATACTTAGGCCCTGCTTCCGGGTTCTTACGGTCGAGATATGGATGAGCGGAGCGGTAAATGGCGGTTCTTCCATCGATCAGCTTACGAAATAATGGCGACAACTTCTCGTATGCTGCATATCCACTCGCCCAGAGCGTATCACCGCCGACCGTTGGCACAGTGTCATTGTGGAGATGGGTTACTCCGGCGGGCTGTCTTTCGTGCACGAGATCACTATGCCAGCGGGATGCCCCTCCCGGCCGACGGAAGCTTGCTGCCGCCTCTTCTGCTTGCAACGCTGGCCACATCACGCTGACGCCGGGAACGCCTGGCACATGGGGTACTTGAGGCTAGCAGAGGAGAACATGGTTAGCGGGTAGTAAATGCATCCGCTGGATTGGAAAAAACATACATGGATCTCGATCTCTCCATACCACTCTCCTAGTTTCTTCTGTTGCTGAGGGGTGATGTCCTGATCTCGGAAAAAGACAACGCTCCGTTCGGCGATTAGCAAGCCCAGCTCATCCTTCTGTTGGTCGGTCAGATCTTTCAGTTGCAGACCGACGATCTCAGTTCCGATGTGCCTGGTCAGTTGAATCACTTCCTTGGCTGCAGACAAAAGCGCTTTCTTCTGGGGGTCAGCCCGGCTGCCGGGATCTACGTGAGGTCGATCATAGTTTCGCACGTTGTAAACGTCGTCGACATAGAGCGGACGAGCTGGACGGTACGGGTAGCCGTCACTGAGGTCTATACCAGCTTTCTCCAAGCGTTCTCGTGCAGAATCAGGAAGACCAAGAGTGTCCTTCTTGGGCACAGCGACGTCGACGATGCGTGGGTCAATTGGAGCGGGAGCCCCCATACTGATAACACGAGAGCTTTCTGAATCTGTTATTTCTCCAAGGCCTGCGGGTCGATATTTATGCTGGCATATACAACCACATCTTGTAGTTTTGAGATTCGTCATCGACCCCAACGATGTATGTTCAGGTTCAGCACATCATTGCCGTGACCCATGGCGCCTTGTACAGGCCACACTTCCAGTCATTTTGATCTTCGTCTAGTGTCACTGTCTTAGTGTTAGCCCCTCGGCCCCCTCCTTTGCCCTCGGCGAATTGTTGATTCGGCGTAAATCATCTCATCTACAAGGATCATATCGTTTATCCTTCTAACCTGTCACTGTAAGCGGAGAACCGCCTACGATCCCACAACTCACCGCAGAAAACATGATCGCATCACATTCAATCGCACATACAGTGATCAGCGTCATCTGCTGACCCCATACCGTTATCCCTGATACGCCACTTCTGGTGGGCCCAATGCTGATAGGCAATTCCGAAACCTTCGCGATGGATGCCCCAGGTGAACCGGTGCGGGGACAATCGAGGTCCTTACAAAAGGCCGAGATACGCCGCTTTCCTTGATTCTTCTTTTCCTCTGCCAAAGACGACATCATGAGTGAATCTGTTCGAGTTGCTGTCATTGGAGCTGGTGTGAGTGGGGTGGTTACTGCAGGGCATCTTCTGGCTTCTGGAGTTCAAGTGACAGTCTTTGAGAGAAATAATGCGGCTGGTGGAGTCTGGTAAGTCCTTGAATTGCATTTGCTACGGTGATTCCACTGGAATATAAACTAAAACATGCAGGCTATATGATAAGCGGACTCCACTTGAAGCGCGTTATCCATCACCAAGACCGTCTGCCTCGCCGGAATATGTGGAAGATGCGAGGGATGAGAGAGAACGTAAGATCTTGCTTCATGCGCCTCCAGGGTAAGCTATCTTGCTGCTCTTATCTGGTGTGGTGATGCTAAGTATTTTCAGGCCCTGCTACGAGAGTCTCACGAACAATGTCTCAACTCCCTTACTGCAGACAAGGCTCAACAAGTGGCCAGAAGGGACTGCTCTTTACGTGAAACACCATGTGATCAAGGAATATATTCAAGACACATCCAAGAAGGCTGGTGTTGAACATGTTACCAAATATGGCGCAAGAGTCACTCGAGTTCACAAGGACGGTTCGAAATGGACAGTTCACTGGACCACTTTGAGCGACGATGAAGGACTCGTCGAAAGCCAGGAATCTGCGGTAGGATATCGTATCAGCTTATCTTTGCCGAATGTATTTTACTGACTGTTTTTAGATGTTTGACTCGGTTATTGTTGCCTCGGGTCATTATCATACGCCTCTCGTTCCCGATATCCGAGGTCTCCCGGAAGCCAAGTCTCAATGGCCCGAGAAGGTTTTCCATTCAAAGTCTTTCAGAAGATCAGAAGACTTCGAAGGAAAGGTAAGAAACACAATTCTCTCGAATTGGTGGGCATTTTACTGACTGATTACAGAATGTACTGTTGCTCGGAGGAGGCGTCTCGTCTCTCGACATAGCAAAGGAAATAAGTACTACCGCCAAACAAGTTTACCAAAGCACTCGCAATGGTGCTTTCGATCTCCCTGCAACTGCGCTTCCCTCAAATGCAACTAGAATTGGCGAGGTCGATGCATTCGAGCTTTCTGCACCAGCGGTCACTGCTAATGAGCACCTGCCCTTGACTGTGCATCTCAAATCTGGGGAGATCTTTCAGGACATTGACTACATCATTCTTTGCACAGGATACCAGATGGCACTGCCCTTCCTTGACGAGTATAACGACTACCGCTCATCTGCGGCCGAAGCAAGTGAAAGCGTACTTGTCACAGATGGCACTCAAGTTCACAACTTGCATAAAGACATCTTTTACATCCCGGACCCCACACTAGCTTTTGTCGGAATTCCATTCTATGTCGCGACATTCTCACTGTTTGAGTTCCAAGCTATTGCAGTGGCGTCTTTCTTGTCTGGGATTGCACAACTTCCTGCCCTCGCGGATATGCGGGCGGAATATGAGAATCGCGTTAGAGAGAAAGGTCACGGACGGAGCTTCCACTCTCTTCAAGATTCGGAGCGAGCTTATGTCACAGATTTGATGAACTGGGTCAATTCTGGGAGGTCTGAGCGGGGCCTGTCTCTGGTCGAGGCTCACACTGAAACCTGGATCAAAGAGAAAGCGGCTCTGGTTGAGAGGCTTAGGCTGCTTTTTGCAGGACAAGTTTCGCCGCCGGAGAATATCGAGAGCGCATCGGAGGTGGGAGTCACTGCGTGATTTTGGAAGATACATACGAAGTACTAGATATTATGTTAGAAGTCAGTCGGTAACGTGGATAGTTTAAGTTTAACTTTGAAGATCCAGCTTGGTAGATCAGTAGGTACATCCAAGGCATAAGCAAAGCTTCCAAGTCCCAACGGTCAACGCGCTTTCGAGAGCCTAATGTTATTACTTGAAGAACCAACAAGGTTTCAGCTGCACCTGAACCGTAACCTCGCAAATGAACCTCGGAAGCCGGAACAGCTTCACAATACGTATGTGGGGCAGGAGCAACAGTTGCTCGAGGCGTACGTGACTTTTGCAGGCTGTAAATGAAGAGGATCATTAGTCTCCCTAATATTGAAAGAAAGGCGATTCATATAAGATCCTCAGTCAATACCCAGCCAAGATCATAACTACGGACTCCCCCAATAGCCGAGAACTTGCTATATTTGGCCGAGGAGAATCCTGATTTGTTTGCCCTGGAAGATCGATTTTATAAACTCCAGGGTCCATGGGTCTCTTCCCGGGCGAGCATAAGCTTAAACGCGGATCGGACCATGGATCTCACTCTTAATTTTGACTGCGCGAGTTTGTTTTCGAGATACTTACTTAGCTGCATCGTCATGCATCGGAAGCATTCGTGGAATTGCTTGTCAACTGGTCATAGATCATAGAGGGGCATCGTTGCTGTGGTATTGGGGAGTTGGTCTTCGCAGGCCATTACCGAGGTCTGTAGATTGCAACCTCTTCGGCCTGTGCTTGCACCGTCACGACTCACCGCAAAGCAACTATTCGCCCAAATATAAGGTTTGTATCAGATGAGATTAAGCGAATAAAGGTCTTGAAGCGCCTCTGATTGCTACCCCATCTCCAAAGTCTTGTTATATGGTGTTCCGAAGCCATCTGGTATGCATGATGTCCTACCTGTACTAGATAGTAGTAGGCACCAGGTTCGAGCTGTATCTTTTCTTATCGCATACAGTAAACGGCTGAATAGCGGACAGAAATTGTGCTTTCCACTGAGCAGATTATCTACCTAGTCTACTTTTACATAAGAAAAGAAACCACCGAGTGTGATGAGCCCCAAGAGTAACGGCTTGTGTTGCGGGTGTTCGAGACCCATGCGTAATCCACACGGGCATGAGATCCCCCAATCAGACCTCCGATTCTCTCGGAATCTTTGTTACATCGTGCATCGTACAAATTCTTGGAGATCCAAAGCCCCATATAGCTACTAGTACTACATCGTACTTTTGACCCCTAGACTAGGATGACATTTACCGGTTTGGTCGGTCATCATAGCGGTCCCAGCTTGAAGATCGCCCCGATGCTAGCATAGATCCGCAATTTTAGAACGTCGAGCCAAGAGCACGGTGGTCGGTGGTTAAGATTTGGAGCTAGGTTCAGGGGTATGTACGTACTCCGTACTCCGTAGATGGTGTAAGAATCAGGACACGGGTACGCATAGCCGATACATCAGCCAGGCAGCACCCGTGCGTGCCGATTGTATGTAAAGCCGTTAGCACTTGGGGCACTTACCCAGTGGCGCTCGTAATAGTAGCTGGGCACGCTTGGACCTGATGAAGTCAGAGCGACATTTACGGGATTGCGATAGCCCTGCGGAAATTGAAGTCCGCGTCGAGACAATGTGGCGGAGAGCGGGATGAGTCTATTGTTGCTCTTACTCTTATGGAGATCGGCATTGATGGTCTGGTAATACTACTTCGTATACATCGTATGATGTAGGCACCATCCCTCAAGCTTCAGGTTGGGTAGGAGGGTTCATGTCTTCTTTTTATGTAAGTGGATTGAGGCCATAGATCGATGTGAATCATCTCAGTAATCTGCAACTGGGAAGTCATAGGAGAGAAACCATGGGGCGAGACGCCAGTCTTCAATCCAGTCAGTTCGCAGCTCCGCTACGGAGTACTCCGCATAGGCAGGAAGACGGTGGCAGATAGTGTACGAAGCTAATGGTAAACGTCTTAACTCCGGCCTTTCGGATATAGAACCTATGGCGTTAAGAGGAAAATGGATACGGAGAATGGGGTACGGAGTAGCGATTTCTTTTTTCTGCCTCTCGGGCCCACTTGTCTGACTTTTTAATCAGGGGCAAGAAGCAAGTCAGCCGTTTGGATTGCAACATGAAATATCTCCCGGTGATGTATACGGAGTATGTTGGGCAGCGATTATGTCGTTGATGGTGATCATGGGCCCGGTGCGAGATAGGCGAACAGACGCGATGTCTCCTGCGCGGCTGCATGGAAGGCACAATTCCAAATGGCTGTTCGGCCTTCTTCTCCACTTGAACCGACTAGCTTCAAGCTCGAGCAGTGGGGTTGGCGGGGTCTCTTTAGGGTCTTTTAGGAGTTTTCGACAATGCTAATGATTCCTTTGTACGGAGTACTCCGTACTCCGTATTGATATTGAATATTGGGGCTTTGATCCTCAAATGCAAACGAATTTTCAAAGATCATATTCTATTGCGATAGACAGTAGTAGCGTGTGTGATAGAACGAGGATTAATAAATTGCAATAGAAGGTCAGGGCTGGAAAAGTGAGACATACCGGGTATTACACTTGCGCGAGCGGCTAATTGATTTCTCATCTGCAAAGAGGAGGATTTTCGGCCCAATCTCCGCGAGAGTGCACTAAGGGGATAGAGTTAATTCAAATTAGTTCGCTTCACTTAAAAGATCGTCGAGCGAGTGTCGAAGAGCCTTCGCTTGATTTTAGCGTGTGATTCGGCGTTCTTGAGTGGAGCGCGGCAAGAGTCAGATCCAACGGGCCTCATAGCGAAGTTCTTAGAGGGATTGTTTTTCTTTTCCTTAGACTTGTCCTGTGAGTTTTACGTTCCAAGTGGACTGGTTAGGATGCAATTTCCACGCAGAAGTGACGCTGTCGGTCTTGGTCCGGGGAGTGAGCATGTGAGAAAAGACCCGCATTCAGGGATAGATTGATATTGTAATCAAGATGTAAGACCATAAACTCCTAGGTACCTAGTGAATCCTTGGGATTCTCGAAGGAGCAATGCCATTCTTGAGCCAGCAGTGTGGTGGTACCGGTCACCTACCTAAGGTATATCAGATGGATACCTATTCCTGTGGCCCTCGCGCCAGCTCCATTGTATGCAAATGGATATCACATTCGATACGAGACAATACATGTCCAGGTGTATAGCTAAGATCAAGGGAATAATGCGATAGAGTATCATAAGAAGAAAACAAGAGACCACCTGCGATCTAAAAACACCGAGACGACAAGGCTCCATGCTATGAGATGATCCCCAATAAAAACCTCTCTCATGCTGAAGCTCATTGTAGCTCAAGAAGAAAAAGTAAAATAGCACAGCAAGGTTCGACTGCATCGGCCAGTGATTCCGTGGTGGCCAAAAATGGCCAACCCATAAAGTTTGGGGGCGCCATGATCTGAAGATCAGGGCCAATGTAGACAATAGCTTCCCCAATACATACCCGTATAGAAATTCAGCTAGTATAACTCTCATTGTCCGGTGCTCAAGCTGTTGTTTGACGGTTGGTGGCGCGGCCCACGCCCAAGTGAAGAAGGCCCGTCGCGGCCAGAGTGTTTCCCAGCATTTCGCGTCTTCCCTGCACACACATGCCTTTATCACTCAATCGCATTAGCACATAGAATACTCGAAGAGCGTTTTGCTCTGCAAGGGCGTATGTCCTTACCTAGCCAGGCTATCCTGGCGACTGTAACTAATACCACAACTGTCGCAGCAGTACTTTCGAAGACCGAGATGGACCTAGAGACTTCTTAGTCGCTGCAGTCGTCTACTTTTTGACGGAACACTCACACTTGACACATGCCTTTTGAGATCAGAGCTTCTACCAAATGTGCTGGGGCAGTCCTCGCACTGATGGTTGTGCTTCCATTGTGGGCTGTGAATCTTTTGGTGCTCCTTGCAGTTGGAACGTCTGGTAAACATAGCGCCGCACTGGGGACATTTCAAGCCACTGGCAGATATCCATCTGTCGGGAGATACCCCTCTCTTGCTTGCCATTGTGATTTCGTCAGGGATGCCTCCACCGGGAGCCTGTTGCGGCGGAGCCACCATCTGGCCGGTGTTGATGCTCTGTCCGGAAGGTTCGTTGTAACCGATCTGCGGTGCCATGGTCTCGAAGTAGATGGGATCGTTGATAGACAATGTAGCCATCGAGCTGGGAATACAGTCGCTTGGAAAGATGCTGTGGCCCCATTGCTCTACTGTACCGTTCGCTCTCGTGACTGAGTGAACATCCGCTGGCGTGGTCGGACCCGAGCACGGCGTGTGCATCCAAATATCATTCAGCTGACCCTGGAAAGCATGTTGATCAGGCCCGACCCCCATGATGGAGTTGTAACTCGGCGATGTACTTATGGGTGTCGGGCTATAGAACCCCAGCGGAGCATCCTGGGGGCTGGTGTGCAGTCCATCGTAAACTGGTTGGTAGCACGGTCCACTGGAGTAGTCGCCATGTAGTAATGCGAAATTCGAGGTCTCGGGAATCAGTTGTGACGGTAATGTAGTGAGGGGAGGGAACGCTCTCACTTGGCCGAAGGTATTCTCCATGGAAATCCCTAGACCAATGGGAGAGAGCCCTCCCTGGGATCCCGAAGTTGAGACAGGAGACGAGTAGGCGGATGTTTCGCGAGACCGTGTACTTTCAGAGTGTGAGGGTAAGTTTGAGGTGTGATGAACTAGATCCTGGGTCTGATCCATGTCGTTCATGCGGAAAGCCAAGTCCAGGAGTGATAAGAAAGAAGTATAAGCAAAGCGAAACCGACCAAAGGCTAGCCTAAAAGAAAGGCCCGTACTGAGTCGAAGTATATATAGCAAGGGGCTCTTTTAAGTCAACAGCTTGGCCGTTGGTGAATGACAGTTGTGGCAGACATGGGCTGTGGCTGAGAGGACGGTTGTGGATTGGGTATGAATTCATTGGAGAGGAACCTGCGCCGCATCGACACCGACAACTGGAGATTCGACGACTTGACGCCGTCATAGACAAGGCAGATTTGAGAAGAGGAGTGTGTGTGTAATTGCGGTGGAAAGATAAAACAGGGTGGGGGGCATTAAGGGCCGGGGGGCAATTCGGACAAGATCGATGAAAGCCCAGGTCTGCACATCCTGGGTCTCGGGAGTTAGCCCCCGGGGGAAAAAGACCAAGATGCCCTCAAAAACGGCTGTCATAGATACCACTACATGTATCTCATGAGAATGTGTGTATTTTACCCAGTCCGGTATCCTCCTAGAGATATCGCTACAATGGGATATGATGTAGACGCATAATGGCGTCTGTTGGGCTTGATTGGAAAGAAGCTAACACCATCCCCTTGATCACCGTTGGGCTGGTCTGCCCAACCGCGACGTGTCCCATGCAGGAGTAGCCATACGGAAATACCAGCAGAGCCTGAGTTTCTGGATCTTAGCTTGGCGTTGTGCATTGGAGTGTCGAGGGCCTGTTCCCTGAGGAGCATTGAGCACAGCCCACAGCTTCTGGGGTCTTCAACGAATCGACAGACAGGTCCCATAACGCAGATAGATGCTGATGGAGTCGATCATCCTGTTATACCCGAAGGGGCATAATGGATTATCGTCGTGACCCCGGCGGTATACGGGCCAGCCCTTCCGAACCGCTCGATCCCCTTCGGCTTCATGTATACCATAAACGCGGAAACTCCACATTGACCCCACCGGTATTGACGGCCACGGATCATCTGTAGCACCATGAGATATCTGGGTTCATTTGAAGACCATGATTTATCTACACATCTCATGATCTCACCTCGGTGGGAAGGTGAAAAGGGCATGACTATGGCTGGAAGGCAAACTCAGGTTGAAACGGCAGGGACAGGGGAAGGGAGGGGGCAAGACCTAAAGAAAAATTGAAAAAAAGAAAAGAAAACAAAAGAAAGCTAGCCCGACCCGACGAAACGGACCAAGCCTGTTTCAATTGGACTATGATCGATATGGTTGTTCACGAAGTCTCTCGAACGGTGTTTTTTCGAGTTGCTAGCACCGACGCCGACTAGCGCGTGTCCGGCCCTGCAGGGGCGTGCGTGGCCCTAAGCGCCAGGGCAGTGACCCCTCTGCCGCGCTTTTGTGTGAGCTCCACAGATCAGAGGATCCCAGTATTAGTGCGAAAAGTACCCCGTACAGTGTGAAAAATATGATAGTACCCCCCAGAGACCCTGAAATAATCACTTTCGCCTTGCGGCAATTGCCTCCACTTGAGCTCGTAGTTGCTCGACCGTGTCGATCAGATCCGCGAGCTGCAGCACATGCCCGGCATGCTCCATGTCCGGCTCAGGCGCGGCTTGGTGATCCACACTAACATTGGTGCGTCCTATTCCAGGGCCCAGACGATTTGTTTCAACTACGGAGGAGTGGTGTGGGTCCCGGCACCTTGACTCCGTCCGCTCGTTCGCAGCAGTCCGTCGCCCATGTGCCGAAATTTGGAGGGGTCCGCTGTTCTGTCGTTTTGATTGTCGCCATTTTGACTCGTATGCCCATATTAGTGCCACAAATGGCAGGTGAGTAGCTCGAAGCAAGATAATTCGTACGCGGCGAACTGTTCCGGCAGAGAGGAAAAGCCGCATGGGGCGGATACAAAGCAGGGGGATAAGATTCTGCTAGGCATTAGCTTGGAAATATTCCAGAACACAAAGAAAGATCCCTTTCAAGGATCAAACGCCCACTGACCAGGGGTGGCATGAAGTATGTCAGTCGACGAGAATTACTGCTTTCGAGGACATATATGGCCAACCTGATTGGCCTGTCAGCGAAATAGAACTTTCCACGGGGCGATTCCAAACTCCGAATAACCAGGGATTGTGTTAAGACCTACTGGAAAAGGTATTCTTCTCGAGCATGGCGCATCACCTGTCATACACAATGAGATTTCATACTTCATAACAGTCACCATAGTTACTCACTCCCTCGAGACTCATACTCATTAGACTGATCAAAGAGGACAGAATGAGTGTATTTGTCATCAGGGCAAAGGTAAGCCTGTATTTATCATGTCATTGTTAGTATTCTTGATATCGAAGAGGCTGCGTGGAAATTGGTGTATGTAGTGGTCCGTGTGTTAACGGCGCCAAACAAAACATGGGATCAATGCGATTGCATATAGAGTACTCCGTAGAACGTGATCATAAGGTATGCGGCCTCTTCACCGGTCGATGTGGCGCAATCAAACAGAGAGAAACTCACATCAAGCCATAGCCGAAGATAGGTGAAATCTAGTTTTTAGCGTATCAGTTAACTAAACGCGACAGCCAACCAATTTGATCGGAGCTGCAGAAGAGCCGCCTGGTGCGCAGACTTACTTCAGACGCGGTGTCCTGTCATCCAATCAATTCCGCCACAGTCAGTACCCAATTTATCTTGGAACCTTGATACCTTGAAGTCACTCACTAATCCAAGAACACTCGATCTGTCTCATATCCGTCAGTAAACCATTAAAACCAAGAGAAGAAGAACGGCTCAGGGCTGTCACAACAGGGATTATTTCACCGCCATACCCAAAGAACACCTTAACTAGTAAGTGTGACATTGCACTGAGTGACAAGCGGTCGCGGGCAAGCATGGTAAAAGTGGTCAAGAAACCTATCTATGGTTAGACTGGCTTCCCCTAGTTGGGGCTGCATTGCTTGCATTGCTGAGCCACACTTACCAATATACAATACTACCACTACCGGCAAAAATTTGAAGAATGCTTTTGTCTGAAACACATCGTCAATCAGCCTTGGGCCCCCAAATCCGCCTACGTAAGTGCTCAAGTCCATGAACGTAGGGAATGAGCCACATACCATCTCTTTCAATACTGGTATCTAGTCACAGCCACAGTTAGTAAATTCCTTATTGCAGGGGTCGATGAAATCTCCTGCAGAATCCACATACTAAACTGCCGAAGTATGAATTCAAGCTCACAAGGGAGAAGATTCTGCTCATTCCATGTCAGCCTTGTCGCCCGAAGGAACACTACATGAGAAGTCATACCTCGGTACGAGAAACAGCGCCTCCAGAGATAAAATGTCGAATGAGAGCTCAATAATGGATTTTTCGCCTTTCACGAGCCCAATAGCCCCTGGAGCGTGCCAGTCAGTTGCCTATAAATGGAAAAAGCTGCAAGGCAGAAGTGAGTGATCAGGTGACTCACTTGTGATGACGAAGGCCATCCCAACTCCAATGATGCTGAGATTCCAGAGACTCCAGAAGTCCATTTGATAAAACACGACCCCGGCATCGATGATGCCGCTCAATTCGTCAAACGCGAAGGCAACGATCCACACGTACATCACTGCTTCAAAGATTCCGATGGCCTCACCCTTCCTCTCAAGCAGAACAGCGTAATACAGACAGAGGAAAGACACGAAGAACGCTGCTTCAAAGGTCTTACGGTAGAGAGGCACTCGTAGGCGCGAATATGGATCTGATGTCCTTATGTGGGAAACATTGTCAGTAGTCGTGCTCGACCATTACTCCTCCAGACTCACCCTGTGTTGAAGAAATGGGGCTTCTTGGTCGATTTAACTGTCAGGGAATCCCAGAAAACGATTTCGCCTCTCCAAATCCCGTCTACCACTCGTTGAACAGCTCGTTGGCTCAGAAATCTCTTGGCGTGCGCAATCGTTGCAATTTCCAGTGCATTCAATCCGAAGAACTGGGAATACCTCTGAATATCACATGCATCCCCATACTGGTACGTTTGCTGTGGGATCCCAGAAATTTTAGTAACTGTGTTTTTTGTACTTCCGTAAAGTCTGAACCCAGAAGAAGAGGGGACTGGCAGAAGAGGTGTAGTCACATCTCCGACCTGGCCCACGACACCTTGTGAACATGTCAAATCACGGTTGACTGATTCCGCAACATTGGTGGCTGAAGAGTCGAGCCGCGGTGCCGGCAGCTCCTCTAACAAGAATTCGATTGTTTCTTGTTGGTTCAGATGGCATAGTAATTGCCAGGCAACGAACTCGCAGGCCGCACCACGACTCTCATTCTGTCCCCAATCATCCTCAGTAGCAGTAGTGAACTCCCATTTCAAGATCCTAGTTTCGTTAACCTGTCAGTTCACGAGAAGCTACCTCTTCAGTATTGAGCATACATCAGAGCCACAATGATGAAAGGGTTATGACTATCTTTTGCCAAGGTATGAACTAACTGCCTGAGACGATGTCCCTGAGAGCCGTTCAGCATCTGGTCAAAATTGTAGCAGGCCATATCTCCGACAGCCATGCTAATGAAGCTACATATAGTTCGTCAGTTATACTGTTTAGTCACTTGGATCAAAGGGACAGGCTCCATTACTTGAACAATTTGGGAAGAACATCAAATAGTGGCTCCTCCGTTTCAATGATGGGAATCTCGCCATGATCAATGTCTGAATCTGAGCCCATGATGTAGTAAGCATACAATTTGTGTGGGGAAGAAGCTGAGCTCCTCCAACGGGTAGAAGATAGAACTTAGCGGGTCAATGGCCCGCCACAACCAGAAGATTTGATCAAGTCACGATACGCAGTGTGGGGCGGAGCTTCCAACAAGTTTTCGACAGTCGTGCCTGCTCTTGCCAATGACTTGCCATCCAGTTCCTTCTCACCATGCAACTCAATCTTCCCCCTTTGATGTAAAAATGGAGATCCCTGTCTACCGCAATGTTTGTGATAGACATGACGGCCACCGCCTTATCTACCGCCTTCCTCTCTCGATTTCTAACTTGTATCAGGCTGCATGAGGAATACCTTACAATTTCCTCTCACTGCGGCAGCAGCAAGTCGAATATCCGACATATTCTCTTGACCAGTCCAATAGGAATAGTGTCCATCTATTGTAGCTCAAAAATCAATCACAGGTGTTCCAAAGAGCACCTTTAATTTTCTGCCAGGCAGTAATCGTGCTACTAACCAGCTGACTATGGTGGACGCGGGGGGTTTTTGCATCATGTCGTTTGATCAGCGAGAATTAGATTTGCTTGAAGGCAATAGCCTAGATCAAGTGCACATGTGACATGAATGATGAGTACTTTTGACCCCACATCTCTCTCATCAAACAACAAACATGACCGGAAATCATTGGAAAGGAGGCAATGATCTCAATCTGAAAGTTGGCCATGGCATCTGGCTGACCGCCTTGTGCACGTGTCGACGCATCTACCGAGTGACTTCATCTGCTTCAACTTTCAAGTCGTCGACTCCCCTTATCGCACAAGTCTGCTTTGTGATTTTTGCTCCATCTGCTTCATCGCTGGAATAGACCCGTTGCCTTTCCAGGAAATGAAGGGCAGTCGACAGTATGGGACAAGGCTACTCCCTCACAACCCTGTCGGCAGGATCCGCGGGGATCGATGTGCCCGAACTGTCCGATCTGGTGTATGAGAAGTCGATGGGAGGGGGCAGGTTCATGAAGAGCATCCGTGCAAGGCAACCAAACGGCTTGGTATTTGTTAAGGTCATCATGAAACCATTTCCAACTATGGAGCTTGAGCCATATATCAAAGCTATCACGAGTATGTTGATCCCTTATCTTACCCATGTCAAGGTTTTAATGTTCGAAAAAGGAGAACGCGAATTGTTGGCGGATGTTCCGAATGCTCTAACTTACCAGAGGATTCTTGAGACTGGCACGAGTGGGTACCTCGTACGCCAGTACATCCACAGCTCTCTCTACGATCGAATGAGGTATGTTTGCTGTAAATGATGTCAGAAAGAGAAACCTGACCATCGCATAGCACACGACCATTTCTAGAGCATATCGAGAAAAAGTGGGTTGCCTTCCAGCTGTTGTGCGCTCTTAGGGATTGTCATGCACAGGATATCTACCATGGTGATATAAAAACCGAGAACGTCCTGGTAACGGCTTGGAACTGGTTATATCTTTCCGATTTCTCATCATCCTTCAAACCTACATTCCTTCCTGAGGACAATCCAGCAGATTTCTCTTTCTTCTTCGACATTTCCGGGAGACGAACCTGTTACATAGCGCCCGAACGGTTCTCTGTTGCGGGAGAAGAAGCAAACGCAAGCGGCGTCAATTGGGCAATGGACATCTTCAGCGCCGGCTGTGTGATTGCAGAACTCTTTCTTGAATCACCGATCTTCAACCTAAGCCAGATGTATAAGTACCGCAAAGGGGAGTACAGTCCAGAACACAGCCAACTAGCAAAAATCGATGATCCGGATATCCGGGAGTTGATCCTGCATATGATCCAACTTGAACCAGAGTCTCGATACTCTGCTGATGAATACCTCAACTTCTGGAAGGGCAAGGCCTTTCCGGAATACTTTTACAGTTTCCTCCACCAATACATGTCCCTCATGACTGATCCATCTTCTGGAAGGACCCGGGTGGATGCCGAATCCACCAACAGGATGGAAGCAGATGAGCGGATTGAGAGGATCTATCTGGACTTCGATAAAGTATCTTATTTCCTCGGTTCCAGCATCCGAGGGGTTGCGGCGCCATCTAAGATCCCAGTCTCCAAGTCGACCGGCAACACACTTCCTGTGAGACTTGATCCGCTCCACGAAGAAACCCAGGTACCCGCACCACAGCCGCAGTCAGCGGAGGGTGCTCTGATCTTCCTGACATTGGTGGTTTCCAACCTCCGAAATACAGCCAAGGCATCTGCTCGCATCAAAGCCTGCGATATTCTTCTTGCATTTGCAGAGAGGCTATCAGACGAAGCCAAACTAGACCGCGTTCTTCCTTACATTATGACTCTTCTCAACGATCGCACAGACGCCGTCAAGGTCGCCGCCATCCGCGCCTTAACACAATTACTGAAGATGGTCCAAGTCGTTTCTCCAGTCAATGCTTATCTGTTTCCCGAATACATTTTCCCCAGGCTTCAGCCGTTTGTTGCTTCTTCAAGCAGCAAAGGTAGCACGGTGCGTGCCGCATATGCCTCGTGTATTGCGTCCTTGGCTCAGTCGTCCTTGAGATTTCTAGACATGATCCAAGCATTGCGGTCCGACACGCGTCTGGCCGCATTAATTCCGGTTGGGTTTGAGTCCCGGTGGACTGAGGATGCGACTTATCACAATCTCTATGACGTGGCTCGGGTCGATCTTCTTGAGTACTTCGAAGTCCACACGAAAGCTCTGTTAACAGACACGGATACGTCAGTTCGGCGGGCTTTTCTGGGCTCTGTGTCCAGCCTCTGTGTCTTCTTCGGCAATCTCAGAGCAAATGAAGTCGTTCTTAGTCACTTGAATACCTACTTGAACGATCCGGATTGGATACTGAAATGTGCCTTTTTCGAGGCCGTGATCGGTGTCGCCGCCTACGTGGGCAGTCTGAATCTAGAACTTTACATATTGCCGCTGATGGTGCAGTCTATGACCGAGCCAGAGGAGTTCGTCGTTGAAAGAGTCATTCGATCTCTTGCGGCTATGGCTGACTTGGGCTTGTTCCAACGATCAACTACTTGGGATCTCTTGAATATGACTGTAGGATTCTTGGTACACCCAAACATTTGGATTCGGCAGGCAGCAGTGAAGTTTGTCGTCAATTCCGCCAAGTTCCTTTCAGTGGCGGATGTTCATTCTATCCTAACACCCATCATCCGTCCTTTTCTCAGATTTAAGATCGTTGTGTTTTCAGAGACCAATTTGCTTGATGCCCTGAAACGCCCAATGTCCCGGAGCGTGTACGACATGGCTTACCTCTGGGCTTCTAAATCAGAGAAGGGCGTCTTCTGGAAATCAACAAATCGGGATGGTATGTTCAGCTTGTCTGAGCCTGGGTCATTTAGCTCTCGCGTCGGTCAACGAAATCCGTCTTTCAATATGGCTGCCCAGTCCAGAAATGACGAGGACGAACAATGGCTCGGTCGACTCAGGAACCTCGGGATGGGCTCCGAGGACGAGTTCAAGCTTCTCGCTCTCAAGGACTATATCTGGCGGGTTTCATTGCGCCAGTCTAGAGAACCCCATGTTAGCACCATGCCGCCCTCGAACGAAATTGTTAGTCTGATACAACATGGAGTAAAGCCTCAAACCGTGTTCTTCGATAAGGAGATCAAGGATCAGTCGAGACTCACGTCATTGGATTCGCACGACGGCAACGTCGATGATCTGAGACCAAGAACGATTGCAGATGCTTTGCTTGACGCTTCTACGACCATTGAGCAAGCGCCCAGTGCCCATCGCAAGCACTTGCGGACAAAAAGCCAACTTTCAAAAGAAACAAGATTGCCATCTGGTGTTCATATACGGGATGGAAATGAATCATCTCCTTTATCGTCATCTCCAATGGCATCATCACCTGCTGCAGGATCTGGATCTCGTCCGTGGTCCCCTCCGAACCTTGATGATGATTCGAGGCGTTCCAGTCGCGGGCCTAGCTCTGGACAGGATGGGTCATTGACACCAACAAACGCAGATACTAAGAGCGTATCTGATCGGGCTCACAGAAGATCTGGTGCGATCAATCTGTTGAGCCGGAAAGAGACTGCCAAAGCCAACGCTGAAACTGGCACAAGCTCCGCCAATGCCTTTGGTAAGGTTGATGCACCAGTCCAAAGGGGAGGCACACCCCGACCATCCACCCCATTGCTTTCCAATGACCACAAAACCAGTCATCCCGTCCCACAAAAGTATCGTGGCCACCATTCGTATGGGGGCAACGATCCTGCGGTTCTACGACTTCTAGACAACGTCTTCGAGGAGAACTACCCGACAGACCTGTTTGACCTGGGACCATTTGTCAAAGAAGTGGACGCCCGTCAACCCATCCGCAGCGCCACTGATCAAGGGCCAAGTAAAATTTGGAAGCCCGAAGGGAACTTGGTAGCGACATTTGGTGAGCACAATGGCCCAATTAACCGTGTCGTGACAGCACCAGATCACTCCTTCTTCGCTACCGCCTCCGATGACGGCACGGTGAAGATTTGGGATACAACTCGTCTCGAAAGGAACTTGACCCCTCGATCCCGCCAGACCCACCGTCATGCAGCAGGCTCTCGTGTGAAAGCCTTGACGTTCGTCGAAAATACTTATACTTTTATCAGTGCGGCCACTGATGGTAGCATCCATGCTGTTCGAGTTGACTACCAGAAGGTCGGTCAAACGGCTATTCGATATGGTAAGCTCCAAATGGTCCGCGAATATCAACTCCCCGTTGCCAAAGACGGCTCACCCGAGTACGCCGTTTGGATGGAGCACTTCCGCGACGAAGGCCAGTCTACCCTGATTGTTGCGACCAACACTTGTCGCATCATTGCACTGGACATGAAGACCATGCTTCCGATTTATACATTGGAGAATCCAGTCCATCATGGGACTCCAACTACATTCTGTTGCGATCGCAGGCACCACTGGCTACTGGTCGGCACCACTCATGGGATCCTCGACCTCTGGGATCTCCGTTTCCGTGTGCGTCTAAAGGCGTGGGGTCTTCCAGGCTGGGGTGCGATCAATCGGATCCAACTACATCCTGTCAAAGCCCGCGGGCGATGGGTCTGCGTATCCAGCAGTGGCAGCCACGGTAATGAGATCACAGTATGGGACATCGAAAAGTTCCGCTGTCGCGAGGTCTACCGAGCGACTCCTCTGGGAGTCGGCAACAATACCCCCAACGGCGCACATCATCCCTCCCGGGCCCCTCACGCTTACCCAACACCTGCTGCCCCCAGTGATTACGAAGCGTGGCAGGTCGATGGCGACCGGCCCGAAGGGATGCTGAGCCGGTTTGCCACGAACGGCGCCGACCCATGTACCCCATCTTCCAATAACCCCGCCGGCGATCGACTCGGCACCTGGGCGTTTGCTGTCGGTCTCAATGCCCCTGACGAAGAGAAGGACTCCAGCAGGAGGTGCGGATACATCATCTCCGCGGGTTGCGACCGGAAGATCCGTTTCTGGGATCTCGCTCGCCCCGATCTATCCTCGATAGTCAGTGGGCTCGACGTTATATTGGATGGCAGTGCCAATGGTAAGCCACATTACGAGCAGTCTCAGCCGGGGCCGAATCTATTGGTAACTACTGAGCACCTACCCAGCTCATCTGGCACGGGGAGTTCTCGAGATGCTAGGAAGGGAGCCAGTCCAAGACCACCCCGTGGCACCGTCATCAGTTTGCAGCAGCAGATGTTGCTGAAGAGCCATTTGGATATTATCCAGGATGTGGCGGTCTTGCGTGTCCCTTTTGGCATGATTGTGAGTGTCGACCGTGCGGGTATGGTCTACATCTTTTCTTAGGCATTGAATGATGTATGATATCGGTTTCCCAGCGTAATCAGTGGCATAACTATCCTCGCTTCCTGATGGAGAGTCATTCGGCGTAATGAATACATAGTATGAGTAGCGGCTCTTCTGAGGGGTGTTTTTAATATTTATAGACATTCTCCATCACGGTGGTTCGGATTGGAATAGAAATACTGCGTATAATATCCAAATATTGGTCGGATGGATCTCCTTCAGCTTTGCCCCTATTGTGGACAACCCCCTGGGAGGTGATAGCAAGGAATGTCCACCAAAACTAAGTCTTCCGGTGGTCCCGAGGTGGACAGAGCAAAGTACAAATTTGTGAGCCTAATCTACTGGAATGTATTAGGTTGACGATTTGTGCATTGCACAGTACATAGGACACCTACGATATTGGAACAATGGATGGAAGTCGTATTCCATGTTCTTAAGCCCTGATGCCACTGGATACGCAGAGAATACTGCCCGTACGTACCGGGTATACCTTGCCCCACGCTGCTTCCAGGGCTAAGCAAGGTACCTAGTGGGTACTTCCCCTATGAGATTGAGGACTGGGACTCCGCGAGAGGCTAGAGCTGCGCAGCGTGCTGTACATACTGTGGGCCCTGAGGCGAAACACTGATGGATCGAGTGGTTGATCGGCAGTCCAAAGTCCCCAACAGGGCTTAGAGAAGGAGTTCGCGAATTCCGGATTACATAGAAGTGCGAACGCTTACTCCATACATACTCGGTACCCATAGGGAGGATATTTCATGTAGTAGTACAACAATTAAGTTCAGCCTGACAGTTTTGGTCTTTAGCTCAAGGTTAAATGTTTCTCACGCGCATTAGCCACTTGGCCGGGCTTGTCATGTTGTAGAGAACCTACAAGTCGAGGTTGAGAAGGAAGTGAGCTTTGGATTGTAATTCCCGTGAGAATGATTGCTTTCGAATACCAATGCAAGCAAAGGTCGAAGTGTATTACCCTCAAGTTCCACGGAGTACATTGTAGGACGGATGACTTCTTAGGCGACTGCGCTTCTCCACATGATGGCGGTCATAACAACTCTTTTATGGACATCATACCAAGCAGCACGAGGAAGACGGTTGGGAACCATGGAATGTCTATTTAAGAAGTTGTACGGGGTACTCCGTACATAAAGACCCATGGAACTTGGAAGATGTTCGCGTCTTCAACTTAGCTCGAACCATTAGCCACGGAGCGAATGATCCATTGGTTCATGCAGTTCTATGCACTCGAGTACGGAGTAGAGTGGTTCGCGCTTCGTACGGAGTACATAATCCAGATCGTATTCAGGTGGTGCCCTATCGTTACGATTCCTTGCAAATGACATCGAGCGCGGCAGGGCCCTGGAAAAGTCGCGCGTGAGGGGCAACACCGGAAATGGGATCACCGCCGAAGATGCCAGACTGAGTAGCTTATCCGGACCAACACGAGTAAGGTGTATGTACAACATATCGATGCATATTCTCCGTAAATACGGAGTACTCTGTACTTCCTCGAACGTGTGGAGTGTATAAGGCGAGACAGAAGAGGGAAACACATTTAAAGGTGTTAAATAACCTCGCTCACGTTGAGTTACCCATGGTTGAAGGCGAAAAGACATCCGCAGCCGGATTCCCGAACCAAAGAAAATTCAGGGGTAAATAAAAGCACGGACCACGTTGAACCACAAATTCACCGGATCCACTTCTAGGCCGGCCGAGAGGGGCCATAACACCCACGATCTCTGGAATGGAACAGTTCTCGATCTTGATTTTGTTTTTGGATCGGCAGTGAAGTTCTGTTTCTAGGAATTCAAGTTGTATTCTGTATTTGTCAGTCTCTCATATTCAGTGGAAGTGGTTGGAATCACTCCTAACTGCCCGCATGCGAAACACAGTGATAGGAGGTTGCATAGGGTCACACTGCAGATTACCGAGGATAAGGATAAGAATGAGCTGGGCTGGAAGAGAACCTTGGAAAGAGAATTAGATTGAGGGGAGAGTTCGAATCGAATCTCAAAAGTTTAAAACGTGAAACGCGGGATACATCAGAAAAAAGACTTGAAACGTAAACGGCGCTGGATGTAGCCATTCAGTCTATAACAATATTTCAATGTCCCACCTGAAAGACAAAGAAAATATGTGATCTCTTTGAGCGTCGAGTATGTGCGGAGTACAAGCTCATTAATTAACCCTGCAGATAATGTATGAGATGAGAGATGAAACATTAACCCAGCCATGCTAATACTAAATCAGCTTGGAAAATACAAAATAATACATAACCTTAGCTGTTCTCACCAAATCCGCCCCCCCCATACAGTACCATACTGCGTACACCTAAATTAAAGTGGAGAGAACTCCTATTAGCTCCAACCTCGTCTCCTATTTGTCTCTTCCCGGTTCCCCCTAACACTCTTCTTCCTCAGGCTCTCTAGATTTTACTCGTCTTCCAAGTCCCCCATCTGCAATGCGTGGGCTCAAATTTGAGTAAAATTGGAGTTTGATTCCGGACGTTCCCACACTCACTCGACATCTTTCCTTGGTCTTGGGTAAACACTCTTTTTGGCGACGCTGCACCAAAGGCAGTTGATATATGCACATTCTTCCATTCCTCTCGAGGAATCCAACCCCGGATTTGCCAATTATACTTCGAAAAGCCCGACGAATATAAACCAACACGCGCAACAATGGGCCATTCTCTGCGAGATCATGCGTCATTTGCGCGTCCATCCACTCGGGACCGACCTACGACACGCGGCGAAGGAGAAAATTCGCTGGTCGTTCCTAGCCGGACGTCGTCGTTACACTCCCGCATCACCCAACCGATACCGTCAACTCTCAATCCAAAGTCCGTCCAGCGAACACCGAAAACACTCACTCATGCCTACATGGTATGTGGTGTTGGACGCGAACCCTCACAATGGGTGAAGGCGCCCGCTCCCGAACAAGGTAAGATTGGTCACATGAAGGGTGCCGTGGGCCAATTTTGGCTCCCCGAGATCTTGGGCAGTAGCCCTCGACTAGAGCAGGATAACGAGATCGCACGGGCCCTGCACTCGGCCATGCGGGCATGTTTCCCCCACGATGTGGAGATTTGCACCGGCAAGAGCCAACCTCATTGTGCACACCATGCCTTCGTTTTGCAGCAGGATTCTTCTCACACTCTGTACGGTATCGCGCTGCGCGTCTGGTCCCGTGCCGATGAGAAGCGTGCGGAGACTATTCGCGAGCTGCGCAAGAAGACGGAGCCGGACTTCTACGACAACCCCGACGAGACCTACTGGATCCCGTACTGCTTGAGTTTCCTCTCCAGGTATCCGCTCTATGACCTGCTTGGTGATTACCTCCGTGGCATGTGGATTCACTGGAACAAGGCCACCAACCTCTTCCACGCAGAGGAGGTTTCCCGCATTCTCAGCTTCCCGGCTCCCCGTCTCAACGACCTGGTTCGCATTGATATGAAGGATTACGCTTTGTGCTATCAATTCCCGTCTTCGCCCACTGGGTTCCAGAACTTCGCCATGTGGCCCCTGTTTACATGCCTATCAATCCCTAACATTGTCGGCGTAATTGAGGCTGCCGTCTCGCCCACCCGCCGTATCATTTTCGTCAGCCACTACCCCGCGATGTTGACTGTCGCTGCCGAGACCATTAGGTACTGCGTTCGCGTCTACGAGTGGAGCGGTCTGTACGTGCCTGTGGTGCACGCTCGTCACGTCAAGGAGCTGGTCCAAGAGCCCGGTCCCTACATTTTGGGTATTACCGCCGAATGTCGCACTCTATTCAACGCTCCGTCCGATGCTCTTGTGATCGATCTGGACCGCAACTTTGTCCTCACTTCCAGCCCGCCTAGCGTGCTGAGTCAAGGCCAACGCACCAAGTTCATCACCCGCATGACTCAATCCTTGAATGGCGATGTTTCACCCTCTGGCGTGCCTGCTCACCTGCGCACCGCCTACGCTGGTGGCAAACTCATACCCGCTGGCCAGATTATTGTTATGAGAGGAGAGGTTGAAAGCATTGAGGAGCCTCAATGGTGGAACCAGGATGCTGTCATGGCCGTCATGGACCATGTGTGCGAGAAGCTGGTACGTCTTATACTCTATGAACTGTCACTAACCACGGTCGAAACTAACGTTATATTCCACAGGGCCGCAACACCGGTATGAAAGCCATCTTCGGTGGCTCCGTCAAGAAGCCCCTCATGACCAAGGTTTCCATGCGTCACCTCAACGAAATCGTCCGCGAGCGCAATCAATACTCCCGGGATGCTATGGAGGCTTGGCAAGACTTCATCAACCTCAAGGGCAGAATGGACACCGAGCTCAGCAAGGTCACCAAGCGCAACAACTTCCTGGTGGAAGAGCTTGAGACCTGGAAGCAGCAGTTCCTCAAGTTCCAGGCGTTCGCTGAACAGCTCACCAAGGAAACCGCCGAGCTTAAGGTCAAGATCGAGAACCATAAGCGCGAGAACCGTCGCCTCACTGGTCTCATTGATCAGCAGAAGGATGACGTGGCTCGTCTTACCCTCCGCCTATCTGGTACCGAGAAGCAGCGTGATGATGCTCTCGAGGCTCTCGTTCTCCAGCAGGAGATCGCCGAGGAGCTCGAGCGTGAGCGCAAACGTAACCAGAAAGAGATCTCTGCTCTCTCTCATACCAATGCCACCCTCAGTCGTGAGCGCGAGGATGCCCAACGCGTGGTCATGCACCTGCGCAGCCTCATCAATGGGCAGAGTCACCACATGGAGCACATTGTCCGGTCCATTGGCAGCCGGTCAGACATTAATGAAATAGTCGAGCAGGGCTTCGAAGATGCTCCCGAGGAGTCAAAGGGGGAGGTTTCAATCGCTGAGGCGAAGGAGTTCATCAAGTCGGTTAAGGAGATCAATGGTCACAAGACTCTGGTAAATGACATGAGCCCCGAGTTGGAGCAGCATTTGCTGAACATCGGCAAGGATCACAAGACCCTTGCGCGTCTCAGCATCACAGATGTCGCGGACCGCTACCTACGCGACAAGACCGATGCAATTGCAGACATCATCCGCAGCATCAGCGAACAGTGCGCTGCCGCCGTGGAAGGCCTGCACCTGGCCCAGGATGCCGCCGACGAGGAAGAAGAACTCTCTTCGAAGATCCACCACAATGAGCGTCTTGGCTCCGAGTACGGTACCATTGAGGGTCGCTCTACCCGTGCCGCTAGCGAGATCAGCGACGCCGATAACACCTCCCTCCACCCGGACAACCGCCACTCCAGCATCCCACCGACCCCTGATCTGGTCCACAACCGCTCCAGCACATCCATGTCCATGATCAGCAGCTCGACTTTCCCCGAGCGGTCAAGTCAGCAGTACGGCCCCGGCGATATCCCGACTCGGATTGTCGAGGATGACGATGAGCATGCTCATGAGACTGAGAACGTCGACGACCAGCAGACTGAGAGGGGCACTCTCTCCAAGCAGGCTAGCGAGGATCTCATGCGGCCCACCACCGCACGGGTGATCTCGTAATCCTCCATCGACTATTCAGTTTAGATGATGCAACGCTTGACTGATACGATCTTCTTTGTGTTCTCCTTCCCCTTCCATGCCTATTCCTTATTCTCTTGTCTGGCGTGAGTCTTCCCTTTCCATCTTTCTTTCAACTTCATCGGTGCAGTATCCTGTATACGCACCTACGCTCTGGTTGTCTGGCGTACTTTATTTTCTCACTTCTTCCTCGTGGCAATTACTCTTGATCCCTTTATATCCACCCGACCATTTTTCCTGTCTTCTTGTCCAATAATTCTGCACATTTTCGTTTTCCTTGTTTGATTTCCCGACTATATGTCGTGCCGTCTGGGATGGAACGATTTTGATTCTGCGCTTATCTCGTGACTCGAGAAGCCCTCCACTTTGCACCGCCATCCGCGTTGTCCGCGCATGAAATTTCCTATTTATCTACAGTCCCGGATCTAGATTGATCCAACATACGGAGCCTATATCGCTCCTCGTCTTCTCGAGTGGATTCTGTGAATTTATAACTTTGATCACTCCAAATCGGTTCTATCGTAACTGAGTAACTTAGGTAGACGTATTTGAAGAGTGCAATAAGGAGCGTCGATTCCTCATACGACCAATAAGATCATGTTCATATGCTAATTAAGGTATGTATGAGCGCGTACTGTACGTCCAACTCTCAATGCAACTCAATGATCGTAATTCAGGCTATCTAAGCCAACTTCCCTGGCACAACAGGGTGTCCAGCACTCAATCCACCACAAACAGCCCAGGCCTGTCCATTGACATAGCTGGACTCATCACTACCGAGGAATAGCGCAACACGCGCAACTTCATCAGCAACAGCACCCCGCTGCAACGGGTTCAATTGTCCGATCTTGCGCTCAGTGCCACGCTCCCGGGCCCGGTCAAACACCGGCTGCGTCATCCCTGTCTCGATCAGCCCCGGGCAGATTGCGTTCATCCGGATACCAGTGCCCGCCAGCTGGTAGGACACCGTCTGCGCGATCGAGACCACCGCCGCCTTTGAAGCGGAATAGTCTGTTGATCCGGCATTGGACCGCAAACCAGCTACGGATGCTGTGCCGATAATTGAGCCGCTTGGGTACGGCTTTGAGGGGGATGTTATTTTCATTGCTGGGGCGGCGTGTTTGGCTGCCAGGAAGACGCTGTTTCCGGGAATTGTTAGAAATGATATGGTTCCGGGAATACCAGAGGAAGCAAGGGAATACATACCCAAGAGCATTTACCCGCATTGTGTTCATGAATCCGTCAGCATCGATGTCCGTAAATATTGTTGGTTGGCCCACGATGCCGGCATTTGCGAAGAAAACATCCAGTCGGCCGTACTTGCTAATTGCTTCGTCGACGACAGCTATCACAGCCTTTTCATCGGCAGCATCAAATGCCCTTGCGTGGATGTCCACACCTGGGTACAGAGACTCCATCTCTCGCTTATGTGTTGCGAGATGGGTGTCGCTGAAGTCGCAGATGAAGACTGCCTTGGCGCCATTGTTGGCGAATTGGTGTGCGCTGGCGCGACCAATGCCGACGGGAGAATTTGCACCTTTACCTCAGTTAGTGCAATGCTATTGGAATGGAGTGGTAGGACACCTACCGGTCACAATGACTACCTTGTCCTTTGCCCGGCTGCCAATTCGAGCGTTAGTTATGCATTCGAGTTTGTGATGAAGGCGATACAAAGATGTGCTTGACACAACTAAGGGCCATAGTATCTGATGCTAATAGTACTTACGGACCAGCTGAGTCTCCAGCGACATGACGGATCTTGGGGATATCCTCGAATGTGCCCTCAGAGGGTATGCCTTCAACGAGCTGCTTGCTCAGGGCCTGGAGACGCTGCTTTGCTGCTGCAGACATAATTGTTGAGGTATGAATTGGTTTGGCAATCTTTCCGGAATCAAGTTAATCAACTACTTGATATGCTAGAGAAATAGCCCCAATCGTGGCAGCTTTCTAGTTATAACAGCGGCAGCTTTCCCCACCTCCAAGCTAGGCAATTCAGTCGGTTATGCGGAGAGCCGAGGCTCCAGGGCCACGGGGGACCAGGAGCGCCACCAACGTAGAAAGTCACATGAACAAAATCAATAAGAACTTTACTGCGTACACCCAGAGCCAGTCGTATCCTCAGGCACTCACTCCCTGTTGAGAGCCTGAGGCCGACATGGGATGCAAACCCTGCAATTTATTCGGGACGACACACGTCATGTGCACCGTGGATGGTGGATCAAAGCCGCCGGCCTATGTGCGTTCCAAATAGACCAAAGCTCGAGTCTTTGTTTTCGATGGTTTTGTTGGTCCTAAAATAAGGGCATCAAGGGATTTCAGGGTTGACGTTCGGGGCCTGAATATCGCCGGTCGATCTCCCTTCATTCTTTCCACGGCTCAAGTACAGAAGGATTGCCAAGCACACGCGACAAGACCAGCCAAGTACTAAGAGCTACATAAGGCGACTCGAATAAGTTGTCGCCCCTCAATCTGAACGCCTTTTTCCATCAAATCTGATCCAACAATCTTGAAAAAAGCCTTCATGAAGTCATCAACCACTTATTCCACTGCCAAAGCCATTGCCCGGTTATTGAGTCATGGCAGAGTCCGATATCCCGTCCCAGCGGCGTTCCTCATCCCAAGCCTCGAGCGCATCGAGCCGAAGCCGAAATGCTAAGACCGTTCGCGCCAAAATGCAGAAACGTCATTCAGGCTCCTCGAATAATACGACAACAGATTTGACTTCATTTCCCTCCCTTTCCCCGCCGGACAAGACTTCGAACCTCGCTGGTAGCTTGACAAATACGCTATCCTTTGGTGACAACGGAGATGATATCAGTGGAAGCAAGGGTGGTCGTGGACGAACGGTTACATTGGCGAATTTGACAACTGGGCCGTCGCACAAATCAGGCCGAGCTGCCCTCTTCGCCGATTCTGTCCCTGCATCCGATATCCCGGGTGCACTACACTTGGCGGACGATGCGCACATTGAGCGGTTGATTGCTGGGACCGGCGCCGTCAAAATGGTGAGGCAGTTTGCACGCGATCTAGCTCAAAGGGACGCTGAGATCTCGGCTCTACGCCAACGCGCCGATGCAAGGGAGCGAGAGCTGAAGAGAATGCTTCGG
The DNA here is from genome assembly GCA_028827535.1 of Penicillium sp. DV-2018c. NCBI lineage: Eukaryota > Fungi > Ascomycota > Eurotiomycetes > Eurotiales > Aspergillaceae > Penicillium > Penicillium sp. DV-2018c. Next base: position 3,233,443 of record JAQJAA010000002.1, read on the forward strand.
GAAGTGTCTGTGTCCAACCAAGATATCGAACGTCGCCTGTATCAGTTAGAGAATTCTTCGGGTGAGCGTGCCTCTGATGCAGAAAGCAGTCATAGTGATCACGCTGGCCATGCCTCTTCCGGCTTGAATGGGCTGATGTCTCAGGCTATGGAAGACGGCTTGGCTTCTCATTCTTACAATGAATCAGCGGAAGCTCAAACTACGATTCGTGCACAGCGGCCAAATAATGATCAACGAGCTATTGGATCCAATGATCACCGGAAGAGCCAGGGCTCGATCAAGGGCTGGCAAGAGTATCTCTTCGGTTCGGTCAATACTAGCCGGAAGACCAGTCGCGCGAACAGCATCATGAGTGATGTTGGTGAGGTTGGGGAGGGAGAGGCTGAGCGTTGTCGAGTGGCTAGCAACCCTGCACTGCGACGCAAAGCGCTCGATGAGCAGCTATTCCAGCCTCCGGAAGGCATAGCTCGGAATGGACCGGCAAATCGCATCGCTAGCGCCTCGGCAACTGGAGATGATGCAAGCATTCATTCCCGTAAATCCTCCCGGTCTCTTGGCTCTTGGACTATCAAGTTGTTTGCCGGCAGTACCCAGGCAAGCAAAGATGCAAGCGATTCTGAAGCAAGCTACAATAAGTCTCAGTTCCAAAGGCCGGACGCAGACAGGAGCGCTTCTTCTACACTGTCTGGAAATTCCAAGGGCGGGATGTCGGCCATTGCCGCATTGAAGAAGCTCAATAGCAATGCTGGTATACCTAGCACCGGGCGCTCCGCCAGCGGCTCCAGCACTCCGGGCAGAATGAACCCTCCTGCCTCTCGGCCCTCTCGGCGGACTGCAGCTGGTAGTGTATCGCAGGGTACAGCACCGGAGGCAGCGGACCGAGGTTCGACAAACCTCGGCCCGGTCGAGATGGATGCCATCTTGCCTATGGAGTCGAAGCCTCCGACGCTCACTACGATTTATAACAATTCCGAAGCCGGCGAGTTTCTCACCGACCGCTTCGGGTTTATCTATGACCAACGCCGAAAAAAGCGCCAGCGAGAAGCCAGTGCCTCTAAGAGCAGCCCTCACCGTCTGAGCGTTACCGAAACTCTAGGCTCTCACCGAACTGATGCTTCAGATCCCGAAGATGACCCTGAAGTCTCAAAACTTCGTCACGGCGTCGCCGAGACTCCCCACTCGCTTCCTGGCTCACCAGAAGATTTGGACAGTGGAGCCGTCGCCATCCGTCGGTGGCAGGACTACTTGAGGATTCCCTCCCGTCCCACTGAGCTACTGTCTCACACCCCTTCTGCAGGACCAATCGTCTCTCTGACTACCGCAGGCGATAATCGCCCCCGTAGTTCGTCTGTTGCAGTTGACAAAGATGGGGCGTTGGCCGTCAGCTCAAGCGCTCAGCCATCTGCATCCACATCGGCGATCACGGCTGATAGCCCCGAGTTCGCTAGCATGTCATCGGCTCAGGCCCACGACACATGTTCCAAGTTCAGTCACGCTGAGATGGAGCCTGTGAAACTGTTACTGGAACAGTTGACCGAACTCCATGACACATTGCAACGCGACCGAACTGTCAGATGGAATGAGTTCCTTCGCAAAGTGCGCGCTGAACGTCGAAAAGAGGGCGAAGCCGCAGCAGCGGCCGCATCTTCTGATAGGTCAATTGCTGCTGTCGACACGCCAGAAGCTTCGCTCGCCGATGGCGAGGTTGTAGGGATCGCTGGCCTGGGCAATAAAGGCAAGGTTGGACGAGCGAAATGGCGGGAGTTTCGGATGCTTGTACTTGGCGGCATCCCAGTTGCTCTTCGGGCCAAAACTTGGTCAGAGTGCAGTGGAGCCTCGGCAATGCGAATCCCTGGATATTATGATGACCTTGTGCACGGGGTCGGTGGGTGCGATCCAGACCCTTCTGTCGTTGCACAGATCGACATGGATATACGCCGTACTCTCACGGACAATGTCTTTTTCCGCAAGGGGCCCGGTGTTGCCAAGCTGAAGGAGGTTCTGCTTGCGTACTCGCGCCGTAATCCGGAGGTGGGGTACTGTCAAGGCATGAATCTCATCGCAGCGTCCCTGCTGCTCATCATGCCGACTGCTGAGGACGCGTTTTGGATCCTGACATCGATGATTGAAATCATCCTGCCTCAGCACTACTATGATCATGGCTTACTGGCCTCCCGCGCGGACCAGGTAGTCTTGCGTCAGTACATTTCGGAGCTTCTTCCTAAGCTCTCCGCCCACTTGGAGGAACTGGGTATCGAACTGGAGGCATTGACGTTCCAATGGTTCCTCTCTGTCTTTACAGATTGCCTTTCCGCGGAGGCACTGTACCGCGTCTGGGATGTAGTCCTATGTCTCAATGTGACCAGCGCAGTCAACGGCCCTGGACCAAATTCTGGTGCCAAGGAGAGCATTGACAAGAATGCCAAAGGTCCTGAGGACCTTGCTTCCGGCAGTGGCGGCGGAAGCACATTCCTTTTCCAAGTTGCTCTTGCGCTGCTCAAGCTCAATGAGCAGCAGCTACTGACGACCTGCTCAACGCCGGCGGCACTATACACATACATCAACCATCAAATGACCAACCACGCAATCAGCATCGATGGGCTGATCCAAGCCAGCGAAGCATTGCGCAATGTTGTCCGCCGCGAAGATGTCGTTGCACGCCGTGCTGTTGCCCTGCAGGAAATGCGGGAACTAAGCGGTGGCTCAGGCATCTAGACACTTGTCTGAGACGGAGTCTTATATTCATTTCAATAGCCCTATCCATTCGTTTTCTTTCATTCTATGTAATGCTGATACGACCTGAGCATAAGACAAGGAGTTTTGGCTTTTCTGTTTTACCTCCTCACACATAGTCAGGCGTTATTTTCCCTTTCTCTTTCTTTTGTTCTGCGGAAAGACAAGTTGGCATTCCCTGCAATGTGCTCTGTTGCTCGCTTCTTACATCAACGCAGTTTTCCCAACGCAGTATTCGAGATACCCCTGGATTTTACACTTGGGTGGCAAGCAGTTTAGACTCGACTTAAATTCAATCAAATCAAATCACATCTTTCAACGTTATTCAGGACGATGAGGATGTATCTCACTGACAGAAAATGATCTAAATGAAGGCAAGCCATGATGGACAATCATACCAAAGAGAAGCATCTCGACATTAACCATTCCATGGCTACCTATACTAATAACAGAGCCGAGGGTCGGAACTCTGGCATAAGACCCCGGTCCTTTGATCGGCCTGTCTGAGGCTGTGATGACTATATCCAGCAAGCTACTTATCCAATTCAGTCAATGCCGCCGGGTCAAGCTCCTCAAGGTACCGCATGACCTCCAGTTGATGAAGTCGATGTTCGAATGTCTGTGCATCCGTCACAGTCCCACAGAGTTCTTCATCGGTATTGATAGAAGCTGTCATTGGATACGGCGCATTGGCCATGAGCTTAGCCTGGATATGAGGCATGATGAGCTGCCTGGCTGTGTTGATCTCTCGACCGTCTCTCTCGCCGGTATACCGCTCGTATGGGATATTGTTCTGGTCCATGAGGCCTGATAGGTTAGTCGTGACGTCGGGGCGACTTATTATTCGAGAATACACCTACGCTCCATGTGCCCAATGTATAGACAGATTCGTTTGTATGTGCGGAGGAGCTCGCGCTTCTTCATTGCTGCTCGAACGTCGAGGTCTAGCATCCAGGCGATCATTGCACGCGATAGTCCTGTAAACATATTACTGTCAGTCTCAGGCTATGGACTGAGGTTTTATCCAGCCTACCGTCTTTTGTGTAGCCAATTTGATTCCCCTGGTACGGTGCTGGGATCTTTTCCATGCGATGCACGAATTCCGGGAGGAGGCTGTTCTGCGCCGACATTTTGGCTATGAGTAGGCAGAGAGGGTTGAGGCACGGATATCCTGAAGTGAAGAGGATGCTTTCCCTTCTCTTCGCCCTCTTATCGTGCTTTCTCTGCCTCCAGCTGGCTTTTCTTTGTTCGTATACGACCTGTCTGGTGCTTCCATAGATCCCGCGGACACTAAAATATCTTCTTTGTTCTCGTCACATATACACCAGATTTTAGGTCGCCCGGCATGGCTTTCCATTTCCGCTTAGTGCTCACCCCTGGCCGCTTTTTGTTCACTGAGTAAAACTGAGCATCGCGGGAGTTCCTGGGGAGAGTGGAATGTAAATCCGATGAAATGAACAAACAATCTGCTCAGCCGAGGTTTAAAGTAAACAGTCGTTTGTAGTTACTCGTTTTGCACCCCATCACAGTTCTCTTAAAAAATAATTGTCTGCATAGGAATTGGTTGAATTACTGGAATCGGCGCTAGGACCGGTGGTTCAGCTAAACGTATTTCCGAAGCGCTTTGTTGCTGATACGCGCGACGAATCTATTCGCGATCCTTTCAATTACGCAGTACATGGATGTCTGCCATCGCCAACACCATGAACGCGACAGTCTCCTCATGGCTGACGACGCTCAAGCAAGGATAATAGAAGAGAACCCCATTGGAAGTGGCCTTGATCCCTTTTTGTCATCTTTCAACTCGATCTGCGAAGCGAGAAACCTACCCTGCACGTCGGAAGCCTTCAATCGTCTCACCCAAGAAGGGAAGCTTCTTGGCATTATCCTAACTATTTCTCGCCTAACATCTGACTTTCATACAGATATCCAAAATCTCACACTCGATCTCTTGTTTGCCTTGCGGAACCTTTCTACCACCCGAATCCTGCCATCGAAAACGAGCCACGGAACTCTCCAGAATGATCTCCGGAGATTGGTATCTGCAGTCGCCTCTGAAACATTTGATTCCTCCAGTGTATGGCCTCTTCTGACTGCAATACTCGCCCGCAAGTCAGACAGCGACATTTGGTGTTGTGTCTACGACGCAGTCACCGAACCCACAACCCCCTCTCGAGCGATTGCCTCCTCTCTCCAGCAAACTCCATGGATGCACAAGACGAGTAGCTTCGCAAACTCCTCCGAATACCGCCAAGATGTTGATAGGGTCCTCAAGACAGAGCTTGGGCCTCTGTGTGTAGGGCTCCCGCATTTCCACTCAACCTTTTTTGGACGCGTCAGCGGTCTTCGATCAGCATCCAATGCCGTATTCAAAAGATGCACAGAAGGCAAAGATGCGCTTTTCACCGATGGGTGGAAGGATTGGCCAAAAGATGCAAACCAGGAAGACGTCTTGAGCTGGTTTTCGGATCTGAGCGAGAAGCTGGCCAAATTCTCAAAAGACTACAATCCAGAGTCGACACATCTGCGAAGGCCACTAGCACAGCCAAACAAGCCTATTCAAGGCTCTACCGCAGAGCGCAAACTAGACATTGGCTTCGTGAGCGACACTAACGCCGGAAAGGATACCCAATGTCAGTGGTCACAGATCCTCGTGCCTGGAGAGCTAAAAAGCAATCCATCAGCCGACACGACTTTCAAGGCATGGCTTGACTTGGGGAGATACGCCAGGGAAGTCCTTGCAGCCCAAGATACCCGTCGCTTTGTCCTTGGCTTTACTATGTGTGGATCCTTCATGAGGGTATGGGCCTTTGACCGCCTCGGAGGACTCGCATCCGAGCGGTTTGACATCAATGAGGATGGTCTCCAGTTTGTGTCTACCATTCTTGGTTTTCTATGGATGAGCGAGGCAGAATGTGGATTTGACCCTACGATTACTGAGAAGGACGGCCGGCGAATCATCGAGATAGAGCGCAACGGCCAGGTCGAGCGTCTCATTCTTGATAGATTGCTGAAAAGGACACCTTGCATAGCGGGCCGAGCAACAACATGCTGGAAAGCGCACCGTGAAGATGTCCCTGGGGTTCCGCTTGTTGTCAAGGATTCTTGGCAATATCCAGAGCGCGATGAAGAAGGCGATCTCCTTCAAGAAGCCACGGAAAGAGGGGTGGTCAACGTCGCACGGTATTATCACCATGCGACAGTTTCCATCCGTGGTAAGATTGACGATGTCCGGGATAACGTTCGAGGTGGCTTGGACGTCAGGACTGCAAACAATTATCGGCCTGAACGATCGGTGCTCTCGACTAGCACAAGTGTAGCTGATACTCCGCGAAAGAGTCGGAGCAGGGGCAGGTCTGGTGTTAAGCGCTCTTCTAGTCAAACCGGTGCTTCTTTGCCACCTAACAAGCGATCGTGTCCGGTATCTCCTAACAAGGCAGTCAGCAGCCCCTTGCCAAATCGAGTTCATAGGCGCGTCGTCCTGAGCGACTATGGCGAACCAATCTACAAGGCAAGCACCCGCCAGACACTGCTTGTCGCATTGGAGGGATGCATTACGGGACATCAGTCTTTGCAAAAGGCAGGGATCCTTCACCGAGATATCTCAGTCAATAATCTCATGATCAATGAGGACAAAGAGAACCCGTCGTGGCCGTCATTCTTGATTGATCTTGATCTGGCCATCAGAGAGCAGCGAGACTGTCCTCTCGGGAGCAAACAAAAAAACAGGCACGAGGGCCTTTATGGCGATTGGCGCGCTCCTGGGCGAGAAGCATACTTTCATGCATGATCTTGAATCGTTTTTCTGGGTGATCTTTTGGATATGCATCCACTACGAGGGGCCAGGCAAGGGAAGAGCTGTTGCAAGGTTTGACAAGTGGAACTTTGTGGATACAGAGGAGTTAGCTGGTATGAAGAAAGGCGAGATATCCGATGAAGCGGATTTCGTGAGGTCCGCGAATGAGTACTTTACGAAGTACTACAGGCCACTGGTCCCATGCGTCAACAATCTTCGAAAGGCCGTATTTCCTAGTGGAAGGAGGTGGGCAAAGGAGGACAAGGGATTGTATGATCGGATGAAACAGAGCCTGCGGAGCGCTCGAGAGGACTGAGTTGTAGACATCCAGTTCTGCGATAATGGCGTAGAACCCTGTCTCTCCAACGTGTAATCTAAGTAGTTGTCCTCTCAGCTGCCAATACCGTAGGAATCCTTGTGGGTTAGTAAGTTTGACAGTAGACTGGCTTGAGGGGGCTTCTTCAAGTGTTCAACATCCTATCCTCGGCAGTTCAAGCGCGTCCACCATTTCCGGCACAAGGTGGTTGGTGTCGGTTATTTAGGGGATGGGTGTGGTTAGGCGGCGTCGAGTCGGCCCTTGGCGATTGCGAATCGTATTGAGGCTCGCACGGCTTCTACTTCACCCTGTGCTGTGAGATACTCAGTGAGCATGACCCTGAGCCCCCTCATAAAGCGGCGGCACCCCGATCGGGAAATGCACATCCGGCCCTATTTCCAAGGATCCTTCAGACTCAGAAATGAACGTCCATTGCCGGGTATATGCGGAGATGCTGTAGTCAAGTTCTTTGTTCCTAGAATAGAGGAAGGTTTCTCATCCTACTCAGGGCTTTGTTCAAGTCTAACACCTGGGTCCGAATGAAAGAACTAATATTCAGGTATCATTACAAGTATACAAGTACTACATAGCCAATTGCAGATTTGAAGCCAACAACTGTCATCGCCACACTGACATTTCACATTGTTTTCGCTATATAGTCCTCACCTCCTCTTTCCCTTGGTCCCGTCCACCTTGGATTTCACCATTTCCCCCCAGAACCTCCAACTTCTAGAGAAAAATGAACTACGAGCGTCTAGCAGCCGAGATCCCCGTGGCCTACCGCGTCTCCAGAGAGACCAAAAACCACCCGAACCCGTCTTCTGGCTATAATACCCCTTCTTACCCTTCTCCTTATGATACCCACCAGCCTTCCATCCCATTAGACCTCGATCTCCTCAATGGGCTTCTAGGCTGGATCCGCAACGACACGTTTGGCAGAGTCGCTGAGATCTGTGCTATATGGGCTGCAATCCTGCGAGCCAACAAATACCTCGCCGAAGCCGATCGTAAGACTCCTCCTGCACAGTCTTTGTATATAGACTACTGTTTTCTAAATTGACCTGTTTGAATCAGGTACGCTCCAGGCGCGTAATGTCGTCCATGACAGCTTCAATCTCGGAAGCAGTTTGAGCTTGGAATCCACGCAGGCTAAGCAGTATATGGATGCTATTCCTGGTGGTAGACGCCCAATTGCGATTAATGGCGCTGACGAATTTGCTCTTGCTATTAAGCGGCTGAGATTTGTTCGCAAGTTTGAATGAACTTTGGAGGTTTGCTTTGGTGAGTATCATGGGATCAGACGGGCAACGGTGTCTTATATAGTCTATAGACTCCAAATGGAATGGGGGTATGACTTCAATCGCAGGCTGTCGATGTTGCCAATACATACCCACTGATCGTCTCCGGAGCCATGCAGTAGACTGAATCGGTGTTTAACATGTAGATCAGCTTACAAAAAAGTCAAAAACAGGAAAGGCAGAGAAATGGATTGTCTCGATATCAGACAACGGCCCCTTTTATACCCAATATATCTGCGCGTGGCATGGGGAATCGACTTCCTATATCTCAGATAGATCTGGGAGTTTTGATGAATGTAGTATCAACCCTCGACGACCATATTTACAGTATAGTCTATGCTAAAGTCAAAGTTGAAGCACCTCATAATGGGTGCCCAATGTATAGCCGGGTTTGGGAAACCTTACGGCCACATCTCAATCTCCTTCGCAAATACACCGGTCGTACTTCGGACAATACAAATGTACACCGAACGGGGACTGTGAAGAGTCAAGCACCGAGAGAGTAAGAGCCCTGCAGGGGGTTGAAGGGGGCGGTAAAACGGATACATCAGCCGCTTGACCAGAGGCGGCTCAGCACACACTAGACTCGGGCCAACGATCGCCGGCTAGAGAGACGCCGATGAGTCTGCCTAGCTCCGTAGGCGTGAAGCGTGTTTAACAAGAGATGTCGAGACAAGTTGTTGTGCCTCTTTCCTCAGCTCGGGCTGTGATCCACCCAGAACTGGCTGTTATCCAACACAGCGGTAAGATCGAGCGATTCCATCGTCGGACGTAGTCCCAAGTCCATCACATCACGTGCAACGGCTTTGATCTGCCGCATGATTGATTGGGAAATAGCCCATGTGCGAGCCAACGACTTGAAAACACCGATCGTCAAGGCCAAGCGGTCTCGGCTAGGGTCTGGCATTTGACCGGCTTTGACAGAGCACGAAGCCAACTGGACAATGGAGCTCAGAGTAAGCGCACAGATGAAAAATGGAGTGTGTTTGATAACGGGCACACGGAAAGCTGCAAGTCGAGACAGCTCCCGGGCAGCCTTAGAGGCCTTCATGGCGTGCTCATTGTGAGAGAATGCGGGCACACTAATCGGGCCATGGTGACCGCAAATGACTTCCGCAGCAACGGCAGGAGAGGAGAGAAGATCAGACCGTGGGAAGTTGAGGTAGATGGCGGCACCATTCAGGATCATCGTCGCCTGAAACATGATCTCATCCACACTCCCATCGTGGCGCAAGAGCTCTTCCTTAGACTCAGGCAAGTGATGACTCCAGCTGCCGATGCGTGCATCAATAGCTTCCACATGGTCCTGTTGGCCTTCGGTCATTTCCTGCATCGCCACCACGCGGCCGAGAATCCTTACGGATTCAATACGATAGCAGTATGAAGAGAAATCAAGCTCTTCTTCTGCAAATACACGCTCATCAAATTGAGCAATGGTTGGGGACGGTGGCGGCGGCAGGGCGTCGTGATAAATCCGCTCTTCGCAAGGAAGCGCGACCTCAAGCGGCACCTGGTTAGTGCGGTACACGCGCTGCACGCCAAGTGCAGTCATGAGACCTTCGATGACGAAGAGCTCCCACCAAGTGCGCCGCAATGACTCCGCGCGGATCGGATCTCCATTGCTGGCATAGATGGCGAATGTTCCCTGATGCATGCCAAGCTCGAAGGCTCCATCAACCGCACCGCTGAGGCAAACGCCAGCCTCGGCGCGCTCATTGTCCGAATGAAGTACGATTGCCAGCAGAAGTAGCGCTTGCACCTTCTCAACCGACAACTCTTGTTCCTGGACCATTGCGACAACGGTATGCCGATACGTGTCGCTCGAGGCAGCCGGTGTGAAGTGGGAACCAATGAACTTCATCACCTGCTCCAGGTATGCGGGGAAAACGTAGCGATGCATGAGTTTCTGTGGTGGCAAGATCGGATGGGCTGCGTGGAAATAACTATAGTACATTTCGAGTAAGTAGCCATCTCCGCCGATGGCAGTCAAGGAATCCGGAGTCAACGGATCGCTGATCGGGCGAACATTCGGAATCATTGGTGTGGACATATGGTGCAACCCCGGACTAGTCGATGCGGAGGAAGGCAAGTGGACTGTTGGCGTATAGGAGAAGCCAGACTGCAGGGCCGCCCAGTCCACGGGGAGATCGAGCTTGCCTACTGTGTTGGGATCCATGGGCACGTAGTCCGGTGAGTTGGCGCGGCGCTTCTTCGACGGCCCTTTGTAGCCTCTCCGAGACTTAGTGTATTCGCAGGATGACCGAGTCTGTTCGCATCGGCTGCAGGTGGGTGTCCTGCCATCACATTTGAGATGTTTGTGACGGCACTGAAGACACGCCAGGAGTGCAGGACCGGGTTTGGACCCGGAAGTGGTCTGCCATTCAGTCATGGTGAACGAAGACGCATATAGGGAATAATTCAAGTGCAGGAAGAGAAATTGACACGTTGAGAGAATGACAAATTGACTTGCAAATAGATTTGAGGGGAAGGGAGAAGAGGGGAGAAGTACGGAGTAGAGTGGTTCGGATTGTCGAGTGTATTGTAACTGTGACAGCCGTTGGGGAAAATTCGATAATTTGTGTCACTCAGGGGAAACTGCACGTTTCAGAGACAAGGTTGCGATGTCTTTTTTGAAATGTATGTATCTTATTGAAAGAACAACCAACAAGGATACTCTTTCCTGGTCAGTCGAGAGGTGAGAGAACCCTATTGATTTGACAAAAGTACAAAAATTCCCCAGACAAGCGCAATTCTGTAGATTTCACTGGCGATTCGTACCTAATACACCGCATTACCGTACGTGTATTGCGCTGCCTTGATCAAGATTGGTAATTTTACCGGCATCGGTATCAGGTGCACGTCAACCGATAACTCAGAGCCACCGTCACCTTATCAACTAGAACCTGGGGACGTCTCTCAAACTCCTCGACTCTTGCTCTTCTTGACTCTCTGCCCGCTATTCTCGTTCCCCTTAAAAACAAAAGGTACGACCCTTCTCCTGAGTGTGCATGTGATTATATCGTACATAGCTAAATTGTGTAGCGTCACTCAAACTACAGGCCGACGTGTCTTCTCCGATTGCAATCACCAATTCTCCGCCTGGGTCTCTCGACCGATTGCCAGCGTCTATTCTCTAACCCTTTGGGACCATTCAGTTCTTTACGAACTTCCTTCACAATGATCTCCGACGATGACCTCTACCGCCTCGCCATCTTCCTTGGCTCATGCGCCATGATGATGATTGTCCTGTACCACTTCCTCGATGTCAATTCCAGCGACGAAGAGCCCGAATCTACCAAATCGGCAACCCAGATCAAGGCCAAGAGCGCCACAACGCCGGCGTCAACAAATAGCACTGGTGTGTTATCTTCAGGGAAGGGAAAATAGATTCGACAGTCATTGAAGGGAAGCTCAGCAGGGAACTAAGATACCAGTGCCTACATCATTTGATTTCATCTTTACACGCGACAGGCACGCCACAATTGTATAATACAATCCAATGAGTTGGAGACAAACGCACCCTCTCCGAGTTCTTGACTTCATTCAATTGATGTTCCTGAGTGGTGGACTGCAAGTTGTGCGATGTCTGTGCAAGGGACTTCAGAAAAGCTCGTAGATAAAAGACAAAACCGCCATATGCAAGTGACACCTCTAGATGCATAATGCACAATTATGAAAACGCCTGACAACATAAGGATATCATATGAAAATGGATTTCAACGCCAATTCCCATGTATATTTTCAATACCGCCCACAGTAAGTCGATCCCACCCCCACCCCCGGCCTTTAATCGTTTGCGACAAACGCCATTTCTTTACAGTGGACCCGACACTGCCGGGCTGGCATTGAGAGACGGCGGTCATTCCGGTCCATCTCGGGCCCAATCTGTTGTTTCCAATGCTGACCCGCTTCGAGCAGGGCTTGAGCCTTCGTCTTCTCTGTGGCTTTCCCATGCGCCTTGCTGAAGGCCAGAAGTCTGTGCTCATCAACAGGTAACACCATGGTACCTTCACGTGCATATCGGTCACCCAGCCCGGAAGGATGAATCGGATTGGTTTGTGCTAGATCGTTCATCTTGTTAGATATGTCTCCTCAGATCAAAACAAATCTCAAGCGCGCATCAGTCCCGTGGAGAAGCATGATGCGCTGAGCTGGTTACGTTCTCACCAGGTACTGGCACCGTCGGTCCATCCCCAAATTGCCAAGCCATTCTCGAAATATGCTCCTTCACCATGTGTTCGAACATGTCCGCTGCAACCATCGATGTCTTGTTGCCACAGTCTGTCCATTTGCACACAACAGTGCGTGGAATGTGAACCTTTCGAACATGGCTTTTGATAGTGCCAATGTTGTGGAGTTCTGCATTACAATTCTCCCATCTGCATGGGTAGACTTGATAATGCACGGGAGGCCCGGAATTGATAGCAGCCGCGTTCTTCTCTGCGCTCTTCAGTCGTCGCCCCGGCTCTCTCTGCCTCCTCGAGTGCATCTTGACCGATGAGAGTGGTATAACCACTTCTGGCACCGGAAGACCCTTGGTGCCTGCCGATTTTGCACCCTTGTCAGAATCTGCCTGGCTCTTGGTCGTCTGTCCTTTAGGCTTGGGCTTTGTTGTTGGTGTGGCAGGACCCGGGAGATCGGTCGAAGCTGCACTGCTCGCAGCTGATCGTCGAAGCTGTTGGGTTCGCGGTGGTGGGGGAGGAGGGAGGGGGTCCGGCCGGCGGGGCGATATTTTAGGCGATGCGGGGAGAGTGTCAATTCTAGAGAGCCCGGGCGGGAGATTGGGGGAAAGATCGTGCTGGGGGGAACGATTAGTCGGCGAATTTGGGGGCAAAGTACCCCGGGCGCTCGAAGGAGACGCGCGCGCGTCGACCCTTTTCTGCGGCGGAGGTACGTCTCGGCGAGTGGGCGGTGTGTCGCGCGACGCCATGGAAATTGAACGGGGCGGGTCACGTGATGTCACCTGATTTTGTGTGTTATTGTGATCACGTGGGGGTGGTTGAGTTGGAAGTGACTCGGGAAGTGACTGGGGAGGTGATTGAGGAAGTGATTGAGGAGATGGCTGAGGGGGTGATTGAGGAGGTGGCTGATGAGGCGACGGAGGATGTGGCTGAGGAGGTGACTGGGGAGTAGACCGAGGAAGTGGCCGACGAGGTGATTGAGGATGTGCCTGAGGATGTGACGGTGCAGCAGGAACCGGAGGCATAGGAGTGGTTTCTTGGGATCCGCGCACGCCATCTGCCACGTCCCAGCGGAATGTCGACAGATCTGCAATAGTAGGGACTCGGGTGAAATTAAGGCGTAATCCTTCCAAATGATGGTTTAGGCGCTTTTCTGTCGGATGCCTTCCAGCAGCAGTCAGAATATCCCGCGCAATCGTAGCGGGATTGTACGATGTCTTGGGCAATGCATCGCTCGGTCTCATCGGCTGAACCAAATCTTCGCGATTCTTGATAATCTTACCAGGGCCGGGTCGAACCCCATAAGAAGGTTCCTCGTGAGGTTGGGACACTGCTGCCGAGCGATCTGGCACCAGGTTTGAAGCTGCGGATGAAAATACCACTGGCTGGCCTAGACTATTGTACAGACGTTGTATCTTTGCCGGCGGCATAGAGCTTCCCGCAACGCCTTGGTCTGGAGCACACCGCTTCGTCTGATGGTGTAGTGGTCTAGGCAGAGGATAAATACGCGGCTGTGGATCGCCCGAATTTGTCTGCCTTTGGCCAGAGCACGTTTCTGTTTCCCTCACATGTCCCGTGGCATACGGAGAAAGGCAAGGCTGCCTCGGGTAAGTAGCCGCATGGAGAGGGTTTGAAGCAGAGTTTGACGATACCGCTGGTCTCTCCTTATCGGGTTGGGATATTGGGGGTTGTTGGCCTGTCTGCTTTGGCGCCGTGTATGATGGTCCAGGCGCTGGTTCTCCCTGTGGCCCTTCTTTCCCCATGGGCCAGCCGTTTCCAAGCTGATATGGTAGGACAATCTTGAGTGTGGGCGGTGCCGAACTAACGGACGTAGAGCCCGCCGCGGGGAAGCCAGAGAATGTTCGCTCCAACAAGGTGGAATTAGCCGTCGAGTCCGGCATGAGAATGTCATGCGTATTTATGACTGGGTTGGCTGGCTGGCGGGGACTGAGCATGCTGCGTTGTACAGAAGGATCACATCCTTTGATCAAGGCTGGACGGGAGTTAGGCTCGGTATTTATCAAGGTGCGAGAGTTCGGTGGCTCACGTGGATGGGACGATATCTGACCTGCTGGGGTTGGAGACGCCCAGTGGCTCTGGTGAAGGGCCTGTGGTTTTCCGGTCTTCGATGGGGATGTATGCGCACTTTGCGCGCGGCGCATCGGTCGGATTCCTTGATCTGCGGTATATGGAGATGGCTGCTGGGACTGAGACTGACTCTGCGTATTATGAGTCGGATTCGTAATGTGGCCATGTGAAGCTTGTGATGTCTGAAACCGTGCAGTCCGGCTTTGAATTTGAGCCATCGGTCCAGATCCTTGTTGCGCCGTGGGCGGTTGAGCTGATGATAGCTGATATTGCTGATTTGGTGTAGCTGAGAAGTCTCGATGTTGCACTTGTGACATTTCTGGGGCCCGTACCATCGTTGAGAAGGCTCTTTGTACAGGACCCGAACCTCTTGTAGCTTCACTGGTCCGATAAGACCCTTGGCCAGCTTCCGAACGATCTCTTGTACTCCCAGAATGCATTCCAGGGGGCCCAAAGGAAGCCCGACCTATCTCTGGTTGGCGATTATCAGCCTGGGGCGTCTGAGCAGCCGGGTATTGGGATGGCGGACCAAACGGCCCAGTTCGGGGGTCCACACGGCGAGCGCTGTTTTGCTGGTAAAGAAAGGATCCGGGGTATGGATTGGCAGACTGCTGGTTTTGAGCACTGCTGGTCTCCTGGCTGAAGCTTGCACCATTATGCCCATCCGATGTTGGTGTGTACACCTGAGAGCGATGCAAGACATTGCTGGTCCCGGCATTTGTTGATCTCATAAAGGAGTATGGGTTATGCGTCTGCTCTTGCATGAGCGCGTGGGGTCCGAGCCGTTTCCTCCGAGTCGCGGGATGCTTGAGCTTGAGTGGCCGCGTCGCTGAGATTCAAAACGTAGTCGAGAATATCATATGTTGGAAGACAGCCTAGGAGCCAGTCAGCCTCAGGCGAAAAGGCTTGTTCCTGATCAGTCGCGCATTAAAGGAATTGATGCAACCGAATAAGTAAGGATCACTATGATGTCCAACATGGTCGACCTAACCAGGCCCAGGTTGAAGTCAAGTGTGAAGAATTATGTCAAAGAAAAAGAGAAAAAGACTGATAAACAAGCCGCGGATAAGACCGGGCCTCGCGCCGCCATCGAGATGCATTTAGCGCGTCGAAGGCGGGTCCCGGCAATCAACCAATCAGGTGTTAGTAGAATTTCTTATGCCTTATTTATCGGGTGTCTGCTTGTAAGCCCTGACGCGGCTTAGCGGGATCTTAGTAAGCACACAATCCCGCTCCAACTGAGAATATTCGGCAACACCAAAAAAGATCCTCTCTTCGACCAACGCCAACGACACCCGTTCACTACCCACCCACGACCTTTAAGATGGCTGTCCGAACCCACGGTGCGTAACATCTCGCAATTCGATTGTGCCGATTTGTTTCACCACTGCCCGAAACTCCCATCGATACGAATTTTCGCCAATCTTCAATTCTCAATACTGATGGTGTCTCCCCCAGGTATCGCCTCTTCGCGGAGCAAGTCTCGCAAGGCACACTTCCAGGCCCCCTCCAGCGAGCGCCGTGTCATCCTCAGCGCCCCTGTCTCCAAGGAGCTCAAGGAGAAGTACGGAGTATGTACCACTTGAACAACTATCTCGAATTTTGGTCTGGCCGGATAGGATTTTCGAATTTGGAAACCACGGACGATTCAGCCTGTACCAGCATGTCACAACGCACCACGATTCTAACCAGCTTTCTACGGTAGATCCGCTCCATTCCTATCCGCAAGGACGACGAAGTTGGTGAGTTTTCACTCTTGATGCAAATTGAAACGGATTCAGGACATGGGACTGATTATAATGTACAGTTGTCGCCAGAGGGTCGCAGAAGGGACGGGAGGGTAAGATCACCAACGTCTACCGTCTCAAGTTCTCCATCTTCGTTGAGAAGGTACGAATTCGAATGCCACATCTCCCTCGGTGCAGTGGATACTTACTCGGTTCTAGATCGTCCGCGACAAGAGCAACGGCCAGAGCGTTCCCATTCCTCTCCACCCCTCCAAGGTTGTCATCACCAAGCTTCACCTTGACAAGGACCGTGAGCAGATCATCGAGCGCATCGCCAAGGGTCGTGAGGCCGTCAAGAGCAAGTCGGCTTAGGGGATTTTTCACTTGTGGGGTTTAGGTTCATGTTGCAATGGCGGTTGACGGCGCGGGTTCACCTATAGGACTCTGAGAAACGGAATTCTCAGCCTGCTATGATCAGGGTAAAGTTTCAAACCAGGTGCATTGCGATGAATGAAAAATGAACAAAATTTCTTTTTTCTTCTATCCGGAGTCGATGCTTCAGAGCAATTTGCTCTGCACAGCCGGCGTCTTTCTTCCTCATATTTTCCGCGCATAGGATGCTCGTCGAATGATACAACCCAATCCCCAGCCATTTCGCTGCGCCTCCACTTTGGTCATTCGGTCCGGCATCGTCTTCTTGTGTTCAGTTTGTAGGGGCAGTCTGGGACGGTTTCCCCTTGTTTCGATCTCCCACACTTTGCATTACGTAGCATAAGTGTCGCCTATATATCTCCTCGTCAGTCCCGTCCTTTCAGGGCGGATTCCATGGTTGAAGAGGTAAACACTTGGCGTAGACTATTCGCAGGGCTACTGGGAAGCTGGTGGTCTCTGTCTTACCTGCAGACTCACTCTGACGCCTTCGGGCAATGACGCAGTGAGTTTGATGGTGAGGTACATGTCTTTAAGTGGAAGTTGTATATCTTGTGGAGTGTAGGCTGCAGGTAAGGGCTCGTTCTAACATATACAGTATGGAAAGGTGTCCGAGTCACTACCTATAGGTTCAATCACTCAATATTGCTTTTATCTACGACGATTTCTTCTTTTCTTCCACAGCCCGTAATTTTCACATCAAGACCGGGAGTTCGTAGCGTGGGATCTGCATATCACGGTTCACAGTGCTCCCCCAAGCCTGTCTATATTGAACTCGACCAATAGGACGGTACAACCTTAGGTACCAGGCAGGAGCATGAGTTTTCATTCAGTACGGGCACTTGAATCATGTCAACAACCTCACCTCCATAGGTGCTCTGTTCAGGTGGGTTTGAGAGGTAGTTTTGGCCTTCTGGGCACCTGGCTGTTTGACCCCAGGTAGGTATGTCGAAAATATATATCGAACCTACATGGACCCGTTTCCTGCAGAATCGGGACTGGGGCCCGGACACAACCCGGAAATAGGCAAGCAAATATGGACTCGTATCCACAGGCGCCGCCATGAGACCAGGTTCTATAATGATAATACCTTGAAACATATAAGATAGACCTGATCCATGCAGAGAAGCTAAGCCATCAACATTGGAAGAGAGGACGGGTGAGATCGTTCAAATAAATGGCTATAGGTAGTATTCTTGCCTCCATCACTCAGTAGATAACATGCAAGTGGAAGTTCCAATGCTACAATGAAACACAAATCAAATAGCTTATTATACATCGCCGGAGTAGGAGAGCAACAATATGTAAACAGCGCGAATAGAGAACAATGAAGCAAAAATCCATGGCAATCATACCCACGAGAGAGTGCCGGGAACCGAAGCACACCTATGAGTTGGATATTCGGGAAAGAAACGCTCGCTGAATGAGATGTTGAAGTCGACTATCCGCTATCACCTCGCTAGCGTCCAACACACTTGCCCCATGCCGGTAGTCCACATCCCATACCGACGAAGAGATAAAGCAAGAATATAACCACAATCACCATCATAATCATCAACTTGGTATTCTTCCACCACATCCGTCTCCGCAGGCCTCGGCTGCGCATCCGGAAATCATGCGCACTCCCCCCAGCCGGTCGGTCTTGTCAACCAGCAGATCGATGCGCTCGCCTCGCTCCAGGACCCGCTCGATATTCTCGGTCATTATATCGCGGACGCTGTCAATTTCGCGCCGTGCGGATGCGAGCGAGTCGGCTGGCGGGGCTGTGTTATAAGTTTGCAGGAGAGAACGGAGCTCATTGTTAAATGCGGCGCAGCCGTAGGCGGGTAGGGAGGCGAAGTCGGTTGCAGATGGTTGGTAGGTGGCAAGGAACTTGCGCTTCATTTCTAGTAGATATGCGAATGGGATGCGGCGGCCTTGCTCGGCGGATGCAACTACCACAAAGCTCAAAGGGGCGTGGGAGTTGGGCTCTGAGCGATTCACATCGTCGGATTGGTTGCCCGTTGGCGAGTCGGCGATGTAGTGGACAAATAGTCGTTCATGAGTAAAGGTGAGCTTCTGGGGCTTATCATGTGTGATCTTGGGGAGGATGATAGAAGCTAGTGACGAGGCGGAGGTCGATGAAGTGCCTGGTGAGGAGTGCTCAGCTAGAATGGTAGTGCGATGCGCGATGCAAGAGCTGGAAGATAATGTTGTTAGTTAAAAGTCATTTATCGCTTCTGGTCAGACACAGGGAAGAAGACTAACTAGAGCAAAGAGCTCGTCTTTGAGGATGAAGCCATAGTGAAGTGATGTCACTGGCCGTGATCTGAGAGTTAGAGTGGTTGTAGGAGGAAAGCCAAGTGAGCCGAATGCCGAGGAAAGAGAAGTCTGCAGCCTTCAGGCGTTTGTGATACTCGTATGCCCTTTAATGTAGGTCGTTTGAAAGGTCATGCTCGATGGGAAGCTCAAGTCTCTCTGCACATGGCACTTCCAAGCCCATGGACCTGCACCCAGCTGATGAGTCAGCACGCGCCGTGGCGATCCAATCCATTCACGAGGAAGGTGAGATACAACTCCAATCTTCCGGCCTGACAACTTTCTGTTAGACAGTGTCGCCGAGAGGGAGATCGATCTTTTGAAATTTGTTCTGTGACTTTGGAGGTCAAGAAATGGAGAGACAGAGATTGGTGGAGGGTTGCTATCCATCACCCATGTACGCGTACCTGTGGATGTATGTACCTTGGGACACCATCCGCAGCCTGACTCGTAAGACCAGTACAGGCCCTAAGCCAGGAATCGCTGGTAAACTACACCATGTTACGGGGACGAGCATCAAGGTATGATGTAGTTGGTGGTAAGTCATTGAACAGTTCGGATATTATGTGACTTGAACGAAGTCGTATCTGTTATCCATATCATAGAGCAGAAACCCACCGAGAAAACAGAGTGGAACCCAATCACAAGAAATCTATGCATGACATTGTCATTGAAGGCACAGTGCAATGGAAAACAAGTATATCGCAGGTGATCAGCACTGGTCAGTTATTATCCGGCCCATCCCCCTTGAACGGACTGCCACCGCTGCTAGCTCGGCTCCCGGCTGAATTAGTACTCTTTTTCTTGGACTCTTTCTTGTCACGTTTTCTCATGACCCATGATGCTCCTGCAGATCCACCAGGCCGGCTTGGACTGTGAGTAGACTCGCTGCGCCGGAGGTCCTTGAACTCTTTGATAACCTCGCGGAATCCTTCTTCGATGTTGCTCATGCGAGAAAGGACTAACTTGCTAAGCATGTCTTGGGTCTGATTTGGGGTCTCACGACGAACACCTGCCGGGGCAAAGCCAAATTGGGTCTGGAAACTGGATGGTATGGCACCGGCGAAGCCGCTCGCCACGGCCTTGTTGTCGCCCAAGTCAGATCCTAGATCGAAGAGGGATGTGCGACCTCGTGTCCCCACGACCCGATCGGATAGGTAGATGCTATCCACGTCGGGGAGTGATGTCGGGTTGAGTGTGCCTAGAGGGTTTCGGGGGCGAGATACACCCACGATATGACGCTTCATGGTACCTTGGTCCATCGAGGTGGATATTGCGGGGAGGTGATTCTCGTCCGACGAATCGGTCTCTGGCCGTGGGGGTGTTATTCGACCCTCCGTCTCTGCGTTCGGAGACCCGAGCGGGTTGTACAGCATGGTGACCCCTGAAGCGTTCCGCGTATGCCTGGGGCCTCGTATAGGGCTGGTACGTCCAGAAAAGATTCTAGCGGTAGAGGGGCGTGAGCTGTAGAACTTTGGGGAGGGCTTCTCGGCAACTCCATCAGAGTCGGCCGTGGACTCTTGGCCGGAGTGCTGATCATCGTTGCTAGTCAATTCATCGTCGCCCTCCATGTCTGTATGATGGGAAAGTTGCCGCTTCTGAATGGGCGAGGCGGAAGGCCTGGTGCGCCGAGGCCTGACGGCAGGGCTCGTCACACAGCTTGTACGGTCCTCGGGGTTAGATGCGACTGACCGGGTTGTTTCCGTGAAATTTCGAGAACGGTTGGCCAGTCTGGCTTGGAAAGAAATCCTGGGTCGTCGTGGGTGCATATCAGGCTGTCCTAAAACCACAGAACTCTCATCATCGGGACCATTGGCTGGCCCGGAGCCGATCTCTTGCATCCAGTCTTTGATGACATTACTCGCCTGGCGTTCATGCACAGTGCTCGGGGGTTTTCGGATTCGGTCATCACTATAGGGACGTCGAAATACTTCCTCTAATGCTCGATCCTTTTGATATGTTGCCACCGAGGGCTCTCGCTTGAAGACTGATGCGCTGGTGCTAAAACCACGGAACCGACTGGGCTGCCGTGGCTGGACAAGAGATGGATCTTCCTCTGCGGGACCGGATTCGATCAGATCTATCGGCTGTACAACTCCAGCACTGAGGATTGTTTTCTCATAGAGGCAGATTGTGAACAGTATGGGCAAGTGGGTTATCTTGATAATGGTTCGGTTGAGCCGGATGTATTCATGGAAGGGCATCATGTATCGAAAGGGGGTCACTAGCCAGGCGATGACATTTGCTGGCGCCACATAGGAGAATAACGCATCCGATTTCACCATCGAGATAGTATTCACTGCGAACAAGAACTGATGTTCTTCATTCGCATTCTGGACAATTCTCATGAAGGAATTGGTCAGGACTGTAATCAAGATGGTGACAACCACGAAATGACAAATGAATAAAAAGATCGTTAGGGTTGTCTTTCCGAATACGTTGTATTCATCCCACATGGACCACGCAGTTGGCGTAAATCCCATCAGCATCTGGAACAAGCCATACGCCACCACTTTGGGGGATTTGTTGTCCCCAAAGTTCAAGAAAGCGACGAAAAAGCCCGAGCAAGAGATGACGATGAGGACGAAGACCGCAATCAGATCCGATGCCATTATTCGGAAGGCAATCAGTAGCTGTGAGAAATAGCGGTAATGATCTAAGATTGAGAACAATCTCGGAAAGAGCAAGGGGGCTGTGGATGCGAGGACATCGAACTAGAATTGATCAGTATTGTGCGTAGGGAAACAATGAGAGGACTAGGGGTTTTACCGCTCGTTCAGTGATCAACTCGCCCCGGGGGTATGTGAGAAATGTGCCATAGATCCTCAAGCAGTAATATGCGAAGAGCAATAACAGAATTCCCAAATCAAACAAATTCCAAAAACTCATCAAATAGAGACTGAAGCCCTGCTCGTTAAATCCGACAACTTCATCGAGCATGAACCCGGCACTCCAGAACCAGAAGATAATTTCAAGAGGCGTGATCCTGCGGCTCCGCTGTTCAAGAACAGCCAAGAACAGACCCAAAAGCACCGCAAATGATAGCGTAGAAAGGAACTGTCGATAACGCGGCACCCTCAGGCGCGACAACTTGAACAAGGAGGCGTCCCGCGGATCGTAGAGTGTCACTGATCGTCGGAGAGCTCCATTGCTGTGGTCAGTTGCAATATCCCCGGTTGGATCGCTTGTTGTTCCATAATTCAGGGCCCTGCCCAGGTTCAAGTCTACATGACGATGAAGACTGTCCGCGGCAGAGTGGAAGACAATAGTTCCCGCCCAGATAGCTTCCAACTGCTGCACCACGACTGGGTGGGCCAGAAATCGCTTAGCCTGCGCGCGGATAGCTACCTCTAAGCATGATACGCGTGCAGCGACTACTCGTTTCCGCTGGGGACCAGAGGCTGATGTCGTCGCTTGGTCCTGGCCCTGTAATGGATGAAATTCGTAGGAAAGCGCATCGATCAATTCTCGCGTCGAGTATTCCTTCAACAATTTGATTGCCAGCAGCTCGCTGACCATCGCCCGTGTGTGATTTGCGCCGCTGTTCCCCGGGTTCAGGTGTATTTCTTTTTCAAACTGTAGACAATTGGCCATCAGCGCATAAAGGGTGGCACGCGAGAAGTGAGCCGACATGATCTTCTGCAGGATCGGCTTGATCAGGAACTGAGAGACCTGCGGCGAACGTAGTTGATCCCATGTCAAGGTAGTCTCGCAGCGAGAGGCGATCAGGGGACGAATCGCATGGGTGATGTTGTAAACGGGCAGCGCATCTAGTCACCGTTAGTTGTTGGCCGCATTCCTACCCCAGAGATCGTCTTCATACCCAAATGCGACGTGGAGAACATCGGTAGTAAGGTGGTAGACTCCCGTATACCGTCTTCTTCCTCTTCCTCCCAATCCTCATCAATATCCCCTTCATCGATCCCTTCCAGCTCTGGCGCATCATCGCTGCTTTCATCGGCTTGTTGGACGCGTCGCTGTTTGTTGCGCGCGACGCGAAACTCCGAAGAGGGGGTCGCGAATGGTGACTGCTCGATTGGACCGCGCTGACGCTTCGGACGAAGAAGTGAGGCGAACATGATAGCCTAGGGAAGCCCGAGTCTTTAATTATGCATAGCCAAGGTTACACATGGAAGGAGTTACGGTCGGGTGTTAGGAGCATCGCGGAGTGGGGATGCGCTTAGAGAGGAGGGAAATAGGAAAACTTAAACCCAAGTCAACGAAAAACAGATATGGAAAATAGGCACATGTGATATCAAGAAGATAGACTAACTAGTAGTTAGCAGAAGATCAGATCCATTTCAGTGGTCAAGTACCGGATCGTCCAGGGCTATTTAGCGTTGGAGAAATCTTAAGCTCCGACTTGCAGTTCCCCCTCACGTCATTGTACATGGTCACCAATAAGAACCGACATCAGAAGGTTATTCTTCTCTCAAGCGGTCCTCGAGATACATTTTATTTCTTTCTTCTCTACACAGAGGCAGAATAACTAACATATAAGTTTTTCTGTTACTGGGACAGATGCACAAAACATGAGTGGCATAACTGTAAAATGAAAACTTTGAAAAGATGATTTGCGATTTACAGGTACTACTAGTACTCTAGTAGTCTACTACTACAACAATAACATAGCTCCGGACCTCCGGTGTTTGTTGTTGAGCTTGGCATTATGGCATACGATAACTACTTCCAATAGGCATGCCGCATAGCCCTAGTCGTACCATGGCCCATGGGGTATTCTTAACACATCCGGCCTATCGCTATCGGCTCCCCCACCTAAGCATTGACCGCGCTGCGTCATATGCGGGCATGCGCATGTAGGGAGAAAAAGTCGAATCGGGATTTAAAAGGATACTATGACTAGAAAGCGATGAGAACAACACCACAAGATCACCTACAACCTCAATTGACTCAAATTGACATGAGATATCTCTGGCGTCGCTTCGCCCTGCAATAATAAAAGAAGATCATTTCCAAATTAGCTCAGGCCAATGGCGGAAAATCTCTGCGGCGGTGAGATAATCCGGGAACAGTAGAGTGGGGCCAAGCAAGATTTTGCAGAAAATATTTTCTGCCGAAGTCGCTCTCTTCTCTTCCTCCTCCTCCTCCTACAGCTGGTTGCAGCAAAAAGTTTTCCTCTTTATATCTTCTATACTCCTATTTCGCGCTCCTTTCCTCAATTGCTGCCAGAAAAACGAAAAACCCAAACAAAACGATAGCGGATGCTGAACTAGAGAGACTTGCCCGCATCAAAAACGTCCTCGAGAGGACTCGCTCCCTCACGTCTCTAATTCCCAATGTCTCAGCCTGCCAATTCCCTTGAGGATCCGGTCCTGCCTACAAGCCCCCAGCTCGGTAGTGCAGTAGGCTATCCCGAGACTCTGACCAACATGGATGCTATCAATGGAGTGATCAAACCGGCCGCCATCCCCATCCGGGGTGGTTCAGACCGGTTGGCAGCTCTCGAGCTTGCAGATGGCACCGTCTACCAGGGCTACAACTTTGGTGCTGAGAAGAGTGTGTCGGGTGAATTGGTCTTCCAGACCGGTATGGTCGGTTACCCCGAGTCCATTACCGACCCATCATACCGCGGCCAGATTCTGGTTGTCACTTTCCCTCTCGTCGGTAACTACGGTGTCCCTTCCCACGAGGAGATGTGTGAGCTCCTCAAAGACTTGCCCAAGCACTTCGAGTCTAGTCAGATTCATATCTCGGCCTTGGTGGTGGCAGCCTACGCCGGTGAGGACTTCTCGCACTTCTTGGCCAAGTCCTCCCTAGGCCAGTGGCTCAAGTCAGAGGGAATCCCCGCCATGCACGGTGTTGACACTCGTGCTCTGACCAAACGCCTTCGCCAGACCGGTTCCATGCTCGGTCGCATGCTGCTGCAAAAATCTACCACTAGCGTGGACGCTGCAATTGCCGCTGGTGCCAACTGGAAGCCACACTTTGAGGAAACCGAATGGGTCGATCCCAACCAGAAGAACCTTGTTGCCGAGGGTGAGTGATTTGCCAGACCGATAAAGCGAAACCCCAGACAAACAAAGACCGTGTTATTGACCATACATCTTCTCTGCAGTTTCGATTCGTGAGCCCCGGCTATTCACGCCCCCCGAAAATGTCGCTCTAAAACACCCCTCGGGCCGCGGAGTCCGCGTCCTGTGCTTGGATGTTGGTATGAAATACAACCAGCTGCGTTGCTTGCTTGCCCGTGGCGTGGAGGTTTTGGTTGTGCCATGGGACTACGATTTCCCCACTCTCGCTGGGAAGGACTTCGACGGTCTGTTCGTGTCGAACGGTCCTGGTGATCCTGCCACCCTGACTGTGACTATCAAGAACTTGGCCAAGATGTTCGAGGATGCTCGCACTCCCGTTTTCGGTATCTGTCTTGGTCATCAGTTGATTGCCCGTGCCGTCGGTGCCCAGACCATGAAGATGAAGTTCGGTAACCGTGGTCACAACATTCCTTGCACAAGCATGCTCTCTGGCAAGTGTCACATCACTTCTCAAAACCACGGTTACGCCGTGGATGCTAGCAGCCTCAAGAACGGATGGGAGGAGCTTTTCATCAACGCCAACGATGGTAGTAACGAAGGTATCCGTCACACTGGCCGCCCCTTCTTCAGTGTGCAGTTCCACCCCGAGAGCACCCCTGGACCCCGAGACACCGAATACCTCTTTGATGTCTTCATCGATACCATCAAGACAACCATTGCATCGCCCGAGGCTCTGAACATGCCTGTCTCTTTCCCCGGTGGCACCAAGGCCGAGAATATCCAGGCTTCTCCCAGAGTCTCAGTCAAGAAGGTTCTGGTTCTTGGTTCCGGTGGTCTCAGCATTGGCCAGGCTGGAGAGTTCGATTATTCTGGCAGTCAAGCCATCAAGGCTTTGAAGGAGGAGGGCATCTACACTATTCTGATCAACCCCAACATTGCCACCATCCAGACCTCCAAGGGTTTGGCTGACAAGGTTTACTTCCTGCCTGTCAACGCCGACTTTGTGCGCAAGGTCATCAAGCACGAGCGTCCCGATGCCATCTACGTCACTTTCGGTGGACAGACTGCCCTTTCCGTCGGTATTCAGCTCAAGGACGAATTCGAAGAGCTTGGCGTCAAGGTTCTCGGTACCCCCATTGACACCATCATCACCACCGAGGATCGTGAGTTGTTCGCCCGCAGCATGGATTCCATCAACGAGAAGTGTGCCAAGTCTGCTTCCGCTTCTACCATCGAGGAGTCTCTCCAGGTCGTTGAGAATATTGGTTTCCCCGTCATTGTTCGCGCCGCCTATGCTCTTGGAGGCCTCGGCAGTGGCTTCGCTGAGAACATGCAGGAGCTCGAGGATCTTTGCACTAAGGCGTTGGCCGTCAGTCCTCAGGTGCTGATCGAGCGCAGTATGAAGGGCTGGAAGGAGATTGAGTACGAGGTTGTTCGTGATGCTCAGGACAACTGTATCACAGTTTGCAACATGGAGAACTTCGATCCCCTCGGCATCCACACTGGTGACTCCATTGTTGTGGCACCTTCTCAGACACTCTCAGACGAAGACTACAACATGCTGCGTACCACCGCTGTCAATGTCATTCGTCACCTTGGTGTGGTCGGCGAATGTAACATTCAGTATGCCCTCAACCCCTTCTCCAAGGAATACTGCATTATTGAGGTCAATGCTCGTTTGTCTCGATCCTCTGCTCTTGCCTCTAAGGCTACCGGATATCCTCTTGCCTTCATTGCTGCCAAGTTGGGTCTCAATATCCCCCTGAACGAGATCAAGAACTCGGTCACTCAGTCCACCTGCGCATGCTTCGAACCCTCGCTCGATTACTGCGTGGTTAAGATTCCCCGTTGGGATCTGAAGAAGTTCACCCGTGTGTCTACCCAGCTCGGCTCGTCTATGAAGAGTGTGGGCGAGGTCATGAGCATTGGCCGAACTTTCGAAGAGGCCATTCAGAAGGCTATTCGGTCCGTTGATTTCCACAATCTTGGCTTTAACGAGTCCAATGCCTTGATGTCTATCAAGGGCGAGCTCCAGACTCCTTCCGACCAGCGCCTGTTTGCCATCGCTAACGCCATGGCCGCTGGTTACACTGTTGATGACATTTGGAAACTCACCAACATTGACAAGTGGTTCCTCACCCGCCTCAAGGGCCTCAGCGACTTCGGCAAGTCTATGTCTGCATTCAATGCTACCTCTGTGCCCCTACCCATGATCCGCCAGGCTAAGCAGCTTGGTTTCTCCGATCGTCAACTCGCGAACTTCTTGGATTCCAATGAGCTCGCCGTGCGCCGCATGCGTGTTGAGGCTGGTATCACGCCTATCGTCAAGCAGATCGATACCGTTGCTGCCGAATTCCCCGCCGTGACCAACTACCTGTATCTCACCTACAATGCCTCCGAGCATGATCTGACTTTCAACGATCATGGCATCATGGTTCTGGGATCTGGCGTGTATCGTATCGGTTCCTCCGTCGAATTCGATTGGTGTTCCGTGCGTACCATCCGTACGCTCCGCGAGCAGGGTCACAAGACCATTATGGTGAACTATAACCCAGAGACTGTCAGTACCGATTATGACGAGGCTGATCGCCTCTACTTCGAGAACATCAACCTCGAGACGGTTCTTGATATCTACCAGCTGGAAACCTCCAGCGGTGTGATCATGTCCATGGGTGGCCAGACCCCTAACAACATCGCTCTGCCCCTCCATCGTCTCAATGTCAACATCTATGGTACTTCCCCCGAGATGATTGATGGTGCTGAGAACCGTTACAAGTTCTCTCGCATGTTGGATCGCATTGGGGTCGATCAACCCGCTTGGAAGGAGCTGACCAGCATTGACGAGGCCCGCGAGTTCTGTGACAAGGTCGGCTACCCTGTGCTTGTTCGTCCCTCTTATGTGCTTTCTGGCGCTGCTATGAACACTGTATACTCCGAGCACGACCTTGCTAGCTACCTGAATCAGGCTGCCGATGTCTCGCGTGAGCATCCTGTTGTCATCACCAAGTACATTGAGAACGCCAAGGAGGTCGAGATGGATGCTGTTGCCCGCAACGGTGTTATGGTCGGTCACTTCATTTCCGAACACGTCGAGAACGCCGGTGTCCACTCTGGTGACGCTACTCTGATTCTCCCGCCTCAAGATCTGAGCCCGGAGACCGTCCGTCGCATTGAGGAGGCCACTCGCAAGATTGGTAACGCCCTCAACGTCACTGGCCCTTACAACATTCAATTCATTGCCAAGGACAATGACATCAAGGTCATTGAGTGCAATGTCCGTGCCTCGCGTTCTTTCCCCTTCGTGTCCAAGGTCATGGGTGTTGATCTGATTGAGATGGCCACCAAGGCCATGCTTGGCATTCCATTCCAGGAGTATCCCCCTGTCACCATTCCCAAGAACTACGTCGGTGTCAAGGTCCCCCAGTTCTCGTTCTCGCGTCTGTCTGGTGCCGACCCCGTTCTCGGTGTCGAGATGGCTTCCACTGGTGAGGTCGCATCGTTCGGTCGTGACAAGTACGAGGCCTACTTGAAGGCTCTCCTGTCCACTGGCTTCAAGCTTCCCCGCCGCAACATCCTCTTCTCCATCGGTGCCTACAAGGAGAAGCTTGAGATGCTGCCCTCGATCAAGAAGCTTCACGACCTCGGTTACAACTTGTTCGCCACTGCTGGTACTGCTGACTTCCTCAAGGAGAATGGTGTGCCTGTCAAGTACCTCGAGCACCTTCCGGATCATGAGGAGGAGGACATGAAGTCCGAGTACTCTCTCACTCAGCACTTGTCCAACAACCTCATCGACTTGTATGTTAACTTGCCGTCCAACAACCGTTTCCGTCGCCCGGCCAACTACATGTCCAAGGGTTACCGTACTCGTCGTATGGCCGTTGACTACCAAACTCCTCTGGTCACCAACGTCAAGAACGCCAAGATCTTGATCGAGGCTATTGCCCGCCACTTCCCCCTTGAGATCATCACCTCCGACTTCCAGACCAGCCACCGCACTGTTGTCCTCCCCGGTCTTATCAACATTGCTGCATTTGTCCCGAGCCTTACCTCCGCTGGTTCCTCCGACTTTGAAGCTGT
This sequence comes from Penicillium sp. DV-2018c, assembly GCA_028827535.1. NCBI lineage: Eukaryota > Fungi > Ascomycota > Eurotiomycetes > Eurotiales > Aspergillaceae > Penicillium > Penicillium sp. DV-2018c. The sequence continues at coordinate 3,262,382 of JAQJAA010000002.1, forward strand.
CTCCAAGGCTTCAATTGCAGGCGGGTTCACCATGATCCGCGTCATGCCTGTCGGTGTTGATAGCTCATTGACTGAGTCCCGCGACTTGAAGATTGTCCAGCAGAACGCCCAAGGCAAATCCCTCTGCGACTTCAACGTCTCCGTGGCTGCCACTGCCACCAACTCGGACCAGATCATTCAGATGACTGGTGAGGTGGGCTCTCTCTTCATTCCCTTCAACCACCTGTCGGGCAACATCAACAAGGTGGCCACTGTCACCAACCACTTCAGCTCTTGGCCCTCGAGCAAGCCTCTGATCACCGATGCCAAGAGCACCGATCTTGCCTCGATCCTGTTGTTGGCCAGCCTCCACAGCCGTAACATTCACGTCATGAGTGTCACCTCCAAGGAGGACATCAGCCTCATTGCCCTGAGCAAGGAGAAGGGCCTGAAGGTGACCTGCGATGTCTCCATTTACTCCCTGTTCCTTACCCGGGAGGACTTCCCGGCCTGCAGCTCCCTGCCCTCCGCCGAGGACCAGGCTGCGCTTTGGGAGCACTTGAGCACCATCGATGTCTTCTCTATCGGCAGTATTCCGTTCCAGCTTGCTGGCAAGGAGGCCACTCCTGAGGCGGGTATCGCTGAGGCCATTCCTTTGCTGTTCACTGCTGTCGCAGAGGGCCGCCTGACCATCGAGGATGTTACCGCTCGTCTCCACGACAACCCCAAGAAGATCTTTGAGTTGCACGACCAGGTCGACAGCTCGCTCGAGATTGAGGTTGACCGCCCCTACGTTTTCAAGAACCCCAGTACCTGGTCTCCGTTCAACGGAAAGACGATGCGTGGCTATGTTCAGCGTGTTGTCTTCCAGGGCAAGACTTCTTGCTTGGATGGAGAGATTACCAAGGAGGCCGTCAAGGGTGCCGATATGTCCACCCACCGTATCCCCCCCACGTCGCCTACCCAGAAGCCCGTGACTCCTATGGCACGCCCTGAGACCTCGCTCGACAGACAGGCTTCTGTCTCAAGCACCACAGGCCGCCGCCTCCGGACGTTGGACGGTGCCGTGCCGGCCATGGGTGAATTAGGTCCTCCTCTTTATGCCGCTTCCTCGCAGGTGTCCCCCTCTCTCGCCGACTTGCTCTCCCGGTCTCCCTTCCGCGGAAAGCACGTCCTGTCCGTTAACCAGTTCTCTCGCTCGGACTTGCACCTGCTCTTCACTGTCGCCCAGGAGATGCGTCTTGGTGTTCAGCGCCACGGTGTTCTTGACATCCTGAAGGGACGTGTCCTGACCACTCTCTTCTACGAGCCCTCTACCCGCACTTCGGCCTCCTTTGATGTCGCGATGCAGCGCCTTGGTGGACGTACCGTCCCCATCGCCACCGAGCACTCTTCCACCAAGAAGGGTGAGTCCCTCCAGGACACCATTCGCACCCTCGGCTGCTACAGCGATGCCCTTGTCCTGCGCCATCCCGAGGCCAGCAGCACTGAGATCGCTGCCAAGTACTCTCAGGTTCCCGTCATCAACGGTGGCAACGGCTCCCTCGAGCACCCCACCCAGGCCTTCCTGGACTTGTTCACCATCCGTGAGGAGCTGGGCACTGTCACCGGCTTGACCATCACCTTCACCGGTGACCTCAAGTACGGCCGTCCTGTGCACTCTCTCATCAAGCTGCTGCAGTTCTACGATGTTCGCATCCAGCTTGTCGCTCCCAAGGCCCTCGCTCTTCCCGAGGAAGTTCGCCAGCAGATCATTGCTTCTGGCCAGCTGGTCCTCGAGTCTGAGGAGCTGACCCCCGAGATTGTCGCTCGTTCCGACATCCTGTACTCCACCCGGGTGCAAAAGGAGCGCTTCGAGGATCTCTCCGAGTACGAGCGTCTCAAGAACAGCTTTGTCATCGACAATGCTCTGCTCAAGCACGCCAAGAGCCACATGGTGGTCATGCACCCTCTTCCTCGCAACGCCGAGATCTCTGAGGAGGTGGACTTCGATCAGCGGGCTGCTTACTTCCGCCAGGTACGTTTGAAGCCTTGTTCTAATTCATTGGATGTTATACTGACTATCTCACAGATGCGCTACGGCCTTTACTGCCGCATGGCCCTCCTGGCTCTTGTCCTGGCGCCCTAGACCATCCAACTCTTTTGCCATGCATCTTCATTTGGAAAAGGGATGTGTTCAGGGAAGCGCCGTGGATTTGACGTGATACATGTTTGTGCTTCTGTTTTGAAAAGTCGTTGTTTTTGATACTCCGTAAACAGTTTTGGCGTGTTAAAATCGCCACGGTATAGATTTAGACGAATTTTCTTCATAAATTCGAACCTCGTTCTGTGTATATTTTGTATGATATGTGTGATATGTGTGATGTTTATGTGTTATGTGTGATGTGTGTTATGTGTGTGTCGTGTTTTGCGTCTCGTGTGTTTTTTCAGCGTTTCGAGCATTTTTTGGCGTTTTCTCTTTATGGGTATGGGATGCATTATTCGGGGGAAACATTTTATGAAGATCAAAGATCAAAATACAATATAATTAATTCGTCTATTACTTGTTCCAATCGCTCTATTGTTCTAAGTCTGGAATACCCATCGAGGGTCCTTGTCTCCTAAGAAATCTCCTTCCGCGTCTCCCACGTCTCCCATCAACGGGCGAAGTCCCTGCGCTTCTCTTTCAACTGCCTTTTTAGCGTTTTCCCGTCGTAGCACTACCCAGAGAATGCCAACGACCACGATGTTTGCCACCAGATATCCCAAGGCAAACCCATGGCCAAGGAAGAATCGCGGGCTACTTTCAGTTCGGTACAGCTGTGTCCCAAGAACAGCACCCAAATTGCCAATGGAGATCTGCATTGCGTTGGCAATGCACCGTTTGGTCTGACCAGAGACATTGTTGGCCGGCCAGGACAACACAATCGCCACGGCAGGATATATACCTGCCGCAGCGAAGATGGTTCCGACATAAGAGACACCAGCACGGTCCTGGGACAGCAGGAGAATGTACCCGATACATCCAAGGGCAGAAGATCCCATGATAAATGGTGCACGACTGCGGGTCTTCTCCGAAGCAATCGCCACGCCGAGCGTCAGTAGAAAGGCCACTGCGTACGGTGGCACAGACAGCAGTTGCGCCTTTGCGGCCGAGTACCCGAGTTCTTTGATGATAGTCGGAAGGAAGAGCGATAGGGTATACAATGGCAAGGACATTGTGTGGAATCCAAGTCCGTATAACCAAACCTTCGGATCTTTGAATGCATCCAGTACTGCTGACCAGGTGAATTCTTCATCTCGCATAGCATCGTTGTCGTTCTTCAGGCGCATTTGAATGAAATTGCGCTCTTCCTTCGAAAGGAACTCTGCTGTTGTCGGGTAATTGTACACCCAGAAATAGGCGATGATGGAGACGACGACGGTCAACAGTCCTTCCTGGTTGGATCACACGCATATTAGTACATGTGCAGATCGGGCATCGGAGGATTTTGGACTGAAAACTCACCAGAATGAAGATCCACCTCCAGCCATTCAAGCCTCCTACACCGCGCATGTGCGAGATTCCCTGGAAACAGTCAGCTGTGGCTCTGCCGCGGCAATAAGATCACAACTAACCCATGCAAGAACGCCGCCGAAGGCACCAGCCAGCGAGGCGGCACTGAAAAACAGGGCCACACGATAATGCTGCTCATTGCGCTTGTACCACATGGACAAGTAAAATACCACGCCGGGAAAGAGTCCACTCTCTGCCACGCCGAGGAAGAATCGAGATGACAGATATCCAGAATAGTTCTGTACAACTCCCAAGAGTGTGGCGACGATTCCCCAGACCAAGGTGAGGGTTGGAAGCCAGATTCTGGGGGTAGTTCTCTTCAGGATGACCTTCAATGCAGATTTCAGTATACAATCGCGAAATGAGATCGGGTCGTGGTATTCCTTACGTTGCAGGGGATCTCAAAAATGACATAGCCAATGAAGTACAGAGTCAAACCGGTGAGATACTGATTTCCTGCTGCATTGGGCACTCCTTATCAGCTTTGACTCTTGGTCTTTGGATGGAATCACGAACACATGTTGATATCCTCTGTCATCCCTTCTAGACGAGCATTGCCCACATTTGATCTATCCAAAAAGGACAGCAAATATAGAATAGTCAAGGGAGGCAAGAGGCGATAGTCGAGTTTACGCAACAAGGCCTTCTCATCAATGCCTTCTGCGATACTCGCAGAGTATCCATACTTGGCATCGGCCTCGGTGCCAGGGCGCACATCCGCCTTCTTTTCTGAGACACTCATGGCGTCTGGCAAAACGGGCTTGCACTAAGCTTTGGTTGAGTGGATATGTGGTCGAGTGGGAAGACCCTGATACAAAACTTATACTAAATACACGAAGTATGGACGCTTAGTTAACTATCTGACTATCACATCATTCCGCACTCAATTCGCGCATTGGAATAGGGTTACATCATTATCCCGGCCGAGTACATGCAGCAAATAGCATCGCTGCATCATAGACCGAGTCCCTGGAAAACTGGATAACTAAACTGTTTGAAGGGAAAGGCGATGAGCAATATTGGGGGTCCGATGACGAGCTCGAAGTGGATACCGCGACATTAGAGAGGATGGCCACTAGTACATACACGGATTATTTAGGGTTACGCACGTGGAGATCGGCATGACCATGGAACAGAAATAAGATTATCGCGTGGCTCTGAGTCTAAACATAGGTACATAGTTCGTCAGGTAGGTACGTGCCGTTCTATTGTTTATTTTATGTAATCTGTCTTCTGTCTATTATCATCTCTATGCCCCGTTTATACAAGACTGCTCTAGACTGAATGCTCGCTAAATGTTTGAGGGCCAACTTCCAAGCCAGTTGATGAGGCACCTCCATATGGTTTCCATGCTGATCATGTTTTGTCTGGCCAGTACTTCTGTACAATGACTTTCTTGTTGATTTTGCCCATAGCATTGCGCTCGATTCCATCAACGACCTTCAAAACGGTGGGGATCTTATAAGGAGCCATTTCGGTTTTAAGTTCAGCTCGCAGAGCAGGGAGGTCTAGCGGTGTAGTCTGAATCACAGTAAGTTAGACCAAGCACAAGCCGCTCATTTCTGTAGACAAGGGAACTTACTCCGTCGCGGAATTTGACAACTGCAGCAACCCGCTGGCCCCACTCCTGATCTGCCAGTCCAACCACGGCAACTTCCTGTATCGTGTCCAAGGCCAGCATCTTGCGCTCAACTTCCAGCGCCGATATCTTGTATCCACCCGATTTGATCAGATCAACTGAAGCGCGGCCTTGGATGAAGTATGCCCCGTTTGAATCGCGCTTCGCGACATCGCCAGTCTTGAACCATCCGTCTGCGGTGAACTCCGAGGCTGTCGCCTCCGGTTTGCGCCAGTACTCGCGGAAGACATTGCCGCCCTTGATCTCGATCATGCCGTCCTCATCCACCTCCTCCACGATCCGACCCGTCCCTTTATCAGTCAACCGTACCTGCACCCCAGGCAACGGCCATCCGACACTGCCATCAATCCGCTTCTCAATCTCTAAACCACAGCTGAGAGCCATGCCAATCTCAGTCATTCCATACCGCTCCAACAAAACTTGCCCGGTAATCTCGGCAAATTTCTCTTTGATGGGAGTAGGGAGTGCCGCAGATCCACTGACGAGTAACCGCAGGGCACTAGCACCCGCTCGCGCGGCATCTTCTTGATCCCTGCCGCGGATATGGGCGTCGAAGTAGTCATTGAGGCGGGAGTAGATGGTTGGCACAGCCATAAACAAAGTCGAGGAGCCGCGGTCCTGCCACCGCTCCCAGATCACCTTCGGATCAAACTTCGGATGCATCTCCACAGTGGCACCGCTCAGGAAGCTGGCGGTCAGTCCATTGATGATTCCGTGGATGTGGTGGAGCGGCAACACATGGATGAGAGTGTCTGATGGGCTATATTTCCAGGCCTTGACCAGACAGCTCGCCTGGAAAGTGATGGTTTCGTGCGTTGTCACGCAGCCCTTTGGATTTGATGTGGTCCCCGAGGTGTAGATCATCAGAGCGCGGCGGGTGAGGTCAAATGCCGGGACGAAAGAAGGCAGTGTCGGCGTCCCATCCTTGGACAATGGCTCCAGACCCATGAAGGGGATTTCGGCGGTACATCCTTCGCGCAGTGCAGGTGCGACTTTCTCGAAATGCGGGTGTACAATAATCAACGAGGGGTCCGAATCACCGACGGTGTATAGCAGTTCCTTCACCGGGTGAGTTGTGCCTGGTGGATGTTAGTGTCAATTCTGGCATTGTTCCTTTGAAGCATAAATTCGATAAATTGAACCTACATAGTGGAACACAAACACCTCCTGCTGCCCACACGGCCCATTGCGTGGCGACGTAGTCGTATCCATTGGGAACCAAGAAAGCAATGCGCCGTTCCTCCAGGTCTTCATTCAACCCCAATTGCTCAAGTATGCGCTTCCTTAACGCAGCCGCATCAGCCAACAACTGAACGAATGTAAATGATTGTTGTTTGGTGGTGTCGACGACCGCGATCTTCTCGGGATTCTCGCGTGCATGTTTCTCCGCCGCAACGAGGAGGGGCAGGGATGGAATCGGCATGGGGTACTGGTGTCCTTTGTACAGGTGATTGGCCGATCGTCAGATGTATGGATTTATTGTACAAATTGTCGTAAGGGTAAAGGTAAAGACACGAGGGATCTTAATCGGGGAGAGGGCCGGAGCTTCCCCCTTCTATCATTTAGCCGATTGCGGAGAAAAGGCGCCTTCCATGTGGAGTATTTCTTGGCGCAGTGGGATTTATTCTTCGGAAGTACTACGGAGTAAGAAATTTGCCAAATTAACGTTTGATGGGTTTGTTCAACTGCATATTTTCTTGACATAACCAGTATGCTGAATTTTACTATGTCGAAGTAGTTAAGATGCCTAGCTATTAGGCAGTGGATCATTACCGATTGCCCGCTGGGGATGATGCTGCTGCCAGCTCCCCGGGTTGGACGGTGCGTGGCCCTTCGAAGGAACCCTCAACACTGTCTTCCAGCCCACGAGCTACCAAGTCTGTGAAATCCACGCCTACCTCCACCAGCAGAGCAGCATGTTCATGCACAATCTCAAGGCATTTCTCCCAGACCGAGGTGCCACGTTGCACGCTGCTGAGTTGTCGATTGAGCAGGGCATTAAACCCGTCAAGGTGTTCCTTGGCCCAGCGAATGCAAGAGCTGCTCATGGCGCTGGGAAAGCATTTTTGGTAGATGCCGATAGTATTCTTGATCAGAGTGAAATAAACGTAGGAGATCTGGAATATGTAGAGAGGCAGATCGCCCTCAAAGATACAAGCCCTTTTGAAACGAAAGTCAGCATTTAGACACAAACCTGCGTGGGACAAAGCGAAGAACATACCGAATACGTTGGCCGATCACATCCGAACGAACCTTAAGGTAAGTCTCCCGGGCCTGATCTTCAAATCCTAAGCGAGTCAACCAGGTGACATGAGTCTTTGTAGCCACCGGGAATGAGTGTTTGTCGACCAGTGCCCGCGAGAGAATACCAGCAAGCCGAGTCGCTCGCCCGTCGACCTTGAGATTGATGATATCCTGTGCAATAGGATTACTCCTGAGGCTCTTGGCCAACTTCCGTAGTCGCTCGATGCTGCACACAGACCCCTCGAATCGCTGGAGCGCAATATCAATATCAAGATCGTCCACCTGCCCTTCAACCCAACGCAGATTTTGTTGTTTCCCATCCACATCAATGCGTATATCAGACTTGTCCCTTGGGCTATCGGACAAATCAAATGCCTCGGGCGCCTTGGTTAGGGAAAGATGCCGACCAGCCAAATACCCATATGCTTCCAGGGGCTTGCTAGCCCCCTCGGTTTCTGAGCGCATCGTTCGGCGCAGATCCTCGACTGTCTTGCGAAACGTTGCCAGAAGCTCCTGTTTAGTCGCTGCATCCTCATGACGATACGTGAAAGGCTTGGACCCCACACGAATACTGATCGACCTTCCAATACCCCGATCCAAAGCCTCTTCACGCGCTGGTCCCGTTCCCAGATTGGCTCCGAGATCGATCATATCGATATCATTTAGTAACCAACACTCTTCTGCCACTAGCCTCGTTGGTACGGGCCCTCGATGGTTGGGGTGACTTTGGTCGACCCGTTTTCGCTTTTTCGCAGCCACAAGTAGGTAATCGTTCAGCAACACAATGTGGATCGGCCGTCTCGGTTTCCATGTAGCGGAGTCCAGCTCCACCCAGTTGCCAGTCTCGAGGACGATGTGCCGACCGGGTGCAGCGGGCAGCCACTTCTGTGACCCTTCCACTGTCTTCCACAAGGTCTGTAGCTGCACGCTCCACATGCTCTCTAGGTTGGCGACCGAGCTGCGGTTTGCATTTCGTTTAGGGAAAGAGTCCTCCATTGGCGACATTGGATTTGGTGTGTTTCCCACGCTCGTTTGCCCGAGTGCTGTTGTCAGTTCCGCCATGAGCGAACGGAGGGTTCGCATTTCATCTTTGAGCTTCTCTGCCTCTTTACTGATTTTGATGAACTGCGTGCGGTTTTGATAGACATTTTGCTGTAGATCAGTAGATGTCCGGTTTTTGACTTTGCGTAAGCTTTCCTGGTATTTTCGTATCTCGTCCTCGGACGCGTTCGCGAGGAGACCGGCGACATCTGGCATTTCCGAGTTCTATTAGCATGATTGCTACACTATAACCGTATGTCATTGGGGCCCTTACATTTATCAACTGGAAGATTGGGATCTCGTAAAGCATTGAGGTCGACTTTCAGCGATAGTGCATTCGAATCCGCTGGTAGCGGTGGCCCGGGATCACCTGTCGGTGCCAATCGGGTGAGCTCTCCAGGAATCTGAGTTGGAAGTGCGGGGACAGGATGAGAACTCAGATCAAATTCAGGCGCAGTATTGAATCGAGTCGAATATCGTCGTTTGACCAAATCCGAGGTCGCGTCGTTCTGGGGCGCCCGCTCACGGGTGGGGATAGCGGGCGGACCTGAATCGGGAGACCTGGTATTGGGAGGCAGAGGACCGGAAATGGGTTTGGGGGCACTAATTTGAGGTCGCTGCCGACGAGACTTGCTCCTCAGCGTCAAACCTCGGCCTTCCATGATGTATAGTGAATCACGAGACTAGTACAACGACGATCGCGTATGGAAACGTCTCGGATGGTCAAGGGGGATGACGCTGCGGGTTTGCTTACTAACACATATCCTTTCGGACGGGGCCATCAGGACATCCTTGAAACATTTTTATCACCCAACCACCGCTCAATCAATCACTTTCGCGTCTCCCAAGTCCTATTCACACTCTAAGACTTGGAGAATCTCAATCCCTCTAATATAATATCGGCCTCATACTTTCATTATGGCCTTCCGAAACACCGCCATCGTTGCCGGCACGATTCTGACTGGAGTTCTCGGTTGGTAGCATCGGTCTCGCCGCGTTTTCTATTGTTAACACTCAAATCCAGCCTATGCCGTCTATTTCGATCACAAGCGCCAAAGCGATCCTGCCTTCCGCAAGTCTCTGAAAAAGAACAACAAGAAGGTCGAACAAACCGTGAAGCAGGAGGAGGAAGCCGGCGCCGCAGCCCGAATCGCAGATCTCAAGAATGCGCTCGAAGAAGTGAAGAAGAGCGGTGAACTTCCCACAGATCTTGAAGAGAAAGAAAGCTTCTTTATGCACCAAGTCGCATTGGGCGAATCTCTCTGCGCTAGCGAAAGTAAGTCGAACCCTCTATATCTCAGGTCTCGCCTTTTGGGACCGAACAGCTGGGGTTTATATCTCGGCAGAATTGGACAGCGCTAATGCACATATTCAGGCACTCAAGTTGAAGCAGCGATCGCTTTCTGGAAAGCGTTGAAGGTCTACCCCCAGCCTCAGGTAAATTCACTTCAATTGCGTCGCCTTCACCATCTTTTCATTGTACTAACCGTCGTTGTACCTAGGACCTGATCGGAATCTACGAGAAGACCGTGCCCAAGGCAACCCTCCAGATCCTTGCGGAGCTCATCGCACTTGACGGTGGCCACTCCCCTGCCCCTAAGGCCAGCACCGACGACAACATCGAATAAGTCCATGTATTGGACGCGACCTCTCATCACCTTGTATTTTAGACAGATGGAACTCCCAAATTTGTACCACATAACGAATATTCCGGAAAATAGTATGTTTCGTTACTCGGATCTGGAAAGATACTGAAGAATTGAGGGCGGACGAATGCTAGCTTGTAGGCCAGATCAGATGGTTTGATGGCAAGTCAGTGTCGTCTTTTGTAAACCTCGGTGCCAAAGAAAAGTCTCATATTATGATATCATCAAGCTGTTCTCATGTTTCTTCGATTTTTCTCCTCGCTAGTTGCATGGTTCGTTTGTGCCTGAGGACCACGACACCCAGACGGTGGTAGTTTTGGGGTTGTGCTGTGTGGAGACTGGAATGAAAATAGCAGCCAAGAAATTGGAGGTGGCTGAGCAGAAGAACAACGAGGCCAAGAGTGAGTGCGAGGTCACATTGAGCAGTCAAACAGAATCGATAGAGAGAAGGCAACCTACCAGATGAGAGGTCTACCAACAGTCCATATATCATGAATCCGGCATAACGTTCTCATCCACGCCTCACGGCAAGCTTGTCCGGTCAGACCATAGATGTATGTAGATACATTCAAAGTTAGGCAGGGGGTCATACTGAGTAGATAGTGACATGGAAGATCATTCACCGGGCTGCAAACAACGGGTACTTTCCATTCTGTCCGGAGGTGTTCTACCGAGCCAAGGCCCAACTGGAGGGCAATCAGAACATAACTAGGTACCTAGTAACTTGTAACGTGGTACGGAGTATACAAGATCGATGCAGATTGGAGGTACACAAAGATGTAGGTACCTATATCTTCGCTGCGTCTGCCGCGCTATGATCCACCTAATGCCAAGTGATGCTGGACTTGGCTCCAAGACTCCTGGATTGGCCAAGTGATGGATCTGAAGGTGGGCGAGTATTCCTGTGATTTAAGGGAAGAAGAGTGGATCACACGTTGATATTGGTGTCTACGTGTGTAGAAGAAGCTATTCAAGTTCCGAACTGGGAAGGTGGCTCGTGCCTCGGCAAGTACCCGATTTGATTGACACCTGAAAGACAAGGCGTGCTATATCTCAGCCCTAAATTAGTTGGAAGTGTCGGAAGGCAGGATGTTACATCCTCAGTCGCTTGCAAATACGACCATCGATGGAGCTGTACTCAGCTGTTATTCCTGCCGCCTATGCGACATGCCCCTGATTAGAATTAACATTTGGCCTAAAAACCCCCGCGAGCCCAATGCGGAGGGGCTAATGCGTTGGGCTTAACAAGCGGGATTTGTGGGATTGGCTTGGCTGCGACTTGGCGGTTAGACATTTTGTTTGTTCGGATAGTCGTTTGGGAATGATTCAGAGGGTTGAATAGCGAGAAGGTGATTTGCTTTGTTAGTTACATCCTCGTCGATAGTTGACCAAGTACGCAGTAACATGTAGGAGTACTCCGTAACTAGTAACTACCTGACTACCAGATGGTTCGAATGAAAACTGAAACACGAGCAATGAAGACCCTGACATTGACCCCCTATTTGTCCAGGCATCTTCTTTCTCCACTTAATTGAGACCGCTGATCAATTGGTTCAGTTCTGTTATATTTTGGGTGATTCTTTTGTCCTCTTCATTTCCTTTTCCTTTTCTTTCTTTCGAGTCTCTTTTGGTGATTTCAGTCGTTCTTTCCTCAATTTTCGCGCCTTGCGCTGTCTCTCGCTACAAACAACCGACGACTCTCTTTCTCTCCCTCTCTCTATCTCTATACCCCATCTTTTGATTTCTCTACATCGTATACCCACTTCATACTACAATGTTTGCTGTATGTTTTGAATGCAAATAACCTTCCATACCAAAACTGACCATTTTAGTCTTATGCCCGTCTCTTCACCACTGTGTGTGCGCTCGCCAGCACCGCAGCTGCGCTGACTCCCCTCGAAGTGAATGGCAAGGACTTTGTTAACTCCGAGACCAAAGACCGTTTCCAAATCATTGGTGTCGAGTAAGGCGCATCCCTGACATCCCTAGCATCCCCACCCCCACATTTATGCGCCGGTTGTGGCTGACTGTCATGAATAGCTACCAACCTGGCGGTTCATCTGGCTTCACCTCGAAGCTAGATCCTTTGAGCGATCCCGATGTTTGCCTGCGCGATGCTGCCCTTATGCAGCGCCTGGGTGTAAGTATAGAATTATCATTTTCTCTCTTGGTCGGCCGCTCATTCTTCTTCAGATCAACACCATCCGTGTCTACAACCTGGAGCCTTCCCTCAACCATGATGAGTGTGCCTCGATCTTCAATGCTGCCGGTATCTACATGATCCTCGACGTCAGCAACCCTCTGCAGGGAGGCTATTTGGACCGTAGTGCCCCCTGGACCACTTACAGCGCCATTTACTACAAGCAGGTGTTCGGAGTCGTTGAGGGCTTCAAGAACTACGACAACGTTCTGGGCTTCTTTGCCGGTAACGAGGTCATCAACGAAGATGCCACTTACCAGGCTCCCCGATACATGCGTGCTGTCGTCCGTGATATGAAGGATTACATCGCCAAGAACTCTAAGCGCTCCATCCCCGTGGGTTACTCCGCCGCCGATATTCGCGACATTCTCCTAGACACCGTTCACTACTTTGAGTGCGATCTGAAGAACTCGACTTCTTCCCGTGCTGACTTCTTTGGTCTCAACTCTTACTCTTGGTGTGGTGATGCCTCCTACAAGTCCGCCGGCTACGACGACCTGACCGAGGACTTTACCAATGCTACCATCCCCGTCTTCTTCTCCGAGTACGGCTGCAACGATGTTAAGCCCCGTATCTTCACCGAAGTGCAGGCTATCTACGGCGAGGAGATGACACAGGCATTCTCTGGTGGTCTTGTGTACGAGTGGACCCAGGAGAAGAACGAGTACGGTCTGGTCGAGATCGAGAGCTCTGACAAGGTGACCCTCCTGGTCGATTACGACAACTTCCAGAAACAGCTCAACAAGCTGGACATCGAGCGCATCATGTCAAGCAACGCCACTCAGGCTAATGTTAAGGCCGAGGAGTGTACTACCTCCCTTATCAAGGACAAGTCCTTCTATAACTCCTGGGATCTCCCCGAGGTTCCCTCCAAGGTCGCCGATTACATCAAGAATGGTCTACCTGACGCCCCATCTGGAAAGTTTGTCTCTGTCACTTCCACCACCATCAAACAGAAGGTGTTCGACCACAATGGTAAGGAAATTAAGGACATCAAGTTCAAGGTGCAAGATAAGGCCAACACCCCCTCACCCACCTCTGGGTCGGGGTCTTCCGGCACTGGCACTAGTACTTCCAGCTCCGGTACTTCCACCGAGACCACCAACGCCGCCTCCCCTAACGGTATTCCTTCACTGGCCCTGGGCGGTATGGGAGGTTTCTTCATGCTGCTTGCGCACCTTTTGTAATTACCTTGACAGCTTTTGTATAGTTCATTCTTGGATTTCAGGGGTTGTCTGAAACGATCACATTGCGGGAATGAGCCGCTGAGTCTTCCCATGCTTCCGTATCTCTTTGATTGCTCTCATCTTCCACGCTCGGCTTTCTGGTGATTCTATTTTTAATTTGTTAATTGCACATGTTGTGATTCCAGGAACTATTTGTATCCTTCGGTTTCCGTCCTCACATGCCTCTATTGAGATACTTCTACTCCAGCGGAAAATCTTTGCTTGTATGCCAACAAATAGTTGCTAGACAACATTGAGGCAGGGAAGTAAGGGAAGCAAGTCTCTTCCGAGAGATGCTCTCGTCTCGTGCGTAGCCTCTGGATTTGACAGCTAGTATCGAGTCTATTGACATCCACCACCCTACACTTCAGAGATATGGACTCGAGGAATCTTTGGAGTCTGGATCTTGCATGACTGTAGAGAAATTTGAAGTTATTCGAGTGAGGGTCAGAGTAATTCAAAAGCCCGCCCAAAATGCCTCTCCGGGGCAACCCCGAGTGAAGGATTCAACATTGGGTAGAGGCTTGCAGTCTGTATGCTTCGCAGGGAATCGGGTAGATTGACCGATGAATCGCGGGTTAGATAGTTATCCATCCCTTTGGTAGTACTCCGTAGTATAGGTAGGTATACGGCCAGTACCAGATCTAAGATTCAAGAACCCAACCAGCTGATATAGACATCACGTTGGCATGAAATCATGCGACTCTCTTGGAGCCCATCCCCGTCCATGTGATAGACATCAACTTCACTTTAACAGTCCTCAGTGATTCCTCACAGCTTAGACTTCCTCTCCGGCACATCCTCCATATCCTTCAACACCTGATCGGCAATCTTGAATGACGACACCGCAGCCGGCATCCCACAATACATGGAAACATGGAGCAGGATTTCTTGAACCTCGGTTTTGGTAACACCATTTCTGATTGCACCGCGGAGATGCAGAGCGAACTCGTCGGGCCGATTCAGTGCTGCCAGAAGTGCGATGTTGAGCATCGATCGCTGTGCCCGCGTCAACCCCGGCCGCGTCCACACCATCCCCCATGCAGCTTTGGTGACAATTTCTTGGAGGGGTTGCGTAAAGTGGCTTTGTTTTTTGACAGCTTTGTTCACGTATTCGTCGCCCAGGACGTCGCGGCGGACTTGGAGTCCCGCTTGGAAGAGATCATCTTGAGCTGGCTCGCGGGAGTCGGGCATTTTGTGAGGTATGGTGGTCGTTTGAGGGAGGCACACAAGGGGGTCAAAAGAAAAGGAATGATGTGAATTTATTTCGTAGCGATTTCGAAAGCGAGTAAAAAGTATCGGGTACCATGACCTGCCGGAGATTCTCGGAGGTACCGGGGGTGGAGTCGTATCACGCCAATATTGTAACGATAGCCAAGGCATACTACTAGTTATACAAACGAGGAAGAAGATTTGAATTAAGAGCAGCATGCTAGAGCGACGTTTGAAATGAATAGAAGACAACAACGCCAGGAAAAGAAGATAAATTCGAAGATGCATATGCGTCAAACAGCCCGCCCTTTCCCTTTGCCCTTTACTGATGGCGAGGGCGGCGATGCTGGCCCCATCGCAAGAGACGGGAACTCTTCCCACTCCTCCTCGCCATTGTCATGACCCTGCCTTTCGGCCAAACTCAACTGAATAGCGAACTCAAGGTCATCCATCTCTCGTTGCCTACTGCCTTCAGCCTCCTCCACCCCAGGTGATCGTTGCCGAGGTGGGTGCAATCTTTTGGCATATTTGATAGGAATGCCACTAGGGTCGAATGGCGAAGCACTGCTTTGGTCTTCGAGCAAGCTAAGACGGATGGCCTCGGCAAGTTCATCGTCGGCAATATCGTCTGTAGGGTCTTGATAGGGAGATGAAGAAGAGGAGACCTCGGCCGGACCAAAGGAACTTGGACCGACGGTGTCAAAGGAAGCGCTGGTGGCCGGACTGGAGACCGCTGCATTATCAATTGGTTTTGCCGCGTCGTCAGAGTAGGCCTCCTGACTCAGGAGCTGTGCATATGCCAAAAGTTGTTCCTCGTCAATGTCTGGACCCAAAAGATCGATTCCAAAACGTGCGCTCAAGTGTGCGCGTTCCTTTTCGTCGGCGATCTTCTGACGCTCCATATCCAGGCGTTCGTCTTCAATGAAGTCCTCAATCGCACCGCGACCACTGTTGTTGAAACGTTGGCCTGCGGCAGCCGCATTGCCACCACGCATGAAGCGGCGCAGACGGCGTTTGCTACTTTTGTATTGATCAGCGCCAGAAGAACTGTACGACCAGTACCGCAAGTGTGTGCCAAGCGAGACCATTCCACGCAGCACAGTCGGGTCTGTGTCTAGACAGATTGCACCTGTGGCATAGTAGTTATTCCCAACCCCTAAAATGGATGCCTCAGCCTGTACGAGCCGACGGCGAGCCCGCGACGAAAACCGGGAATTGATGGTGCGGATCGGTTTCGTAGAAGATGCCAGGGGATCCCAGGCCTGAACCAGCCCATCATTACCGCCGTGGACCAGATACAGCGACGTGATGGCCAAGCAAGATACCTGAGGCGACTCCGTTTGGATGGTACGCAAGAGGGATATGGTATTAATGACATCCGAAGACCTTGCTGCCGAAGCTCGAACATCCCAGACAAACACCATACCTGAGCTAGTCCCGACGGCTAGAAATCGAGCGCGCTGACCGGGTACTTCTAAATTTGATCGCGGTTGATCCATATGCGGTGGCATCGGTGAGGGTGATGCAAACGAAGGGGAGCAGTCAGACATGGCCAGAAGAGGGTCCTCCTCGGCCGTAAGAATCGCGAAAGAAGACATATCCAATGCGCTGGTGCTGATTTCCGTGGGTTTGCGCGATCCGAAAGCAAAATCAGAGAGACGCCAGTCAAATTTCGTCGAAGGCGAATCCATCCTGCTGGAGGATCGGGGGCGGGGAGGTTCGTTGGAGACCGTTGAGCTAGGGACTTTGACAGGACCGCCAAAAATCGATGGCGGAGGTTCCATTGAAGTCGAAAACGGCGCTGGCGTAGTCGAAGAGCTAGAAACAGAGTCGCAGACAGTGCGCATGAATCGTCGGATCGACGGCTTCGCATCCTCGCCGGAACCTCGGGTAATGACGATTATTGACTCGCCTGCACGGCGGCCATCATCTCCAGCAAAGTCTACCTTGAGATCGCGCCGCATATCCCAGCCCTCACAAACCTTGCGGAAGTGTCTGGGCTTGAACGACATGAACTTCTCTATCCCTTTGGTTTCCGCAGCAACCTGGTGCTCATTGAGCGCCATGGAATCTGATGAGGATCGCGGACTGTAGCTGCCATCGACCAATTCACGATTGAAGGGGTCTGCGCGTGCCACACGTCTACTCACTTCGACCATTTCCCAATGAACACTCCTACCAGTCTTCCACGCCATTTCGTCGACTTGGTTGGAACTCAGTTTGGCTGTAAGCGGGATGTTGGGCGACCTAGGAAGTTCAGTCAGGTAGAAGATCTCTCCTAGGGCGTTGAGCGCAACAGCCCAGACGCGTCTTCCTGAGTAACGCTGGGATGTGAACTGATCATCCACTGTAATGCCAATGATAGGGACACCAGGGCACAGAACCCATTTGGCAGTTACTTGACCTGGCTCATATCTCCTTTCATAGGTCGGATGGGGGCCCAGAGCATAAGCGGTCAAGACGCCTGAAGAAGAACCGGATAGCATTCCCACAAGCCCTTGAGTCATCTTGAGAACATGAGCTGATTTCGCAATCCACACCGAGGAGATAGCATGTGTAATCATGTTCATAGCCGGGATGCCAAGGGATGGGTGGGAACCCAATTCCGAGGCTCCCATGAAGCGACCACGTTGCTCTGTCTTTGAAATGAAGTAGCTGCGCCCCTGAGGGCATCCTTCGCCGTAGATCATGCCATAGGGTTGGCTGACGTCCATCGAATTGGGCAGGCCGACCATATCGCCTGACCCAAGACCGTATTGTGCTTCTCCAGGAAACAGATCGGCAAAGTGGCGGAACATCTGGTGATCAGACACTCCCCAAGTGCCGACTTTCACGGTCGATGGGTCACTGGCAGATGCAATTCCCTGCTCTGCAGCTCCATGAATAAAGAGAGGGCCTCTGTCGGGAGAGAAGGAGGCATGCATATGGCTGACAGGGAATTGAAGCTGTGATGTGTACGTCGCGACCGCACTACCATGACGAGCACTCGCCGCGCGTACTGTTCCATGCTTCTTGGAGTGCTCGAACTGCGCCGGTTTGCCCCGTGCCAACGATCGCATTAAACGGGTACGCAAGATGTACTCGCTCCGCCAGGACGCAATCGCTGTCAGCCTCGCGAAAAACCTTCTGTCCGACTGCAGGTCTGCCTCGTAGGAAGTGCTACGTCGGCCATCCTCTATGGCATGAGGCCCAGGAAAGAACCGGGAAAACGCGATTCTCCACGCATGAGGAGTGGTAACAAGAGCATGGAATCGACGCGACACTAGCGTCATTGCGGATAAGGATTGCGGGGGTAAATGCGACAGGATGTGGGTGAGGACCTCTGAACATGACGGTTAACAGACGGAGTTTGCGGTGGGATAGCTAGATACCTACCATTTGGAAAGGTCTCGAACGACACTTGTGATTGTTCGTCAAATTCCACCACACGAAACCCAACATTTGGTGTTTGTCTAGGAGAAGTTTGGGCACTTGTATGCTTGCTTGCTCGATCGGCCGAGGGCGGGGCAGGGTAATAGTCGACCCCATTCATGAATGCATTTAGTTCATCTTCTGACGACATGCTCGGGACGTTTGCAGGAGCTCTGGTTCCCTCTTGCCTGAGGAAACCAGAGACTTGCACGTCATCGAGATCATGTCCATGCTGGGTGGGACTGGTATCGATTGGGGATGAGTCAAAAGGGGGGGTATGTTGAGACACGACAGTTGGCTCTGGTTGCATAAAAAGGTCTTGACGGAAGTGAAAGGTGGTAGCGACTGAGCCAGCGAATAAGCCTGGGTCAGTCGAGTCGAAAGAAAACGGTGCAATAGAGATTTGTGGGAGGGCGAGGTGATGTTGAGAAGGAAAAGAATCTGAAAGTGAAGACGCCGGAGGCGACTCGGAGCGGCCATCCCGCAAATGCGACGGACTTTACGTAGTTTACTGTTTCTCACTGTAGCTAACTACATTTGGTGTACTGCGTATTTTCGGTTTATTGTGATTTTGGTCAGCCAAAGTCAACTCAAACTTCCCAAGTTCCCACTGCCCTTAGAATCGTTAATTTGGTCAATTTTATCCCATCGAGGTTTATGCTGCATGGCCGTTGCTCGATAGAGTCGATACACGTCCAGCACGTGACAACGTGGCAGCGGCAGATGGGAGTTGTCACCCAACTGTGTACTGTGTTTAGTACGACTCGCGATGGTAGTCCGACTTGCGAATTCGGTGTGATATCTATGGTATGCCTTGTTGACGTACAGCAACTTCACCGATATCGCCCCTGTGTTGTCGCTTGTCCCCGGGTCTCGCAGAGCTGTTGAGATCTCGAACTCGGTGGACCAAGATGCCTAGAGCAAATGGTATGACACTTTACCATACTATCCCATATACTCATCTTACTGATGACATTTTTCAGAAGCAGAGACTATCCGCATCCTCATCTCCACCGATAATCATGTCGGCTACAATGAACGAGATCCCATCCGTGGGGACGACAGCTGGAAGACCTTCCACGAGATAATGTGTTTAGCAAAGGAACAGGACGTTGATATGGTTCTCCTAGCTGGAGACTTATTCCACGAGAATAAGCCATCACGCAAGTCCATGTATCAGGTCATGCGATCAATCCGCATGAACTGTTTCGGAGATAAGCCGTGCGAGTTGGAGATGCTCAGCGATGCAAGCGAGAACTTTCAAGGGGCGTTCAATCATGTCAACTATGAGGACTTGGATATGAACGTGGCGATTCCCATCTTCTCGATCCATGGAAACCACGATGATCCGTCGGGAGAGGGCCATCTGGCTGCACTAGACCTGTTGCAGGTGTCGGGTTTACTCAACTACTACGGCCGGACACCGGAGTCAGACAACATCCAAATCAAACCTGTCCTGCTTCAGAAAGGTCGGACGAAACTTGCCCTGTACGGAATGAGCAATGTCCGTGACGAGCGTTTGTTCCGCACCTTTCGTGACGGCAAGGTCAAGTTCTTCCAGCCGTCTGTCCAAAAAAGCGATTGGTTTAACCTGATGTCTGTGCATCAGAATCACCATGCTCACACAGAAACGAGCTACTTACCGGAGAATTTCCTTCCCGAGTTTCTCGACCTCGTTGTCTGGGGACATGAGCATGAGTGCTTGATTGATCCTAAGCTGAATCCGGAGACCACGTTCCATGTTATGCAACCAGGGTCGTCCGTCGCAACGTCACTCGTGCCAGGGGAAGCTGTTCCGAAACATGTATCTATCCTGAGTGTCACAGGCCGGGAGTTCAAGAATGAACCTATTCGGCTGAAGACAGTGCGGCCTTTCGTGATGCGGGAGATTGTACTTTCTGAAGAAAAAGGGGCCCAAAAGCTTGCACGCAAAGAGAACAACAGAACTGAAGTTACTCGGATCCTGATGTCAATTGTGGAGGAACTCATCGAAGAAGCCAATGCGGAATGGCTAGAGATGCAAGCCGGCCGCGAGGAGGAAAGCGAGGGCGATTCTATGGAGCCTCCACTTCCTCTCGTGCGCCTTCGGGTGGAGATCTCCACACCCGAAGGAGGTAGTTATGATTGTGAGAACCCACAGCGATTCTCCAACCGATTCGTGGGCAAAGTCGCCAATGTGAACGATGTGGTGCAATTCTACCGGAAAAAGAAGGCCGCATCCACCTCGCGCAAAGACGACAAATCTATTGAGGAAGCAGCTATCTCTCATTTGTCAGCTCTTGACACTGTGAAAGTCGAGCAGCTAGTACGCGAGTTCCTCTCATCGCAGTCACTAAGCATTCTGCCGCAGAATTCTTTCGGGGATGCTGTAGCCCAGTTCATTGACAAGGACGACAAGCATGCAATGGAAGTGTTTGTCAATGAGTCCCTCGAGAGCCAGGTCAAGCACTTGTTATCCTTAGATCGCGATGATGACGAGATGGACGAGGAGGAGAGCGGACAAAGCTCATTGGTAACTGCTATGGAGAAATACCGTGATCAAATGGAAAATATGTTCTCAAAAGGGGTGAAGAAGCGGACTCGCGGAAAGAAGCGCTTCAAGCCCAAACCGGATGGCTGGGATTCCGAGTTTGACGGCGCATGGGAGGACCAGCCCGGTGCACTCATTCATTCTGACAACGAGGGCGGAGATCCAGCAGAGGAAGAAGCTCGGGAAGATGGGACAGAGCCTGCTCGCAGTCGTACCTCAGCCCCGACTCGGGGTCGTGGTAGGGGTGGTGGACGTGGTGCAGCCGCCAGTGCGCGAACTACCAAGGCCAAAACTACTACTGCAACGAAGACTACGAAGGGACGCAAGAAACAGACAGTTTCAGATGATGAATCAGATGTGATCATGCTGGATGATGACGATGGCAGTGATCTCGGAGTGGATGTGATTTCTGACGACGACGACGACGACGACAATTCACAGGCCCTATTTGTGAAACAGCCTCGCTCCAAAGCTACTACACAGTCACGGAAACCCGCTCCGGCGGCACCTACGTCTCAGCGCCGCGGTGGGCCAGCTGCTGCCTCTCCTGCCCCATCATCCGTCACTGTCGGTGGTACCGCGTCTCGGCGAGCGCCTGCTCGAAGCAAGCCAGCCACCCAGTCGACTCTCAACTTCTCCGCCTCGCAGGCGAGCGCCCCTCAGTCATCGCGGCCTAGCCGATCCGCTCGTAATATGAGTATTATCAGCGATGGTAGCGATGACGATGCTTTTGAAGAAATGCCGAGTACGAACTCAAAGCGGCGCAGGTGATTTATACCTCTTATGCATCGATTTTCCTTAAAAGCTCGGGCGTTAACATGAGCGTTGCTACCTTGTACTATATCTCTTAAGATGATCCTCAGAAGAGACTGGGATCGTCTGTAGCTGAACCTAGAAAGCAGAACAACAGCTTAAAATCAGTGGACCTATACACTCAGGTCCGTACTTGATATTCTATTGCCAAGAAGGGAACCTAGTATAAAACGCACCAGTTTCGGGACGACGATGTCGGGGATTTATTGGATCCATGGATTGCAGCGGGAACAGTTGTCGTTCTTTCTCTAGATCCATGAAGAACCTACCTTAGAGTCTCCAGTACCTATACCTTGTCAATCGAGTATCCCTGAAGTATACATAGCAATGCAGAGACCAGTTGGAGTAGCTACTACTACGTGTACGCAGTACATACTCTCCTATACCAACCTCCGCATCTCTCGATATTTAGAGTTCAACCCCGCATTATGGGCAACCGAGGCCTTGGTCCGATGGACACTTGGAACCACCTCGGTCGTGAACCGCATGGGGTACGACAGCGATCTCACCTCAATTACTCACTTCCACCAAGAGAGGAATTCCCCTGACGTTTACAAGGATTCAAGGTAAAACGCCGATTGAAGAAAAATGACATACAAGGGTCGACCCATTCGAATTGCAGGTAAGTCTATTCGCATTGTACAATGTAACTCCGACTGACCTTCTTAGGTGCCTCGGGCTCTGCCTCAGACAGACGCCAGGCCATTGCTGATTTCGCGCGTCATCACCCAACCGACCCTATCGATGTCATCATCGCGGATTTTATGAGCGAGTTCAACATGGCCACCGCGGCGGGTCGGCGGGTGGACCAGGCGACATCCCTAGAAGCAGGGCCAGCATATGACCTGTCTTTCCTGGAGGCGCTTGAGCCGGCTCTGGAGGACTTGGCCAAATATGGGATCAAGCTGGCGGTTAATGCGGGAGTGACAGATACAAAGGGTCTCTACGATGTGGTGATACGGATGGTAAAGGCGAAGAAGCTCGACTTGAAGGTCAGTAAATCGTTGCTCCAATTTAACGGAACGTGGCTAATATGAATGCATAGGTCGCGTGGGTTTCTGGAGACGAAGTGTTATCGACCATTCAAGGAGAGTTGAACTCCGGGTCCGACTTTCGCAATGTCTACACTGGCGAACGATTAGCAGATTGGCCCTTCGAACCCATCTATGCCCAGTGCTACCTCGGTGGTCTCGGTATCGCGGCTGCGTTTGCGGAAGGTGCCGATATTGTACTGTGCGGGCGTGTGTCAGATGCTTCGCCGGTGATTGGGGCTGCGTACTGGTACCATGGCTGGCGGCGCGATGAATTGGACAAGCTTGCCAACGCTTTTGTGGCTGGTCATCTAATCGAGTGTAGCAATTACGTCTGCGGTGGAAACTTCACAGGCTTCAAGGCCCTAGAGAATGCAGAGGGCGACGGCTGGAGCAACATCGGGTATCCGATCGCCGAGATCTCTGCCGAAGGCGACGTTGTTATCACCAAGCAGGCACACGCAACTGGCGGTGCTGTAACGGTCGATACCTGCACTTCTCAGCTGCTATATGAGATTCAAGGGCCCTGGTATTATAACTCCGATGTCACAGCAGTCCTCGATGGTATCCACTTCTCGCAGCGTGGCGTCAATCGCGTCGCTGTGCATGGGGTTCGGTCTGGTCCTCCTCCACCGACCACCAAGGTGGGCATCACTGCGCGAGGTGGGTTCCAAGCAGAGGCTTGGTGGTTCTTGGCTGGTCTGGATATAGAAGCAAAAGCACGCATGCTTGAGGCACAGATCCGCAGGTTATTGTCGCCATATTCGGATAGATATACATCTCTCAAGTTTGATTTACTGGGTTCTTCCCTTCCTGACCCCTCCGACCAGAACCGCGCAACTGTGCCGCTGCGCATCGTCGTGCAGGCGCGGCACGCCGAGGACATTGCCCCAATACGGTTCCTCAAGCATATCACTGATAACATTATGCAAGGATACCCCGGCGCCACTTTCCACTTGGATATGCGCCAGGGTTTCCCACGTGCCATATTCGAGTACTATGTCAGTTTGCTCCCGCAATCTGCAGTCCAGCACCGCGTTCATATGCCGTGGAAACCGACTGCATCGACACAGACTCTCGATATCCCGCCTCCACCAAATACTAAGACCTATCCCTTGCGCCAGCCCTCTCAGCCAATCACGCAGAATGGCGAAACCGTCGACCTTGCCCGTGACTTTGGGCCGACGACTCGTGGCCCACTGGGTTGGATTGTTCATGCTCGCTCAGGTGACAAAGGGGCTGATGCCAACTGTGGTTTCTGGGTCCGTCACCGTGATGAATACCAATGGCTGAGAGCGTTGTTATCTGTCGATACAGCGAAAGAGCTGTTGGGAGATGATGGACGCGAAAACCCTAGGCTAGCGATCGAGCGCTTCGAGCTACCCAGTCTCCATGCAGTGCACTTCCTGTTCCGCAATCTATTGGACCGCGGTGTGGGTGTGACCACCACGGTGGACTTCCTAGGCAAGAATGTGGCGGAATATTTGCGGGCGCGGCATGTTGACCTTCCCGTGCGGTTCTTGAATCGCGGAAAGCTGTAGAGCGGGGCTCCACCTGTGACCTTGTAACCTAATTATTAGGCTCCATATTTGCAGATATTGCAATTAACCAGAGACCATTTTGACCTGATATCGATTCTAAGCATTGCAAACATTGCAAACATTAAATCTTGACCAAATCAAGAAGCTAAAAATATGGATGGGGTCATGTGATTATCAGCTTCCCCTCACTGGGAAAGAGCTGCGGTCTAGACAAATCCATGATACATATTGTCATTGTACTGCGTAGGATACACCTTTCCCTTCTTCTCCTTGGACCTAGGTAAGTGTAATCCGCTTATTCTCGGCCAATTCGACAGTATTGAAAAGACACATTTATTGACTACGCTGCACCTTGTACCCCACCTCCTTGTCACCGGGGAGATATTAGCCCGGAGTACACATCACAGATGATCGTATCCCCACCTGCCCCTCTTTTCACCCTTTGGTCCGAAATAAAGACACACTTGACCATTGTAGGTAAGAGATGCGCCGTTTCACTGCGATTCCCATATTTGGAGGTAAAGTATGTTACTATACGGAGTAGCTACAAGAAGTTGTACCAACCTACGCAGTAGTTGGACATACACCCGCGAGTCGCGACTGAGTTTGCAGCCCTGCCGATCCACCTCGGAGGCTCGGCCTTCACCCGAGCGGGGCCATCTTACATTACCCCCACGTCATTCGACAAGATTCCTATCAAGTTGAATGGAACTCGTTACTTAGTAGTACTAATTGGCCTGCTCTCAGCTAGTAGTAATTAAAGGGGAAATAGTTGGGAGGCTGTACTTGTTTGTACCTTTGGACTTCGAGGGAGAAATGTTAAGGGCCTTTTCCCTTATGTCTCGGGCTACTGATTTGCTGGATTCTTAGACCGAATACGGAGTAATAGCTGCAAGTGCAGTCATAAACTTCTGAACCCAATCACCTACCTGTAATACTCAGGGGCGTGCTCAGTTTTTCTCAGTAAGCAAAAAGCAGCGATGTCTGAGGACTAATATGGAAAGGGAACGCCAAGACATGGCAGAGGAATCATGAAAGTACCTCATTCCTAGGCTGACCCTGCAGTCCATTATCCTCCGGATTATTCATCGTCAAAAACTGCCCCCCTACCTTGGTATAGTGGTGAATAATCACTTTAACAATGGAGAGCTCGCGAGGAAATATTAAAGAATTTATTAACTTGGTAGGTACCTCCTTAGGCGTATTTGCACTACTGTGTACATGTAATCATTCAAATACACGATACCGAGCCATGGAAGTGGGGTGCAGGTTCAAGGTTCTGGTAGGAGAAGGTTCAACGGAACCCAGGTCGACCCCGCATTCAGAAATTTAGAAACGCCCAGCGGCCCAGGTGCTAGTTATTAAGCTTGTAACTAAGGAAGTGACTTGTTGACTTCTATAAAACCTTGGAGACTTCCCCTCTTTCTCCTTTTCTGCATTCCTTCGTCATACAGTGTAACACCATCATGTCGCTTTCCACTACCATCCAGACCCCCAACGTCACTTATGAACAGCCTCAGGGCTTGTAAGTCCATCAGCCCTCCATGATCATATGAGATCATTGCTAATGTGAAGCAGGTTCATCAACAACGAGTTCGTCAAGAGCGTTGACGGCAAGACCTTCGAGACCGTGAACCCCACCAACGAAAAGGTCATCACCTCCGTCTATGAGGCTACCGAGAAGGATGTCGACATCGCTGTTAAGGCTGCCCGTGAGGCCTTCGAGGGTCCCTGGAAGCAGGTGACCCCATCGGACCGCGGCCGCATGCTCACCAAGCTGGCCGATCTCTTCGAGCGTGATATGGAGACTCTGGCTTCCATTGAGGCCCTCGATAACGGCAAGGCTGTCACCATGGCCAAGGTCGATATCAGCAATGCTGCCGGTTGCCTGCGCTACTACGGTGGCTGGGCCGATAAGATCACCGGTCAGACCATTGACACCAATTCCGAGACCCTTTCCTACACCCGTCATGAGCCCATCGGTGTTTGTGGCCAGATCATTCCCTGGAACTTCCCCTTGCTCATGTGGTCCTGGAAGATCGGTCCCGCCATCGCTGCCGGTAACACGGTGGTCATGAAATCCGCCGAGCAGACTCCTCTGTCTGCCCTCTATGCCTGCAAGCTCATTGTTGAGGCTGGCTTCCCCCCGGTGTCATCAACGTCATCTCCGGCTTCGGCCGTACTGCCGGAGCTGCCATCTCCAGCCACATGGACATTGACAAGGTTGCCTTCACCGGTTCTACCCTTGTCGGCCGTATGATTTTGCAGGCCGCCGCCAAGTCCAACTTGAAGAAGGTCACTCTCGAGCTGGGTGGCAAGTCCCCTAACATTGTCTTCGAGGACGCCGATATTGACAACGCCATCTCATGGGCCAACTTTGGTATCTTCTTCAACCACGGCCAGTGTTGCTGTGCTGGTTCTCGCCTGCTGGTCCAGGAGAGCATCCACGATAAGTTCGTCGCCCGCTTCAAGGAGCGTGCCGCTCAGAACAAGCTCGGCAACCCCTTCGAAGGCGACACCTTCCAAGGTCCCCAGGTTTCTCAGCTCCAGTTTGACCGCATCATGGAGTACATTAACCACGGCAAGAAGGAGGGTGCCACCGTCGCCCTGGGCGGCGAGCGTCACGGCACCGAGGGTTACTTTATCCAGCCTACCCTCTTCACTGACGTTACACCCGACATGAAGATTGCCCAGGAGGAGATCTTTGGTCCCGTTATCGCCATCACCAAGTTCAAGGATGAGGCCGATGCCATCCGCATTGGTAACAACACTGAATATGGTATGTACCCCTGTCCATTCTGGAAGTGTGAATAAGCCTTCTAATTCTCAATTCCAGGCCTGGCTGCTGCCGTTCACACCAAGAACGTCAACACTGCCATCCGCGTGTCTAATGCTCTTAAGGCTGGGTATGTAATATCGTACTTTGAATATGCTGTATCAAGACTAACATTTGACGCAGTACCGTCTGGATCAACAGCTACAACTTGATCTCCTACCAGGCTCCATTCGGTGGCTACAAGACTTCCGGTCTCGGTCGTGAGCTTGGCTCCTACGCCTTGGATAACTACACCCAGGTTAAGACGGTGCACTACCGCCTGGGTGATGCTCTGTTCTAAAAATCTTTGATAACAATACTTGAAAACCCCATGCCAACGAGCTGACGACATGAATGAATACTCTCGTTTTGTATATACAAATTGAAGGACGTGTGCTTGTCGAGTGCTCCTGTTATTTGATACCTTGTAGCTCACAATAGCTGTAAACTTCCAGCACTACCATGTAACCTGTAGGTAGACATGTAGGTTGTGCAAACCGCTGGATACTCTGATACCAGGGCAGGAGTATCAGGGCTGTCTACCTAACTTAACACAATACAAGGACACCAAAGTACTTATAGGTTCTCAACAGACTGTTTCACGCTACATCATGAAAGTATAGTCCAATTGTCCATAAACCTGAGCCCCGTTTCGTTATATAGCTCTATGGTTCGTCTTCCAGAACTGTTAGGTGAGGCTCAGGCGGATGAAGTTCTCCCGCTCGGTGTATCTCCCACCGAGAGCCTCGGGATCGCAACAACCGACTCGGAGTGAGCGATATCCTACATCTTTCCTTATGAAGAAAAGAACTTTGTGGTCCATACCAGAGTGGGGGTATATAAATCATACATAGGTTCATATGTGGCATAAAACCACGGTCCATTCTTGCAGGGATGCAGTATGTGCGTAGCAAGGACTGGATAATGAAAAGCTCGATATACAGAAGACCACCAAGTGGGACAGCATTATATGGCCGAAGACCGATTTAGTTGAGACACAGGTGAGAGCTTCGAATCATGCGCCGACTGCGCCGATGGTGATCCCATTTGGCAGCTCAAGTCCGATAGGTAGTCCGCACAGGAACGCCTCAGTGTAAGTTCTTCCCTGCTTTGAGGCGAGTTTCTCCTCGATGTCCTTGTACATATCATAGCTACTCATTGTCAGTGTTACGTCCCAATATGGATTGACATTCATCCCACTCACGCATTCATCTCCTCGATTGTCAAGACCCTCTTCGCGTCTTCAACTTTATATGTGGGGATGTCCTTATTGGCAGAAAAGCCTATGCACTCGTCAGCATACGAATCTATACACATTCATGGACCCAAGCACCTACCAATCCGTTCGTTGATGTTATAAGCCGCCTTGGCTGCTGCGGCCTGTACCCGGGTGACACGGGGCAGACGGACCTCCTCGTATACTGCCAGCGCTTGGGCGATATCCCCAGCAAAATAACGCTTGTCGAACAGGATGCCAAGGGCTGCTGCATCTTCGATGGCCATGCAGGCTCCTTGGCTTTGATGAGGCATCATCGGGTGTGCAGCATCCCCCAGGAGACAAGTGTTGCCGCGTCGGATGTAAGGATAAGGGTCATGCACCCACAGACGCCATGGCTTGATCTCTTTTCCAATCTGCAGGTGGCCGAATACTTGTCGGTCAAGCTCTGGGTAGGGGTTGAGGAGTTCCTCGACGGGGCGGTCTTCAGCCCCCCATGACTGTGTGGAATAGTCGCCATGTTCCCGCGCGAAGAAGCAGTAATATGACAAGAGCTTGCCACCGTTACAAGGGGACAGGACGATTTTGTCCCATTTGCCCTCTTGTCCGCCCCAGTACTCCAGTGCACTATTCTTGGAGTAGTCGACCAGGCCGAGCCTGACGGCATCCTCGGTTGTCACATTGGTGTGCAAACAACTTTGGTCAGAAGGACGCTTTTCTGGTATAATGCCAAGAACCTTGCGAACGGCCGATCCAATCCCATCAGCTCCGATGATCAGATCGTGAGTTATAACCTCTCCGTTCTCGAAGACGATCGTGCTTGTCTCCAGATCGATATCGCGGCACTAGACATCGGGTGGTATCAGCAGATGCGGAAGCTTTGTCCGTATCAAGCCATTAACATACCCGGTGATTTACTTTGAGTGTTGCTGGGGTGCCTTCACCCTCGCCCAAGGCTGCATCCTTGAGCATGGTATGCATATATTGGCGATGGAACATGTTGTATACATATCCCCATCGCTTTTCATAGTCGTCCAAATCGTACACACTGACAGGCTCACCCGTCTTCCAGTCGCGGTTGATGAGTTTCTTCAAGACAACAGGGTCACCTTTGGCAATATCAACATTCCACTCGTGTAGCCAGCGGGTTCCATTAGCAGCACATGAAACTGAAGCGCCAACCTCGCCTGCAAAATCGGACTTCTCATAGATGGTCACGGTATGTCCGGCACGACGCAAGGCAATCGCAACAGACATACCACCAATACCGCCGCCAATGATGCCCACGCTTAGTCTTCTCCAGCCCGACATGTTTGTATCTTGATAGGTGTAGGTAGCTCTGGATAGATGAAAGGCAAAGTTATCATGAGAATATGATGCAGCTGAGACGGTGGGACAGCCATATCTATAAGGTCTCCTCTTATACCTATGGTTCTTATCAATACGAATATTTGGAATGTTCACTCTATATCGGCTACTGCACCTTCGGGTGGCGGCCCGCGCACTGGCGGTTGTCGTCGGATTAAATGTTGATGAAGAGAAGAGTGAGAGATTTTGGAGATAGAGATGTACATGTAAGTAAAAGATACTGTAGCGGAATAGAGAAGCCAGCTATTTCGGATATATCCTTATGCTTCCGGTCATACCTAATGGATGTCGAGATGATGAAGTGCAAATGGACCGGGCCGTCTATCAAATGTGGCGAGACCCTGTCGCTGATTCACCACCTCAGGCACAGACTCATACCTAAGGTTGTCAGGTCAGATGCTAATTCCCACCAACTTCTTTTCTTGAAGGCTCTGTTTTAATCTCTGACAGTGATCTATCTTGTCGCTGATGAGTTTCTAGTCATCTTGAATAAGTCCGGCGTCATTTCCAGGGCCACTGACAACAATTACACCTTCGAATGAATCCTTCCTTCCTCTTCGCCCACCCCGCCTCACAAAGTGCTACCTGGCCAGACCGAAGTCCATGGGCCTTTTCAAGTCCTCAATTTATGGAGGTATCTCTCTGCGCAAGCATAAGAATAGTACATCACTGGCAGCTGCACATCATCACATTGTACCCGGTTCTGTAAGAAATGGGAAGCTATCCCATAATGGCAGATCCATCCCGTCCCAGTCAAATAAAGCCCCATCAACTATGGGAGGAGTGACAGTTGTGCCGTCGTCGGATTGTAACCAAGAGTAGGATGGTACACTCTGCGAGAGAAGCGGTGTCGCAGTGCCTGCTTGCTCGTCTTCGCCGGTCTGGCTCGGCGGTGTTATAGGGCTGTCACTCAAGCTGAAAATGCGACTGACATATCTACTCCCTTGCTGGCGAGCGTGGGTTGAGAGTCGCCGGCGCTGCTGCATTACGGCAGCTTCAAGCATCGTAGTAATTTCTAGATAGTGCGCTGCTTGGGCAGACCGCACCGAGAGCATACGCAAGATAGTAAGGGCCCCGCGGAATGCAACATCGGTCTCGGGATCCACATCACGATGGGAGAACATGGAAAACCCTAGGACAAGAGCAGCTGCAAAGATGAACGCTCTGGTCGGTGTTGGAATTAGCCATTTCATTGGTTGAGTGGGTTTTCGAGGGTACGTACTTGAGTATACACATGTTGTGAAGAAGCAGCCCAGACTGATGAACTTCCATGCATGTTTGTAGCATGTAAACAGCTGAATCTATACATGCTGCTGCAAGCCGAGAGTGTGCTGGGTCCTCTTCGGGCACTTCGGTAGATTCGCGGGCCAAGAGACTCTGGTGCAACCGGGCAAGGCGGACGCTCAAGGCCGAGATAAGGAAGGGCCGTGTAACTAGAATGACCGCAAAATGATATGAGCATGCAACGTGCATGCTTTCGATGGTGCGGCTCTGGGCGACGCATTGATCATCCAGTTCCAAGGACGACCTTCTCAGCGACTGAGGAAGAGACTCGCTCCATTCGTTGAGCTTGCGTAACAATGCTTCTGCCGCTTCTGTAGAAGCGGCCTTTTCGGTATAGAGACGACTCATTATCTCATCTAGTATCAAAGATAGATGGTATGAGGCTACCAAGCCGGAATCAAACGGCGTTATCTCCGCCAGCCTCGGTTGTCGCGGCTCCTCGGGCAATAGTGGTGATATACTAGATGGTCGTCCGAGGATTGAGCTGACAAGTAGATCAAGAACACATAAGCTCATCCATAATCGTGATCTGTTGTGGTCAGCTAGGTCGACCAAACCTATGTTGGGAGAAGCTTTTACCGTTCACAGGCCTCATTTACCTCCTCGCGGACCATTGAGCCTAGAGAATCTGCCCCAAGACCGAGCGCCACAGCTGCTCGCGATGCTACTCCCAAATACATGAAAGCCGTATTTCGACGGCATGCCCCCAGCATATAGAACGACATAAGTAGGAAAACACGCACTAAGTCCAGGCTGGGGTCTTCTAGCATGTTCGCAAATGCGCGGCATTGGCCACGAGAAAAGTAGAACTGCTCTATCTGAACGGTTTGGGGGTCATGGGGGAATGACTGTGCTCCAATGGCAACCATGAGGTCTACAATGGCTGCTTTCGTTTTTTCCTTGTCGGATATAGGCTCTGTCGAACTTGCCGATGCAGATAAAGTGTCATCACCACAGCCCACGTTGAGAAAGCCTTTTGTCTTGCAAAATGTCAGTAACTCGTCCGCCATTCATGAGTAACATCTAGCCTACCACTGCGTCATAATTCCGAATGAAACGGTCTTTCTCGTCCGCCGTACACCGCTCCTCGGAGAAATTTACCGAATCATGATGAGCTTCGGTCTCGAGCATATCCTCATTCCTCACATTATGGGTGAATTGTGATGGCCCAATGTGTTGCCTTACTGTGTCCCGAAGTAACTGCAGAAAAGACAGAGAGGCAGCTTTCCCAACGTAGACTACAGATCGTATCAGTATCACAACGTAAAATTCGGCGAGACACCATACCCTTTTCACCTTGTAAATTACGGAGCATCCGCGGATGCGTCCGATGCGTCGCCTCAGGGGAATGGGATCCGGCTTGCAATGTTTCGAACTCGCAGCTGGGGGTGGCTATATCATTGCCATGCGATCTCGAGGGGCTTTGTAAGCCAACCGCTTGCCCACTCCATGTCGGGGGTGTCTCTTCTGCGGTTCGAGACACGCGTTGAGGACGGCTGTGGGTGGATGCATCTGTCAAGGACTTGAACGGTGTACATAAGCGACCGCGTCCCTTGTGGATACAGTTGGTGCATGGGAAATAACCACTGCAGCGCTTTTTGGATGCACGACAGGCAGTACATGCAGTACTAGCTCGCAGCCGATTTGCGGGATGGACCTTAGGACGTGCCATACTTGTGGAATCCAAAAGTCTGGGGTTAGATGCCATCGGGGAATCCCCGCATCCATGGTCCATAAAGTGAACGATAACCGATAAGCGATAAGGAGGCGATAAGACAGGTGCGCGGCCCGCGTCCCGACTTTCGCGTGTCGGAAAACGCACTGCCAAGAATAGGTAGGGAACAGTCAATGTACTGTGTACTTCGTAAATATACAGGCAACGGGAAAGGATCACTCATGTATAGACTGCATAGGCAAATATCTAGAAAGGCTGGCTCCGGGACGTTCCAACGCATTACATATTCAAGCAGCCCCAATGGAGGACTGGACACGGCTCTTCGAACGCAAGGTATCATGATAATAACTGTGCTACTCCGTATGTACATTTGTGTGCTTGTTATGTTAATTGGGAGAATGTACCTAGGGAGATGTGAGCGCCATCCTTTAGACTTTACGAGCAATCAATGTCTTTGGTTACTCTACCTGCACCCGCTGGATGGCGCATATATTTCTTTGAGGTCTGATAGAGGGTGCATGGAATGATTGAATGGAGCCTCATCAGCCGTGGAAATTGACGAAGACCAAGAGTGTCCGACATGTACCCACATAACTACCTCCATACAACCTGAGCGCAGTCGATCCATGGTCCTCGGAATTTTGAGGTAGGAACAAAGAGACCTACCTAGTAAACACCACAGGATATCCTCTCCAACCAAACAACACCGGCAGGTGTTCATAGCATGCATCTTGCTGCATCATTATTATTGCATCATAGGCACCCGGCATCATACGTGATACGGCAGCACGACTGTAGAGACCGGCAAGTTGCAACTAAGGTGGTCACCTTGCGGCGGAATCTCCACACAGTGTGACCATTGCTTGTTCCGCAGAGGCTAGAGCCCTGTCGCTAAGCATTACCCAACCCTTTTTTTCATGACTTCAAATACAGGCAAACGCCACAGTCAAAGCAACCTAGACACCAATTTGTAAAGCTGAATCGAAGGAAAAGACCTCGCGAGTAGGATCGGAGTCCGGACCATGCGGCTGTTGTCAAAACAGATCCAGTTCAGCCATTCGGAATGCACTAAATTGGACAAGATAGCCACTCTGACTAACTCGGTGAAGGCCGAGGCATACACAGTAGAACATTCGACACATAGAAATAGCAAATTTTCCATATTCTCATGTAATGAGAACCGAGACGGCGAAAAAGAAGGTGAAGTTTCTGCAAGGGGATCCGCCGGTAGACCCACTGCGCGAAATTGGGATGACTCGTGATTGGCCCACCGTTTTGACAGCTCCGCTGAAGGAGCAAACAAAGCAAACTGGTGACCATCCTCGCTTAGCACTAGCGTCACTGGCAGCGAATATAAATACAGCCAGTCCCCCAGACCTTCTTTTCTTTTTCAAGCGACTCTACGTATGTTTCCTCCCCCCTACAGTTGGAAAACAACAATCCTTCTGCGCTTTGGAACATCTTGCTGACCATTTCCAACAGTTCAAAGAATCACTTTAGAGTAGACGTCCCCTTTCTAAGCTCTTTAAAAGAGCCACAGAATCTCCACCCTTGCTGATGACTACATGTCCTCGATGCCCTAAAGTGAAACCCTTTTACTCCCGCCTCGACTGTCACGCGTGCTGCTTGCAGTGTCTGTGTTTCGGTCCAGGGAGTGGTGATGATCTTGACCTGGTCTCGACGTCTGACTTCGGTCAGTCGGTCCTGGTGGGTGTCGAGGAGGTCTGAAAGGTCCTCTTCCGTCTCGATTGATGGATTAGAGAATTGTGCGAGATAACGAGCAGATAGCAAAATGAAAAAAATTCTTGTGACATGTTTGATCCAATTTGCCCAGTCGTTGAGCCTACCTTTGTGCTGGTTTTCCTACATCGGTTCATACTCGCTTTGCCCGTAATCTTGCTAAATTGTCATATCGTTTCCTCGGCGCCCAAGTTCTTCCACAATATTAGTCGATATTCCACTTTTGATGCCCTTTCAAAGGCGCGTAATGTGCCTCGTGCGCTTCCGATTATAAGCACGCGTCGGATTATCTCTCTTACCACTACGGAGTACTACCTGTGAAAACAACAGGTCGCATGTCGAAAGCCTATACCACAAGTGCATATGTCATTAATAGGAACTACTACTATTCCTCTGGGTATCCTGTCTCGTGAACTGCCAAGGCACCAATTATAAAGGTATTCACTTCGCCTCGGCACCTCCCCCCTTACCAGAAGTGCCAGCACCTCCCTTTGGTCCCTTGTGCCGCGATCCACGTCCTCCACGAGATCCACGTGAGGAGCCAGCATTCCCTGCAGCATTGCTGCCGGTCCCCGGAGCTCCCGCAGCGCCGATGGCTGCTTCGGTAGCTGTTTTGGGCTTGTTGGGAACCGAGGCCTCGCGGCCTTTGCGAGACTTTTCAGTCCCTGGACTTTCTTTGCGCTCCAACACCACCACTTGGCTCTGCGCTACTGATACGGGGCTAGCAGCAATGGCTTTGCGAAGACTTTCGGGCTCAGCGAAGTCCACATATCCGAAACCCTTCTTCTTGTCAATCTCCACCTTGGTGACTGTCCCGAATGTGGCGAATGTAGATTCTAGAAGTGCTTCAGTCACACCCTGTGATGGGTTGGCGTGTTTGAGAAATGCTTGCTTAGCAGTGGATAGGGCCTTCGCTTTGCCACCTCTAGCAGACCTCCCTTGTTGCTTTGTAGGCGGCGCAGGAACTGTTTCGACAGGTGAAGATGACTCGCCGTCTTTGACCTTTGTAGCACCACTTGCAGACGAGGAACCTTTGGGTTGTTTGGATGTGTCTCTCTTGGGCACCTCGGCTGAAAGAACAGACGAATCACGAGAGCTTTCGTTTTTGGGAGTTGCAGTATCAGTCGGAGCGCCCTTACCGCGACGTCGCCCGCCCGATGTTGCAAGTCCGAGATCTCGTTGAAGGATTTTGCTCGCCGCTGCGAGACTTCCGCGCTCCCTTTTGCGCTCCGGGGCAGCAGTTACGTCCTTCATAGCAGTTGTCGTGGTGGTTGACTTTCCTCCCTTCGCATTGGCAGCCGCTGCTTGCTTGCTTGCCTTCGCCGAATCCTTCCCTGTCCTTTCTCCCTTGACTTTCTTCTCGGTGGGAGTTGCCGCATCTTCCTTATCGCCACGCTGCAACAGTTTCTTTGCTTGAACCTTCACGTGCTTCGATTCCTTATCCGACCGACCATGCTTGGACTTCGATGCAGCCCCGTCCTTTGCCTTGCTGGCTTTCTTGTCTTTAATGAACTGCACCAGCGGAGTAGTCCTTACGGCTTCTTTCTTCTTATCTTCGCCATCAGCCACTGAATCCACCGCCGTGGGCCTTGTGATGGGCTGGGTCAGGCTTTCCAAAAATGCAATGAAGTCGGAGTCTTGATCAATGGTTCCCTGTCGAGCATCCTTGCGCGAACGGCTTCCAGGGATCTTGGCATAGGGCGCAAACTCCAATGACGGAGGCCCAAGCAAGATAGGATCATGAATCGTGTTACGAGCGTCTTGAAATGAAGCCTGGCGTACAGTATCGGAGAGCAAAGACACACATTCGGCGGACACAACATGAATATAAGCTCGTGACGGACGAGATGGCTTGTTGGGGCTAATTGAAAAAAGGATCAGTCAGTCAAAGCCCTCGTACCGTTCTATCGCAGGAAAAGAAATCATCCTACTCTTTCGACACCTTGCCAGGCCTGTATTGGAGCCAGTCGACTTTCCCTGCACCGACCTTCCACTGATCCCCAAGAGCACTCTCCAGCTCAGCCTGTGTAAGCCCAGGGGGCAAACGTCGAAGGAGCAGTTTTAGACGTGGAGCGGGAGGTTTAGGTGCCTTCTTCGCAGGCGGCCCAGAGCCCGACTTCTGCGTAGCTGTTGCTGGGATTGGGAGCAGACCGGCCGTGGACTTGCCAGACTGCGTCATGCTGAAATTGAGACTTACTCAATCAAAATGGAGAGGTTGATTGCTCATTCAAGCATATGTCAATGATATCTGACGGATTGTGAAGATAAGGGAGCCAGCCCACTTGAATGATTATCCTTACCACTGGGACATACGCAGTGGAGTGTCCAAGGCGGTGGGCTGGCAATAAGACCTCACCGCCAACCAGATTCGGCCATCCAATCACGTGCCAATAGTTCTGCTGACAATGACGCTGACCGCCAAAAGTTAATGTTACTGAGTTAGAACTTAACTAGGCTTTGTTGATTTTCCACCACTGTCATGATCTCATTCTCAGGTACCATCTTCCATCTTGAAGATATTTACATGCTATCAATGATTCAATAATATTAATCGGGCGCCTCACCTTGAGATGTTTCATCTGTTCTTCTCCTCTTGGGCCGAGGCGCCCGGCCTGATGTTCTTGGCCCCCTTCTGAAGTCTCCCATCCTGTCCCCGATGCCTGCGATCTATCATAGAGGACATGGACAGACGACACATCTCAGCTTGGAACGGTCGAAACAGATTATTGAAAAGCATTTGAATAGCTTCATGAATGGAAGATGATATCATGACACGGACTCACGGAGTAGACATTCTTCAGGAACAAGATCGTAAACTACCTGATGCATGCATCTCTCGACACTAATACATACATTCCTTGCGCACGCCGCACGTATAGAGATCATTTTGCAACATTATACATTATGTGGAGGTCATCGATGGGAGGCTTCCACGAACTTGTGACTTGTGACTTGTCACTGTAACCTCAGCCTATCGATAATGCATCTCCGCTTTCTTCGACTCCACAAGTTCACAACACTCCAAATGTCCGAGATGAGCCAGGAAAAGGGCTTCCTGTTGGAAAGCCACCAAGACCAGGAAAATGACCCGATCCTAAAACAAAAAAGAACTCCAATTAACCCATTCTGGTGGCTACTCCTGTGTATCATTGGCACTACTGGCTGGTTCACGCGGTCGCATCATCCCTGTTCTCACCTCAGCATTGAGAAAAGGGATCTCAGCATTGAGGAAAGAGTGCAAAAGATCCTGTCGCAGACACCTCTGTTTGGTATGATGGCAGAAGACTACCTATAGTTGCCCATAGTATAACTAACATTTATTCTAGATGGTCATGATGATTTCCCTATCTTCGTTCGGGAGGCTTTCCAAAACCGTATAAACTCCCCCGACTTCACGGAGCCTTTTGTCAATGGGACATTGCCTGGGCATGTTGATATCCCTCGGTTGAGACAAGGTCGGATCGGTGGCACCTTTTGGAGCGTTTTCGTGCCTTGTCCTGAGAATGGGACCGATCTCTCTGATGAGAACTATGCCGCAAGTAAGGTAATTTCCTATAAACTGTGATACAACCTACTTACGATGAGATTGAAGGCGTACGCGAGACTACGGAGCAAATTGATGTCATGGCGCGTGTTCAGGACGCTTACCCTGAAGTATTCTCAACCCCACCCAATGGCACCACTGCCATGTCCGCTTTTCTTGAGGGGAAGATAATCTCGCCGCTCGGGATTGAGGGATTGCATTCGATTGGTAATTCATTGGCTCACCTTCGCATGTTTTATGAGTTAGGAGTCTCATACGCCACTCTGACACATAATTGCCATAATAAGTATGCCGACGCTGCTCTTCTCGAAATTCCAGGCGGCGGAATCAGAAAGGCAGAACCTCTCTGGCACGGTGTCAGCGAGGAGGGCCAGAAGGTAGTCTTCGAGATGAATCGTATCGGGATGATCGTTGATTTAGCGCATGTGAGCGCGCAGACCATGCGCGATGTTCTGGGCGCCGGTAAATCAGATTGGACCGGAAGTCGTGCTCCTGTGATTTACAGCCATAGCTCTGCCTATGCAATTTGTCCCCACCCACGCAACGTGCCCGATGATATCTTGGAGTTGGTTCGGGAGACCGACTCGTTGGTGATGGTCAACTTTTCACCGGACTTTATCTCCTGCACAGCTTCTGACCGTGCCGACGAGATGCCAAAGACAAACCCCGACCATGCCACTTTAGAACGAGTCGCAGATCACATTTTGTACATCGGTAACCTTATAGGCTTCGGGCATGTCGGTATAGGTAGTGATTTTGACGGCATTCCGACGGTTCCACGGGGATTGGAGGATGTGTCTAAGCTCCCCGACTTGTTCAAAGAGCTCTTGAAACGGGGGTTAAGTGATGAGGATGCGTCCAAGGTGGCAGGAGGCAATCTCTTGAGGGTATGGAAGAAGGTTGATGAGGTGGCGCTGGAGATGCAAGCTGGCGGTGCACTTCCTGTGGAGGACTAGTTGCATCGACCACCTTGTTTCGCCCAATTGTGAACCTAATTGGCATGATGATTTCGGCCCCAGATGCGATTAGAAAGAGAGCAGAGCACCTAGTCAAAGAAAGTACTAGATAACTGACTCAACTCGAGCTATTTTCCCAGGGCAATCTGGTTGAGCCTAACTAGCTAGAATCTACTCCGTGGATCCTAGGTTGGACAATGCA
This sequence comes from Penicillium sp. DV-2018c, assembly GCA_028827535.1. Lineage (NCBI taxonomy): Eukaryota > Fungi > Ascomycota > Eurotiomycetes > Eurotiales > Aspergillaceae > Penicillium > Penicillium sp. DV-2018c. The sequence goes on from JAQJAA010000002.1 coordinate 3,301,230, forward strand.
TTAGTGGCCAGGCATATATGGATGTCTTAGTAGTGCGGATAAGTTCAAATTGTAATGGGTAGTTCGGCACTAACACCAACCCGGCCTGTACCAGTATTGGGAACTTCTTATGCTCATGTGTTGTGCTTGGACTGTCCTCCGAATGTGAAACGTGTAGCTCGAGATCTTCTGCTGTCCGGAGTCCAGTTCCAGTCCGGCTTATCGAAATCAGGGAAATGGGATGGGGTTAGCAATGTTGATAACAGGAGGGGCTAATGGAGACTACGTCTTTTCTATCGAACAGACCAAGAGGACGACGAGGACAGATCCAGAACATACGTCTCTTACAGTCATTTCAATGGAAGTCCCGCCGTATAAACTCACAGATCCTGGAGACTTCGTTCCCCTGGTTGCCACTTTCTCATGCTTCGTATAAACCCGATGAACATTGTTTATCCTCATTGTGTATGTTGTGTACCTAAGTGAATATTCAAAGTTGAAGTCCGATGGGAATTTTCCGAATGAGCCATCGAGTACCTAAGAAGAAAACGTCACGAAGATGTGCGAACAAGACTGCCGCTTCCATTGAACCGGCACGAGAGGCTCGAAATACCTCGGCAGATTAGCTTCAGCCCGGTTTCTAGCGTGCTGGCATACTCTACGTTCATCACAGTCCATCTACGTCTCATCCATGATTCAGGTCCGCTCTTTGACAACGCTCAAAAATCTCAATTCAAAACATTTCTGCACACCTTGATATGTAGAAACATGGCTATTTCATGACTAAATCGTGCTCAAAAAATCCATTTCACCTTGGTCGTGTATTCTGCAACCGCAGAGCGAACCAAGGGGGTAAATGACCGCTTAGCAGCCAAGGTTGATGGCTATTCACTGGTTAGCTGATATACATGGGAGAAAATGGACCTAGACACTAACCATTGGCGTAGAGGGCATAAGAGTCAGCGTTCAGGACAGCTTCGGCGCTGCTGAGAGCGGTCGCAGCGGCGTATCCGTATCCGAGATCATCAGTTCCAGGGCTGTAGGTACCAGGAGCGTGGGTGAGCTCGTGCAGTGTGGTGGTTGCCTGGTCCTGGGCGTGGCAGGAGCTGGCCAATGCCGGGAGGTAGGAGTAGTAGATATCGCAATTAGCGATTACGTTCAGAGATGGCAAGGTGTAGGCCAAGACATTGGTCTCGCAGCTAATGTATCAACCCTGTAAGTCATATATCCGCCTAAAAGAAACCAGAAGGGAGTACTGACTATCCGTATACATCTGTGCAGTAGTACGTGGTGGCACCAGAGCTGAGGGAGCTGGCCTCCTTGGCCACAGCCTTGAGGCGAGCAGCCACAGTGTTACGAACGCTGGAGCTGGTGGTCTTGAAGTACTCGCTGAACCTAACAACTACTGTCAGTATGCATGGACCCAGAGTATAATAGAACATGTACACACTTGGAGGCGGAGCCAGAAGAGGCGGCAGTGGCAGCAGCGTTTGCGAGGCTGACAGTGTTCTTGAGAGCCGTCTCAAGTGCCGTCTTCCTGCTAGCATTGGAGCAAGACTCCTTTGTGCGGCGATTGAGCGGCTTAATAGCCTTTTCCACACGGGACGCCTTGACACCATCGACCTCGATCTTGAGATCGTTGGAGTTGTAAGGAATATAGCCAGTGACCTTGCCATCGACAACGATAGGAACTTGACCAGTTGATCGAAGAGTCAGAGGACCTCCGCTGGACAAATCAGTTGTGGTGGCAATGTCAAATTCATCCTCGAAGGTCTCTCCTGCAGCAAGCGAGGTGAGAGACTCCTCACTGAGACCGTCGAGGACGAAGCGGCGCTTGACTCCCTCGAAGGTTACCTCGGCATCTTAATAAAAATTAGCTTGAAGCTGATAACATAAACAGACTGTCCATACCATCTCTGAAGACCCCGACCTTCTTGACGGGGGCACTGTCACGGAAGAAGTTGAGGTGCACAAAGGTGACATCTTCCTTGCCAGCGTTCTTCACGACAGCCTTGATGCGGGTGTCACTGACACGGCTCAGAGTAATATCAAGACCGGAAGCATCGCCCTCAACTGGCAAGGCATACGCATGCTGTGCGAGGGCTAGGGCGGCAGTGGAAAGGGCAATGAGACGCATTGTGCTCGGTTTTCAGAAGAATATGCTTGAAGTCTGATGTTTTGAATGCTGCTGGAATGAAGACCTCAATCTAAGAGAGGATACCGTCTGTTTTATAGTTTGCTGTAAAGCCATCTCCACCAACGGGCCAAGTGCCGTGGTCCTCCTGCACTGGCGCATTTTCATATCCTGGCTATCCACCAAAAGAAAGGGTAAGCACAGAGGGTGGTATCCAACGTGAGGCGACTAGGCCAGAGAAGGAGTTGGCCTTGCATAGTAGAACACGGGAGGCTCGCGAGTACGCTGTCACTGGTGTGAGATAACTACATGCTTAGGGGAAGACCTGCGGGCAATTCTGTAACTGGTGGAGATATCCCAAACAAGGCTTCATCCTGAGGAACCACATCATGGATGTCGTCTTGGCCCGACGGAAACCCGAGCTCCCCGAAGGGCTAAGTGTAGCAGAGTCGGTTGGCCGAGAGGGCTGCTGAATCCACATGGGTGATTTGATTGAGGGGGTCCCCGATGTAACTCCTCACGATCGGTTCCCAAATAAAGCCAGTGGCGCTAGGTTTCCAAGCCACAGCCTACAGGGCATATGCTTATGTTGTGCGCCTTGGCTGAAGCATAGAGTGGACTCGATGCAAAAAGTTCAAGAGTTGATGACCCGTGTGTATCAGGATGTTTGCGTGCGAGACTCTTCGAAACGCCCAGGGTATCAGGTTATACAGACCAGTATTCACTTTGAAAGCCCCGCTATAATCATTGTCATCATCTCCAAAATGCCTGGGCAATACACCCCCAATATCTCGCCAAGCCTCTTGCCCCTGCGTCCGTCAACGGACTCCGGTGCCAAGATACCACCTAAGACGGCGCCCAAGTCTTGACTGGAGAAATAATGCTTGATTCTCAGGGCCATATCGGATATAAGACCAAAATTAGGATTAGCAGAGGCTTGATTTTTGTGACGAATGACCCAAGTTGAGCACGAGATGTCAAGTGTTAGAGAGGGGAAATGTTGCACGGAAGACCGGGGGCGCCCGGGGGAATGTAGGCAGTAAGAGCGACAGCCTGGGCCCAGTCGACTTGGCATGGGATTGCTCGGTTTGATTGGACCACCTCAACTTGAGACGAAATAATCCGCACTTTCAGTTATAAGGCGTGATAACGATCGGGTTCTGGCTCGTATTGCCTCTGACCTCTGCAACCCTTGGCTCATTTCAACTCTTTTCTCTACGTATCACTTTGATCATCGACTTATCTCAACCAGGGCCCGGTATGGAGTCGGCCTCGAGTCTACAGGTCACCTTGGCCCCTCTGACACCGATTTTGGAGGCACAAGCAGCATTTCCCCTACCGGTCAAGGTCTCCGTTCACAATGCCGCAGAGTGGCCAGTCACCATACTGAGATGGAGCTCACCACTGGATCCACAGGCAGGGGTTCTGGGAGTCTTCGAGGTGTCCGATACTACAGACCAACGGAAATTACCTCTTCCCACCATCATGGTGTCACGCAAATTACCAGCCTCCGAGGAAGATCTTGTCGAGATAGGGGCAGGCGAAACTTTGGACCTCACCGTCAAATTGCCGGTATCGGGTCTTGAGAAAGGCCATGACTATACTGTTCGTGCACAGGGAACTTGGCACGCTGTGTGGCCGACGGAGTTATCGAGCGTGACTACGTCCCAACTCAAGGATAACGGGGGCGCAAGTCGTGGAGACTTCCGTTCCAATGAGTCGCATTTGAGGATTGAATGAACTTAGCACTAGGTGGAATATGGAGAAAACGGATTTCGTGATTTATGCTGGTTGATATTTTCTATCGCTTTGTCATTGCTTGATCTAGCCGGGATGTCGGCCTCGCACAGTGAGAGCAAATCAAGTTATCTGCCTTCCATGCATTTACCGAGGGTAAGACAACATCAGCGGTATTAGTGTTCTAATTCCACTATTCTTGTACCGTGAAACCCTACAACATCAATGTGTCAGTCCAAGGTAGCAGAGAAGGACTTTTGATTTACATTCCGTTGTCAGAATGAGTGTAGTACCAGTCGCCGCTTATCTATCTGGTATTCGTACGTCCCTCCGTCTGCAAAGGGTTCACATACACGACTGTCTTGGTTGAAGACTTAGTTCGAGATCTACGAACGTTTTACACCGACTCACAACGACTCCATACACAATGTCTTCACCACACACACCGAACCCAAAAGAGGATGCACAAGCCGCATTTCAAGTGCTAAAGAGGGGGGGTATTGCTATTCTGCCAATGGATGTCGGCTATGGCATCGCTGCAATCGACCCGGATGCACTGAAACGTATAGTCAATGCGAAACAGCGCCAACCCCACAAGCGCAATGGAATGATCGGCAGCTACTCCCTGCATCAAGAGGTTCATGTTCTTCCTCGGCAACAAGCAGATATAGTCAAACTCTTGACTGTCGATTTGAACATACCTCTAGGAGTCATTGCGCCATATCGCCCTGATCATCCCATTATTCGGAAACTCCCACCCGATGTGTTAGCACAGAGCGTTGTCGAGGATACCCTTGCAATGTTGATAAGTGGGAACACCTTGGTGGAGGAATTATCTCGACTTGCTACTGTAGAGGAGCTACCTCTATTGGGATCATCGGCGAACCTCACTGGGAAGGGGGCAAAGGGGTTGGTGGAGGACATAGAGCCCGAAATCGTCGAATCGGCGGACATAGTTGTAGACTACGGGAGACAGAAATTTCAGTCTCCGCGAGCCTCTTCAACTATGATTGATTTCAGAACAATGAAAATTGTGCGTTACGGGGCCTGTTGCGATGTGGTGAGGGACGTTCTTCAGCGGTTTTGTAATGTTGAGGTCTCCGATGATCCTACAACGTTGGTGCCTTGAATGGCCCACGTAGCCCACCAAAGATTGAGATGTTTCAATTGGACAGTACTCAGGCCTGAGGCATCTAAATTTTTCATGTGACAAGTCGCGACCCTTAAACCATCCTGAAGGTTACTTGCCTAAAAGAATGACTACAACAACTCACTAACACTTGAACAATAGCATGTTTTCCAGGGGATCTCCGATCGAATAATGTCAACGTCAACAATCACCGTGATTGGTTCATCGCCGGATCAGAGACTATCTGACTGACTCTGACATCATCACAGATCTGAAATAGTAGACCAAGGGGGTTTTTCTGTTTTCGCATCTTTCTATCCTCCAATGTCAAACACATGACTGTTAGACATAGTGACTAGTCACAAATGCCGCCCAAGAGAGTGGCAATCATCGGCGCTGGCGCAGCTGGCATGTCATGCGCCTCTACCTTGGCTAAGCATTCGGAATTTGCAGTGACTCTCATCGATATTGAGCCACACACTGGCGGTCAAGCAACTTCGATCACACTGGATCAATCTACGCACGGAGCAAGTTGGTTGAATGATGGAGTTCAAGGGGGCTCACAGATATTTCGACACACATTTCAATTCTTTCGTCAATATGGTTATGAACCTCAACCAGTCAAACTCCAAGTCGCCTTCGGCAAAGGCCGGGACTTTTGGACTAATGTCTTCCCGAGTCCTCTGGTTGACGAGCACTCGGCAGAGATTAAAAAGCTCTCCTGGGTTCTATCTTGTATCAAGTACTCGATGCCCATTCTTGGAATCATGCCGGTGAAGGTTATATTGCGATTGTTTTGCTTCAGCGATGATTTCAGCAACAAGATGGTCTTGCCCCTCTTGGCCTTATTCTTGGGTACCGGGAACCAAACACCAAACGTTTCCAGCCTTTTATTGGAACGTCTGTTCAACGATCCTCAGATGAAGCTCTGGGAGTATGACCCAGACACGCTGTTACCAAACCTGCCTACTATGTATACATTCCCGAACTTGAGCAACTTCTATCGTGATTGGGCGGCAGACCTGCGTGCCAAAGGTGTTGACATTCACCTCAATTGTCATCCCAGAATTCTGGAGCGAGGGAGAAACGGAATTATACTGGGGCTTCAGGATCATCACCAGAATCAGATACCAGGACGTCTGTCAACAGAGAACTTTGATGACTTGGTGCTGTGCTGTCCTGCAGATGAGGCAAAGCGTCTCCTGGGCCGCCATGCTACTTGGATGGAGAAATATGTCTTAGGCGGCGTCAAGTTTTACAACGACATCACTATTACCCATTCTGACGCGGACTACTTCCAAAGGATCTTTGAAGGGCACTATGATCCAAAATTGCGTGCCGAGCCCGCCTCTCAGGAAAGAAAAGAGCGCATCGCATTTGCAGAGCAGCAGCCACTCTGTCAAAAGGACGGCTGGTTGGGATTCCGTCCGATGTACTATACACATTCCTACGCATCTGATCCAGGAAAGATTGAAATGGGATTCAATTGTACTAACTATCAGCATCAATTTCGTCAGAATATGGATGATAGGGAACAACCACAACCCCCAAGCCAGCAAGTCTTTCAGACAATCTTCCTGGTATGTGCTCCCTCTCGATATCCACAACACACGATTCTCCTATTTACACGACCAGAATGATCAAGAGAAAGATCTGTGGACATGGCACGATATTGACCCATCCAAAATAATTTCGTACGTGATCGAGTTTATGCTACCAACGTTTGCTCCGCGACAATCTAATTTAACGTCATGCAGCCGGAAGTGGTGGCACCAGTTCGGACACCGGTGGCAACACTATCTTCGAGTGGTCCCTGGAATGTCGCTGATCAACGGCACCAATCGGACACTATATGCAGGCAGTTGGACGATGGTGGTGAGTCAATTTCCTTGCCGCACTCATTATGGAACTGATATTCTGGTTGCGGAACATGCATGAGATCGCGTGTATATCCGGCATCGCAGCAGCGTATCAGCTCGGTGCCGTTTATGAACCAATTGACGACTTTGCCGAGGACTCCTTTGCGAAATACCTACTAGTCTGCCATGCAACGAGGTACAAGAGAGCAAAAGAAAAAAGGACATGAAGCAAACAAATTGCGTTTGGATTTCCGTGTACCTACCCACTCTAATGTCGTATGGAATATATCACATTACATATCGGAAACTCTCAATCTCGTGGTCCGTCTTGTTAGACAGCTCATCTTGCAGTTCTTGGCTTTCGTCCAACTCTCTAGGCGACCCGTACAGTATGTCCCGCCGACGGTTTTCCCACACATAAAAGGCAAAGAGGCAGGCTAAAAAGAAAACCCCAAAGGCCAGGCCTGCCATCGAAGCTGTGATGCCCGTCTTCTCAAGTTAGCCTTGAAGACATCACTACTAGCCAATAGGGGACGAGCACTCACCGGATATGAAGGTTCTTCTGACGGAACGAAGAATTGAGGACCGGCTATGTTCCCAATGCAGTAAGCTGCAAACATGAGGGCACTCACGGTGCTCTTTTTGGTAAACCCAGCCACGTTCGAACTGATCAGACTGAGAGACAAAGGAATGTTGGCAGCGAAGACACCACCAAGGCAAAGACCGGCCATTCTGCCTGCCCGATTATCCTCATCTAACTTCCAGATCAAGATCATACCAATCATCGACGTCAATGTGTTTACCATCATCATCGGAATGCGAGACTTCGGGACCAGGGAGGCGAATCCTGTGGTAAGGAGGAGGAACACAATCTGAGCGCCGCCCATGGGCATCTGAATAAGAAGAGCCTGCAGGTGAGGGAATCCAAAACCTGAGATGATGATAGCGGAGAAACTGGTGAGGCCACCATTGGCAAAGTTGACGCAGAGCGTGTAAAGAACTAAAAGCCACGTTTGGGGGTCTTTGATTGCCATCCACACTTGGCCCCATCTGAACTTGCCTGTATCCAACACCCCGGTCTTGTTTTTCAAAGTCCTCTGGACAGCAATGGCTCGCTCATTCCGGTTGAGAAAGATGGCTTTTGCCGGGGAGTCAGGCAATGTGAAGAACAAGAGGATGCCATAAGCAGACGTTACAGCGCCCAAAATCAAAAACAAAAGTTGCCATTGGGCAATGCTTGTTATGTGGATATTGCCGATGCCGTAGGCGATTAGTCCACCGAGAAGGACTGCGATAGAATTACCGAGAAACCAGGCTGCCTGTCGCGCTGGCTGTTCGGCCCTTGTGTAGAACATCCCGATGATCAGGGCAAAGCCAGGAGCAATTGATGCCTCTGGTAAGGTAGATTAGCGAGAAGTTCGGCCATCATTGATTATTTAGGTTCATACCTCCAACGCCGAGGAAGAATCTAGCTGCCATCAAACCTCCCCAGTTTGCGCAGGCAGCATGAACCATGAGGCAGCCACCCCAAATGAAAACAGCACCACTAAGGTACTTACCCAAGGGAAGCCTGGATCCAAGAGTTAGCGTGTTCCTTCTGCGTCAACCTTCCCAAACATACCTCACAACCAGATATGAACTCGGCCAACTCCATCCAAAATAACCGAAATAAAAAATCGCCGATGCCCAATTGTATTGATTTTGCACAAGGCCCTGGGTAGAGAAGAAGTATTAAATACTTGTCCAGGTGGAGTCAAAGAGTTTCGATCAAATAGACCGGAGAAAGCTGCATACCAGGTCTTCTCGAAGGTTAAAAAGGGTGGCCTGACTGATTGCAAGTTTGTCGATGTACTGCAGCATGTAACAGCCTCCCATGAGAGGTATTAAGAAGAAATCCAGCTTCCTCAACACCTTTTTCTCCATCTCAGGGGTTGTTTCAACCTCGAGCACTTGTCCAAAATCCACATCACGAGCAGCAGGAGTTGAGTCGAGCTTGAGCACCCCTACGTCTGGTTTGGTACCCGCGGATGGGACTTTTCGTTTTTCCATATCTGCCAAACGGAGACAAGTAGTACTCGATGAGCGTATCCGACAGGTGTATGAACAATAATGTGAAGATGGAAATATAGGTATTGGTATAGTCAGGGTTGATGTCAAGAACTAGAAGTCGGGTTTACATCATTTGACGACTCCCAAGGGCGTTATATGTCTTCCATGCACATCAGTGGCCAAGCCCATTATGATTAATGTAGTGACTGAAATCATAGCTGATAGGGGAACATCTTCTATGATTGCCGACAGCTATCGAGCCAGGATTACGTTTGATCGACCTAAAATCTGGAAGAAAAGGCGGGGTTAGATAGCCATCTCCCCATTGTGTTAAGCTCAACGGCATTCATAGACGAGGATGGCCATTTCTGGATGCCGAAATCATTACCCAGGAATCAGTGGGATATCTAGTGGCTTGCTGTTTGGCGAAGTATAAAGGGAGCTGGAAGCTTGGCAACATCACGTCGGCAATTCAACCAATCAAATCGCTACATCGGCAATGATCCCAAGGTTCGCCTTTTTATCGGCAACCCACTTCCCCACCACCCCACTTCCCCACTTTCCGACTTCCCCACTTTCCACCATCAATTCTTCAATGCTCCATTAGGTACTACCCCGGAAGAAAGAATGGGTACTTTCGTACGAAGTACATGAAAGAGGTCGGGGTTCAGTTCCGCTTAGCCAAACCCCACAATATGGACCATTATCCTAGGTTCTCATGGATTTACCCCGGATTTAATCGCTCTGGGCAGATTGCCGAGGGATTGTCGCCGCTCGCCAATATGATGACACCGACATCGAATGATAATATGATAACCGTCATATAATGTCAGTCGTGACTGCTGACGATTGCAAGGTTTTCCCGCGCTAGTGATGTGTTGGAGTTCTGTCATCCGAATCCACCTCGGGAAACCTCGTTGTTCTCTTCCAGGTATATCCCCGCACTTTATCTCATCGACAATCGACAGAAGCGGTTCAAAAAGCTGCTGGGTCCCACTTTGGTCTATCTTGTACATAAAGACGCATTATCCTGCTTTGGCATCTTGGTAGTGATAACAAACTTTCATCCATTCCAACAATACACATGCTATGACTCTCACTACCGTCAATATCGAGGAAGTCAAGGCCTCTGTTGATGCCGCGCTGGATGAATTACAAGAAAGGCTGCGGGAACTGAACCGTCAGGTAAGGCCTTTTCCATTTTCGTCGCATTCTCCTCTTCCTTTTCTCTCAGGCTAATGTTTGGACGGACATTGCTAGATCTGGTCGAATCCTGAGTTGGCCTATCAGGAGCACCGCGCTCACGACACAATCTGCGACTTCCTCGAAGGTCAGGGCTTCACTGTTACTCGTCACGCCTATGGTCTTGATACCTCCTTCGAGGCCTTGAGCGGCAGTGGTGGACGATTGATCAATTTCAATGCAGAATATGACGCCTTGCCCGGAATTGGACATGCCTGTGGACACAATCTTATTGCAACCAGCAGTATCGCTGCATTCCTTGCGCTGTCATTTGCAATTACCAAGTTTGGTATTCCCGGTCGAACCCAGTTGTTGGGTACACCAGCCGAAGAGAATGGAGGTGGGAAGGGGAAATTAATTGACGCCGGGGCTTATAAAGGCGTCGATATCTCACTAATGGCGTAAGAGTTTCCTCACAAGAGGCTCCTTTACCACATGCTGACTTCCATGGGTTTTGAAGCCACCCTGGACCGAAGAAGGTATTCCCTGACCAGGAGCCATCCGATGGCATCGCGGGAACTCTTATGAATGCCCGCAAGAATATCCACTGTGAGCCGCCCGGTCAAAATATTCTTTGGGCCTGCTGACGCATCTTGTAGGCGAATTCACCGGTCGGAATGCTCACGCTGGTGGGAATCCATGGGAAGGGATCAATGCTCTCGATGCTCTCGTCTCAGCTTACAACAATGTGGCAGTACTTCGACAACAAATGCTGCCGGATCAGCGTATTCACTGTGCTTTCTTGGACACACCCAAGATAGCTAACGTGATTCCCGATTATACAAAAGCTTTCTGGCAGGTGCGGAGCCCAACCTTACAAGGGTTGAATACCCTGATTGGTAAGGTGCGCAACTGTATTGAGGCTGGTGCATTGGCCACTGGGTGTCAAGTCAAAATTTCGGAGTACGCATCCCTTCTGTCCAAGTGCCCGAATGGAATGTACTGATCCGCTTCAAGAGATGAACTATACACCGATGTCCGATTGAATGACACACTTTGTGAGCGTTACCATGTTCACATGGGGCGATATGATCGGCATGTGCTGAAGCGCCACGACAAGGTCCTAACAGGATCATCTGATATTGGTATGTGGCTTGTATTATGTCCCCTCGACAGGTCTAACGAGATATCAGGAAATGTCAGTTATGAGACTCCGACGCTTCACACAATGTTCGGAATACCTGCCCCTGCCACGTCATTCCCCCATCACCCTACATTCGCAGCAGCAGCCGGAACAGATGAGGCTCACACTGAGGCATTGATTGTTGGGAAGTCTTTGGCCTTGATCGGATGGGACATGGTTTCAGACGATGCCTTGTATGACACTGCCCGCCGCCAATGGAAGGAAGAGATTGCGCGGGAGGATTAGGATATATTCAATCATCACGTCCAGTAGGACTCGGTCCATAGGAGGGCCGTCCACGGGCGGGTATTTCTGATGAGCCGATATCTAGATATACGACATATTTTCAGTCAAATCATCTTCATAGTGACAGTTGTCTGGGCAGTTGAGTCGTTGACAGATGTGTTGATCTTGAGCAACTATCTCTTCACACTATGATATCAGATAGCGCAGGCGCAATGTGTAGGTCAGGTCCCCGAAATGGATGGAAGAGAGTCTCGGAAAATCGCCGATGCGTAGGACCTAGCATATTTATACGAAGGATGCATAATCCATGGGGCCATGGTTTGATGAAAGGTCACCCGATTTTTCACAACAACTTACTTAGTGTGTATAAGGCATGGGAGAGCTTAGAGGACGTTTAGAAAAAGGAAACTGCGACCCCTCGATCCCGGCGCTGGATCCCCGGAATCCGGATAGGTGCAACCGTGCAGCCTGCGGGTTGGCGGCGGGCTGGGGGGCGGCGGGACCTGTCCCGGACCTCATGCCCATGACTAAGCAGCCCTCCTAGCCAGGTTAGCGCCATCGGCTTCGGCACTGAGATAGCCCAATAGTATCCGACTTGAATCGCTCTTGCAACTAACTTGTTGTCTTCGATCTCTCTGCTCATGTCTGCAGCCCGGCCCTGCAGGTTGATCACTGCTAGTTCAAGAGCTGGAGCCTGGGGTTCCGCTCGTCTATGTCAACGCAGGGAGTTGGGCGTAATGGCCCGCGTTCGAAAACGGGTGGGGCATACCTATATCTCTCCTTTTTACCTACTCGATCCAACTAATGCAATTCACTCCCTTGTAGGCTGTAGTACTTGCCGCCGTCGGAAGGTCAAGTGCGGCGAAGAAAAGCCCGTTTGTGCCCGCTGTTCATCTTTGCGCCTCAATTGCGAATGGGGAGTTCCGGTGAAGTACGGACGAAGCACTCTAGTGCGGCACATAGAACCTGCACCGAGAGCTTCGGAACAGAACCTATGTCCAATGCCCGAGGTCACGTCCTTTATCGATTCTCATCCCGATGACATTCTCAAGGCTCTGTCATTAGTTTCCGGCGCGGGAGACATTCTCCCCTTTGACGCCATCCACTCAACCCCAACGTCCCCCTTAAACGCTTCATTGAACTTGAATACTGAGTGTGGTAATTCATTAATGCTCAGCTCTCTTGATCGCCAGTACTTCCAGTACTTTCCATCTTCATCGCTTGTCTTTTACTATATGAAAGGCTGGAGATGGAGTAGCCTCCGGTGAGCCTCCGATCTTGCGGGTTGCTATCCTCTGCCCGGTACTTCAGGATTGTGCTCGGCTAATCATATGCGCCAAACGGGTAGCTATCTCTACGAAGGCCCAGCTGCGTCTAATAGGGTCATCATGCGGATGATATTGGCGCTCGCTGCCAGTGATATGCATCGCAATGGGTTGAGTGTAAACTCACAAGATCACGGACGGTACCACTACAGTCAGGCGGTACAAGAATTCAGGCAACTGCTTGAAACGCCACGTCAGGTCTCATTGCATGATATAGAGATGGTCTTTGCCACCGTATTCTTGATGATAGCTTGGGAATGGCAGTTCGGACACTCCATGCGCCATGTAAGGATCGCTCCAGGATAATGTTTGGTTCACCCTGGATTTTTGGTGTTGGCTAACGGATCCATAGCTTCAGCTTCATCTTCAGGGGGTACGATCACTCTTGGAATCACACCCTCAACTATTTCGCATCAAGGATGTAACCGATATGCTGTTGCCCCCTGCACCAAACAGCCCGTTAAATGGGACTGAGAGCATGGCTAAGGTTTCCTTCATCCCCGAGCAGTTTCTACTGTGGACATTGTGGGTTACTTATTCGCCTTCGCTTATAAGCCTTCAACTCACAAGAAAACAGATATATTGACGCAAGTTGCCGTCCCATTGGTCTTACGAAGTCGCTGAATGATTATGTCACAGAATCTGGTAACCCTGCTCTTCAGCCGGACCATCTTCATCGGTGTGCCCGTTTATGGGGGCGATGCTTTTGGGGCGAACGTTATCCCGATGAAGAAGTACTGGATGATATTGAAAATTATAGAGCCCTAGAGCTTTTGCATACGGGTTTTTGGTTACGCCATAAAACTTGGAAAGCTCTATTAGAGTCTGCGACTGGTACTCCTGATTCTGCGGAACTACTCTTCCGCCATATTCTTACGGTCCGAGAGGTCAGTATCTGGAATGTCCATCATCGAGATCTTACTGATTGAGTTAGAAATTCGCCGACCTTTTCATCACCGCAAGGTTTGCCGGAAGTGCCTCTAGTCGACGGACGGTGAATACAATATACTTGGCCGTTTCCACTTTCTATGGACAGGTTCTACTTCATCGTCGGCTTCTCCGCGTCAATGCTTTACCCGCAGGCATCCACCAACAAGCTACAGCCGGAATTATCGACATCTGTCAGAAGCAATTCAAGTCTGATCCGAGGCACCTGAGGCGCTTACACTGGCCCCTATTAATGGCAGTGATTGAGACAAGCGATGAACTGCACCAACAATGGATCCGAGACCGTCTGTGGGAACTACGCGACTTTCAGTCCGAGTTTGGTTGGGCATATGAGGTGGCAGAGCAGATCATAGCTCAACAAGATATAAGCCAGGGACGATACGTCAACCTGGCCGACGTGTTACTGGGCCGATTTCAGACACAGTGATGCCCGCGCTTGTATATTTGATTCAACGTTGATACAACAGCGCTAATGTCTGATGAACTACGTTGCCAGTGTGCCGCTCAATGTTATTTGCTGTCTTTCATCGCCATAGACCGTCCTCCATTGCCTGACTGCGCCAGCAATGTATTCATTGGCCATTTCACATGTTACCCATGTCAAAGAGGTCATGCGTCATCACATAGAGTCAGAGTCACTATATCCAAACTGGGAAAGAATCAGCGGATTCGCATCTGATGTGTCCTCCACTACCATTTCCTGTACTGTGCTGGCCAGCTCTGCTCAACCGTTCGAGTTCAATCAACCGACAGTTTATGGGCAGCGCAGGAGCCCGCTCCTACCGGAGTGAGGTATGTATATTCAGACCTACGACGACTTTCCGAGCTAATACCTAGAAGTGCTATCAGGTATTTACCACCCCTGCCTGCACTTAGGTCCCATTACCCAACCTAACATCCCGAGCAACCCGCTGAATGCTATTGTCTGCTGACGACAGGCATAGATAGTCGAGTTTCCGGAGCCGCCCGCCTACAATACATGGACCTCAGCTGTTAGGCCTCCGGCGCGTGCGTCGCTGAGAAACCTACGTTTGCGGCTTGAGGAATCCAGCAAAGAAATTGCCGAGTTCTGAGTAATCTGATAAACTCACAACGGCGGAGACATCTATGTATCCGAAAGTGTCAGTGCTGTGTAAATGGTCTTGGTTTCGGATAGTGGCTTACATTGATCCGGTCGAACAACAACGATAGCTCCCTGCGCCGGTTCAATGCCGAGGTATTCGTATGCATGGCCATGGCCGTGGTTATAGCTTTCGTCATCGTAATATATCTTGTGTAAATCTGGACTCCAAGTTAGGGGCAGTGGTCAGACTCAAGACCGGAAGGACTGCACCTCTTATTTGGTTCTTCCCAGTGACTGGGTAAAAGCACTCGGGAATTTGGTCCAATTCCACACTGTGACGCTTGCCATGCGCGACCAAAATCGTCTCGATAACCGTATCGATATCTTGGTTCTTGGGGGTGAAAGCACTGATAGGCCCGTGGGGTGCGGCCAGATATTCTCCCAGCTACTCGAAGCATTAGATCAAGCCTGAGACTACACATCACGAAAAACAAACCTCCTTGACCTTTGAGCGACTGTCGGGTTCACTGAGGTCACCAGCGAAGACCATGATACGCCATCGGCCGTCAGACTTGAGAGACTGCATGAGCTGCAGCGGTTTAGAGTCACAGAACCTCACGACTTGCGTGCTAGGCAGCCGCATGCCAACAATAACGTTGGAGGCGAGCTTGGTTGATTCCAGTGTGGTGGTAATGACCGAAACTTCGTACTTGGCCGTTAAACCGGCCGTGTATCTACCAGATCTGATGAAGCCTTCTTGGAACTCGGCAGGAGAGGTTGCAGCTCCGGAAGAAAACAGCTTGGAAAAATAACGATCGAACTTGATCAGGTCAGTGGCAACCTGTTGACGTTCCAGGACATAAGTCTCCAGAAGCGAGGGACTGGCCAGACCGGTCAAGACTTCTCCGAGTTTCCAGCCAATGTTGTAGCCATCCTGTAAGCTGACGTTCATACCTTGGCCGGCTTTGGGAGAGTGAGTGTGACAAGCATCACCAGCCAGGAAGACCCGATTATCCTTGTGGAAAAAGTCGGCATGACGCTGGCCGATCGCATATGCTGACCACCAGACTGTCTCCACAAAGTTCACCTTGTAAGGATGGAGGATCTTCTGTGCTTGGGCCTGCAAACGTTCCAGTGTTACCTCATTGGGTCTCGTTCCTGGAGCAAGTTCAACATAGAATCTTGTCAGGTTGTCGTTCTCTCCTTCACGGGGAATGATCAGGAGGTTGCCAAATGCCGAACGAACGGTGGACTTCTTGCGAATATCAGGGAAGTCGGTTCTGGGAACCATATCCATAACACCCCAAATGGCGTCGGTGCTGTCTCCAATCATTTTGTAACCGAGGGCTTTGCGGACAATGCTGTGTGCCCCATCACAAGCCTGGAGGGCCGAAGTCAGCAATCATGAAGGTTTCTACATTTGAAGGATAGATAACGCCCACCAATGCATATTTAGCTGCAAACACTTCTATCTTTCCGTCCTTTACGGCGGTGATCTTCACCGGGTGGGCGTCATGATCTCCAGCAGAGGCTCTATCAACCTCCACATCGGTCACGTTGTAACCATAGTCGATTTGCTGACCATTGTGTTTTTGCATCAGCTCAATGAGTAGACCGTTAATACGTGCCTGGTTCAGAATCAGATGAGGCTGGTGCGAGAGACCAGGCTGGGTGTCGGCCGTTCGCCCAGTGCGCTTGATGCAGCCTGCGCCATCGTCGGCCCAGAAGTTCACTTCGGAAACGTGGTAGCCCTCACGAAGGAGCTCTTCACCAACCCCAAAGCTTTCAAAGATCTCCACTGTGCGGCATTGTACACCATCAGCTTGGCCCATCTTCATGGGACCCTCCCGCCGTTCGAGTACCTTGCAGCGCACGCCATACTTGGCGAGCCAGGTAGCAGCACAAAGGCCGGCAGAGCCACTGCCACAAATAAGAACATCGACTTTCTCCATATTATGATATTAGGGTATCATGTATACAAACTGAAATCAGGGACATGGGATCCATCCAGCCATTTATGGTGAATGCGGGATGCGATCCGGAATGAGATCCGGGGTATGAACCGAAGTTCGGGATCTGTTCCGGAAGATGATAGGTAGTGGGAGATGAAGCCGCGGCTATCCAGCGTTCTTATTGCCGTTCTGATATAACTAGAGCGGTCTTGGGACTCCGGTGAGAAATCCATCCTTCGTTGTTTCTAGGGAGGACAAGGACGGAGAACAGCTGATATCCGGTCAGCTCCTCCTGGGTCTTCGCCAAATTTCTGCATGTATTGCGCCGGGGAATGTACCTAATAATCATACAGGGCTACTTTCTTGGTCTTTAGGTTTCATTCGATCACAAGGCATATGCATCGTTAAACCTGGTCTAAATCATTATATAATGCTCATCCTCCCCCGAAACACCATACCGAACGCCAGCGCCGGTGCAAAAATCGGATCACATCTTACAAGAAGTATTCGCTGCGCCCTGGTCGTGAGGTAGGAACATGGCGCTGGTCATCACTAACGGCACTGAACAGCTTGAATGTTGGTTTAAGATCTTCTCCGATTTCACAGACCGAGGCCAGATTCCCGCATCGGTAGCAGTAGTTTGGTGCACTCCATACGGTGACGACGTTTTGGTTGTCAAAGTGATATTTGTAGCCCTCGTTGACTAACTGATGAGCGCGTGCAATTAAAGAGAGATCATTGACATGGCAGAACTCATCGGCGACTCGATCACCGAACAACCACCCTAAAGAAGTTTATCAGCTAAGCGCATTGCAAACATAACCTGGATGCTTACCTGCTCCTCGAGGACTGACAGCCCATGTCTCCACATCATCTGGATCAGACCACACGAGATCACAGAAGGCACCCTCGTGGGGAATCTCCTGTGCGCGGGCTACCACGCGGACTTGGTCTAATGTGCGAATTTCGGGGCTCAAGCCGCCGTGAACGCATAACACCTTGCCGTCAATGATAGCTCCCAGTGTCATGAAATCAAAGACCTGACAACAGGCCTTCCACACTGAAGCGCTACCATATTTTTTGAAACATTCATCGTAAAAACCGTAGACCTGCGTGATTTGGCGCGATTCGTGGTTGCCACGGACCAATGTGACTCGGTCGGGATACCTGTAGTATGACAAAGTCAGCAACGTGCACATTATGGCAATCACACCCGAATTGGTGACACTCACTTTGCTTTGAGGCAGAGCAAAAGCGTTAATGTTTCCAAACTGAAATATCCACGGTCCACATAGTCTCCTAGAAATACGAAGTTGCGGTTTACCTCAATGTCTGTGGGTGTATTGCTGCCCGATCGGCTCCGTGGACTGGTATTTTCCTCTTCGCCATTGTGGTTCGCATTGGGACCGCGAAGCTTCTTGCGATTTTGGGGGTCTGAGATGTTTGATGGGGGCTCGATATCGGTCGAGGTAATAACGGAGGTGGAGGTCTTCGGAGGATCCAATTCTGTGCCATCGGGCATGCCCCCAGAAACACGGAAGAGTTCCAGGAGATCGTAAAATTGCCCGTGAATATCACCGCAGACTGTCACGGGTGTCGATACTGGTTGGATATTCGACTCTGTGAATAGAGTCAGTATGGGCGACCAGAGGCGATCTCAGTCAGCACTCACCTTCCATCATATATTCCTTCACGATCTCACAGAGCTGCTTCATTTGCGACTCCGATAGGTACTTGCAATCCTTCGCAGCCTCCAGCCACTCGTCGGGCCCCGCATCGCGCTTGAGTTTGGCAGGACCTGGTTGAGGGATCTTGCTCTCGGGCATGATGGAAAAAAGGATTGAATGAAACAGATGAGATAAATACTGAGTGAAACACTGAAAAGCTGAGGGAAAGAGTGAGAGAGTTGGAGTTGCGAAATGAAAAATCACCGGAAGTGCAGTTCGTGTTTCCCCGCAAGTCACCACTTCGCCCTTGGCCGCCTTCGCCCGCCGAACTGCGCCATCTCTCTTACACACACTCTATCCCTCCCTCTCTATCTCTACATACAAGGCATCAATCCGAGAGAGAAAGAGCTAGGTGCTGTTATACAAACCAAATGACTTCCACGATATTTCTTCACATCTTGAAATGAATCTGACGCTAATCTTCATTGTCTCATAGAATGCGAGATACATTGAAAACACCCGTCTAGCAGCTTCCGGTTGTGGATGCCTCTAGTGACACACACACGGCCTTGAGCACCATATTCTGGTCTCGCGATTGAGATTCAATCCCGTATTTTGGTTCGGCATTGAAGGCAATGGAGCATATGACGCGTTCGACCGCATATATAATGAGGCATCGGTCATGCATCACCATCAGATCCATCAGTCGCTTCCCTGCATACCTTGGAGACAGTGATATCTATTGAAGAGGGGTACGCTCTAAGGCTGTGTGCTCTGAGGCACACGGGTCGATTCAGCAAGTGCCACCTAGCATAGCATCGGACTAAAGGAACAAAGAGGTTGGGTGCTTGCGCACAAGAAGAGGAATCGGAGATGTAAAGGAGTGTGTTATTGTCAACTATGGGCACCGCGAGACTATATCTCCGGCTGAAAACGGCTGACGTAAGGAATTCACGTGCAAAATCAAAGGAGTGCACAGGGGAAGCATAAGCGGCATAACTGTAGGGGGAGGTCACACCTCCCCACTACACTATTTACATATAGACCATAGAAATGCAATCAACCATCAATCTTGCTCAAGAACTCAGTCACAACATCTGCAAATGCCACAGGCTGCTCCACCATGGGAAGATGGCCTGCACGCTCGATGATCTTGAGCTCGGCGCCACCACGAAGATCATTCGCCATCTTCTGCATTGTCTGGGGCAAGACACCATCGTTGGCCCCGGCGATGAACAAACCTGGTACAGTGGCCGAGGCCATGCGCTGGCAGATGTCGTACGCACAAAGGGCTTGCACGCTATGGGCAAATCCCTTCAGGCTGTTGGTGCGTACCACCTCCTTGACACGTGCGAGGACCTCGGGCTGGGTCTCATATGACTCGGGCACGAACCATCGGCGAGTGGTGACCTCCGCCATCTCCTCTCCGACGATAGGCTCCTTGGTGTCCGGATCGACCGACCCTTCGTTTTCGCAAATGGCCACACGTTCACCCCATACCTTGCGGTTGGACTCCGGAGCGGAAGAGTTTGTGTCGCATGCGATGAACGCTCCAAGTCGCTCAGGGTAGAGGAGAGAAGTATTCAGAGCGGTTACGCCACCCAGACTGACGCCGATGACACGAGCGGCCTTGGGCGGCACACGCAGAGCTTCTAGCAGTGTAGCCAAATCAGAGGCCAGCAGGTCAATATTGACAGGCTGCTCGCCGCTCTGTGAGCGGCGGCCTCGGGTAAGATATCGCAGAACACGGTAGCGCTGGTTTTGCTTTTGAGCGAAAAAGGCGTCAACGAAACCATCCCAGATGCTCCAGTTGACTAGGATGGAGTTGCTGAGCACGACGACAGGTGCATAGGGATCGGTGCTACCTTCCAACCGGTAGGGGAGTTCAACGCCATCATTTGTAGTAACGAAGGATTCGACAGCCGGGCGGGAAGTTGAGGGGAATGTACGAGTGCGACCATCGTTGGAGCTCCAAGGTCCTACAACATCTGGGGCAGCCAACGCAGTAAGCTCACGAGGAGCTGGGCCAAAGGTGTAGTACCACTCATAAACACGACGTTTCTTAGAAGTGATTACCTCGCTCATGAGACGCGATCCCCATGATGTACTCATGGCAGCCTTGTGGGCATCGCCTCCCAATCCATTGACGGGAGCGTACTCGTAGAGAGTTAGTGATTCACGCGGGGCGGAATCAATTGCCGCAGTAACAAAACGGCGACTCCGACGCCATCCAGGTACGCGAGAGAGCATTTCAAAATGTTCTTCGCGGTACCATTTGTCTAAATCAGCTTCCTTGGCGGGATCCGGAAGAGTGGCCACCCGGACGGCGACGAGGACGCTGCCCCGGGTTTCGGCATCTGTGTCGGCTTGCTCTTCCAACGGGCGAAAGTCGGGACTGCGGCGCTCATCTACAAGATCATACAGAAAACGGCCCACATCAATCTGGGCCATGGTCTTTTTCTCCCGGTCGGTCTTGATCAGGTCGGTTCTCAGATCCAAGTAGGTCTTGCGGGTTAACTCGTCCATATCGGTGATATCGTACAAAGCCACGTACTCGGGCTGCTCGCCATCGGTCGCACGGAAGCGAAAGCCATTGGTGACGAAGGGCAGTCGTAAACGCAAAGGTCCATGTTCAGTGTTATACCAGTCATGGAATTGACTGTCTGGCAGCGAGCTCTTGGGCTGCATGGTGACGTAGAGAAGACCGGGGGTAGGCATGGTGAGAATGCCCTAGCTGGTCAATGGGGCAGATTACGGAGAGAGGGAAAGATGCGAGGTAGGAATGAAAAGAACCTATGAGAGAGAGTCCAGAAGGAGTTTCCGGAGTAAGAGAGAGATATATGTTCATTTCAATATTTTCCCTCTGGTTTCGCCGGCATTTGCCCCTTATCCGGGTGATGGAAAGCAACCGAAACTGACTGCCGACCTATGCCCGTTTGAAGTTTCTTCCTTTTACATCGATCTCATCCACTAGGTACTGCGGAAGTAGGACATTGCTATGAAGTTCTTAACCGCCTTACGCATTGTATTTTTAGTCTTCTTTGGTTCTAATATCGTATATGTGTTCTAAATTATCTACACAACCACACTACACTGATTTTGGCCGATTTCTCATGTTCATCATATGCATCTTATTCAATCATACCAGATGGCATTCATACCGAACCCTTGCTCGGGAATGTCCACCCGCGCAACGCGTGCCAGCTTCTCATCGCGCCATCGGTACATCTCGACAAATCCGAGCTGATCATCACATAGTGCCAGCCATTCGTCGCTGAAGTCACACGGGCTGACAGCATTGGAGTGGCCACCGCTGGTCGAGGTCGGATTAATGAAGAGCTGGCGCTCGATCTCGCCATGTGGACCAAGCTTGAACGCGGTGATGTAGCCGGTCACATCGAAGTGATTGGATCGAGTGGTCGCGAAGAGATATTTCCCTCCCTTAGTGCAGAAAGTAACATCACCACGGTACTTGTTGCGTGGAGGAAGTCCTAAATAAAGTGGTTAGCTCTCATTGAACGAGTAATATTCCTTGACATGGGCATCACTAACCGGAGGGTAATAATGGGTAGGTGATGTGGGTGAATACGGGCTTGTGGGTGCGCTCGTCGATCACGTATACCGCGAGTCGATTGCCGGCCTCCATCAGCACATACAAGTATTTGCCGCTTGGGTGCATCTCAACCCAGCGGGGGTGGTCCCCAGCATCCGGAGCCTCGAGGCAATCCACCAGAGTCAATTTGCCGGTTTTGGGATCCTTGATATGCGTCCAAATCTTGTTGGCTGTGAGATCGGCGGAGTACAAATAGGTCTCTGTCGGGTCGAAGACCATGCCATGGATTCCAGTGTTGGGAACATATTCATAGTTTTGAATGTTGGTGTCCAAGGCGCCGTCAGGCTTCACCGAAAAGACATTGCCATAGCCGGCGTAATTATAGAAAGGGTTGCCGTAAACGTTGTACGGAGGCTTGTGGGCGGCGAGCACGAAGATGGCGCGGGTGTTGGTCTCACTGCTGGGGGCGAGAGCTGATTTGAGACAAGAAATCGAAGGTCAGCGAGAGAGTTCATATATATTCCATTGACTTCCTAGGACGTACGGTGACCAGCAACTGGGTGTGATACTTGGTGGACGATTTCAGTCGGACTATTGACGGCGAAACTGTTCCATTTCTTCATGGCCGCACCATAGATGGTCTTCTTGTCATGAGAGAATGTCATCCATGAAATGGGTTCCGCTTCAGGAATGTCGGTCTTTTTGACCAAGTCCAGAGTGAGGGCCTCGTCATCGAATTCCACGGTATAGATGCGCCCGGGGGCGGTCCATGTGCCAACCATCAAATGATGCTTCATATTAGCGGTTGAGGATAGTGAGAAAGAGCGGGATAAGCCAGCAGACGCCCGCGACAAAGATCTATTCCACATGTATAGTTGTGTGAATATTCCAAGAGATTCTCATGCGGGGGAAGAATATCGGCATCGAAGGGCGGCACCCCGCGGGAGTGTTTTTTCTCAATGCCGGCGTCGGAGTCACGTCAGTTCCTCCTATTTCCAATCCTCTCATTCTTCGATGTTATTTTCTTGTCGTGGATAGGCCAATTGTGTCTGTACATTAATAGTTAGTGTTTCGCTTTTGCATTTCATGCTTGAGTAGTACGTACTGCGGATTCGCGAGCTACAGCTACCTTCCCATCTATCTCGGAGGAGCTCCGAGTGGTAGGTGAGAGGAACTAACATAGAACTAGTTATATCGAGTGCCCTGGGTGAAGTCCACCGTCAACCTGCAGCTTCCAAGCTTGAAATGGCTGATAGAATAGATGTACGTACTGAAAATAAGTCGAAAGATACCAAAGATTGACTGTCAATTCTTCGTCAAATCTCCAAGTAAACATGCTCGTCGCTTTGCTTTCTCAACACCAATTAATCCGGGAAAACACTTTCCCCCGCATGAGGCCTGCGGATAAAACATTCCCCGTCTTCGGTCCGCCATTCCTCTCGGCATTAGCCCGTCGGATGTCATCTTCAGGAAGAAACACACGATATACATGGACGCTGGGGCTCATGTATTATTTGTTCCAACGTAGAATCGTCATCTTCAATCGTTTCAAATCAATCTCAACCCACCATACCCGCACCATGCGTCTTCCCTACGCCTCATCCACTCCACCGGCTGATGCGCCCGCCGAAACAGCCGATATCTATGCGCGCATCGCGGAACGCAGAAAACCCCGCCCATTGATTCCTCTTGATCTGTCTCTTCTCCATAGCCCGCCTGTCGCCGATGGTTGGAATAGTTTTATCGGGGCTATCCGGTCGCGCACTCTGGTCGATTCGGGCGTCATGGAATTGGCCGTCTGCCGCGTTGCTGTACTCAACAGTGCTATCTATGAGTGGAATGCACATGCCCCATTGGCTCTGAAGGGTGGCATCACGCCTGACCAATTAAGGGCCGCTCGATCTCTGCCTTCCACCGCCGAGGGGGACATCGCCGAGCTCGAGAGTAGTGCACTCACTCCACAGCAGCGTGCAGTTCTACGTTACACCGACCAGATGACTCGCACGATCAGGGTCCAAGATGCAGTTTTCGCGGAATTGAAAGCGGTCGGCTATGACGATCGTGAGATCGTGGAGCTCACTACCGGCATTGCCGGTTACAACTGTGTGAGTCGGTTCTTGGTTGCGCTGGACGTCGGCGAGAACAATGCACGCGAGATGAAGAGTGTGGATGAGCTTGTCGCGGCTTTAGAATAGCATGAGGGATGACAGGTATTTTCAGATTCTTTGAGTGATTAGGTTCATGACGATACTCATATGCTCTCTCACTGAAGGCACCCAATTCCCAGCTATTCCGATCCTCCATTCTTCCCCTCTGGCCAAAACTGTGTAGCTCCCCTACAGGCATTGGGAGTAATAGTCATTCTGCTTTTGGCAGGTGTACGGGCTGACACAAGTGGTAGCACCGGTCCAGGTCATACCACCACACTGGTCATAGTGACCGGCGCCGGTGGTGCCTCCTCCAGAAGCGGTAGTGGTCTGGGTGGTTGAAGTAGTAGTAGTAGAAGTTGGCTTGGTGGTGGTGGTTGTTCCACCAGGACCAGTCGATGCTGGGAAGTACTTTTTCAGAGTATTCATATAGTAATTGTACCCGGTGCCGGAAGGGGGCTCGAAGCCGTAGATGTAGTCTGCCCACCAGGGCCCAGCAGCCCACCAACTTGCACCCAGCCAGACATCACTATTCGCTTCCATGTAATCGAGCATACCCACCACTGCGCTTTGGCAAACAGAATTGGCTCCACCGGCGAACTCTCCCAGGAAGGCTCTCTTCCCATTGTCTTTCAGCCACTGGGTGGCAGCGGCGACTCGCTCCTGGCCGATGGTGGTGCTAACGCAGGATGCTGATGTACCGGAGCCATCTGAGTCGAGATACTGATGCATCTCATAGACTAGCAAGTCCTGCGGATCCGTCAGAGCTTTCATATTATCGTTGACCGTGGTCCATGACCACGCTCCAGTCCACGAGTTGCCTTCAACGAAGATATATTGCGATGTGGCTCCCGCGGAACGGATCGCGTTGATAGCAGCTTGATTCATGTTCAACACCAGGGTTTGATCTTCTGAGTTAAACTCATTGTCTATACATTCCCCCCGGTCAGCAATTGGTCCACAGGCCGGGATCATCTCTCTCACTTGTGTCGAAGACGACCTTGTCATTCGTGGCAAATTCCGATGCCAGCTTCTTCCAAAAGGCAGCAAAGTCAGTAGTAGACGTGATTATGTTGCCATAACTAGGTAAAGATGGTCAGAGGAACATGACACTGCCGAGCTTGCCTTTTGACACTCACTATCGGCCGTAATTATGGGGATCGATCACGGCATATCCCCCACTAGACGTGACATAGTTGACAGTCTATTGATTGGGATCAGTATAGAGACAGGAAATGAGCGCCACAGATACTTACGCTTTTCAGAGAAGCCAAGTATGTGGTATCAAAATCCGAGGTTAAAGTTCCAGGGGCCAAGCGCTCCATTGCGAAGGGAATACGAAAAATGTTCATTCCTGCACTCCGGAGCGTCTGGATGGCTGAGGTGGAGGGCCAGATGTAATCTTTGCCCAACACTCCTGGAAAAATACCATTCCCAAACTCTGCGCCGGACTCATTTGCACCGAACCCTATCCAGAAACTTCGTCAGATTGCCAATTACATCGAAATGCCCAAAGCCATACACACATATGAAGGAAGAATCCCGTTTGGATACAGTTTGACCTGGGGCTGCAAGAGCTAGGCCCGTGACGCCAACTGTGGCAAGCAAAGGGGTAAACCGCATCGTGGACGGGCAATTGGAAATTTCGAGTGTGGGTTCAGATTCCGATTGATGGGAACAAAGTGGTTTATATCAACTCTCTAGTGACCTTTCGCGACAAGGCCAAAAGATCCTGATCAAAAATGGCTCTTACACTATGCAATTCTCCCCAGTCCTTCCCCATCGTATCTTCTAGGCTACCAGGAAGCTGCCTCATTCGGCGAAAACATCGAGGAAAATCTTCTTCAGGCTCCCAAACTGGACTCTCCCCGGCCCGCCGCCCGGACAGGGATTTGCTCATGAGATGGACCCCAATCCCCAAGCAAGATGCCACGACGGCCATATCAGGCACGGCATGAGAGTTCCTTGGTGGTTGAAAACGCGGAGATGACGGAGGAGATGCAAGAATCGGTGCGCCACATTACGCGCTGTAGTTTTTCCGATGCGGGTTGGCCCAAGTCCGACACGAGAACGAAATCCAACCAACTCAGCAGATTGGTTAGCTGCATTTAATTGATACAACCGTGTTGGCGAACCGAGAGTCGTGGTAACCAAATACCAGGAAGATGGCAAGCATGCAGTGCAGACTGCCTAAGCTCCTTTCAGGGATTCATCCGGCAAATGAAGCGGACACGAGGTCATGGGGCATTACCCGGATAAAAGGTGACCATAGCTTAGTGTTGACCAGGGGTATTGCCCTTCTGAGCCCTTCAGACGAATGAAACTTGAGTCTCGGCCCTTCCGACCTCGGAATCTACCGGCGTCCTGATCCATGTCATGGATTTCATGCGCACTGATAAACACATAGCTACTAAAGAGGCGAAGATCAACAGCGTTACTAGGAGTTCGCATAAAGTCCCTGGCTATCAGGAAGCTTGGCTAATTCCTAATTGTTATGTTGGTACTTGAACCACAGGTGTCACTCATAATGTTCATATCTCAATTTTGGTTCCAAACACCCGAGATGGATGGACAATAACCCCTGAAGATGCATCCTCCCCGCTGAATTTCCGGGTGCCCGATAACTTATGCACTATAGTTTGCACTGCACTAGCGCGCCATACCTATGCGCCGGTCAGATTGAGGTAGCCACGATGAAGCAAGAAGAAACGCCGAAGGTCTAGCCAAAGCAACGGGGCTTGACTAGTCGGAGTATCCTCCGCACGGCCTTTTCTGCATGATTTCTTCAGGAGTCATCTGGAGTAATAGGGTGGCGTTACAGTTTGGTTCGAGGTCTGAATATTGAATTGCCAATACCGTAGGTACCTAAGGCTTCTGGAGCGACCTGGTGACCTGTAAGATATCCCAAATATTAGTACATCCATTTGGAAGGTTCGGGCACCAAGCACACCTAATGGACGGAGGCGGACATAGCTCCCAGCTCATAGGCCCTCGGTAAGGTGATTCAGTGTAGCAAACCCAGTATGAGCTGGAAGACAAGGCCAGAAGAAGTGTTAGTCGAGGGAACCTATGGAATAAGGGTCTACGTACCTTTCCATGTATTGACGAAAAAGAGGTACGGTTACACATAGACCTCCAGTATCGACCAGAGCGCCAATAACATTTAACCTAGAAACCTGTAGGTTACAGCTAAAGAGGAAAGAACTATGTAGAAGGACGTATTGAATGCGAGAATAAACGGGGCTTCAATTCAGTAAATCAAGATAGACTATTCCAGATCCAAAACAGACTTGAGAAGTTGAGATATCCACTACACCAGAGAGAATAGACTATTCATCCAAGGTGTCTGAGCGGTGCCCTAGCCATTGACTGCCTGTCATCTACAGGCATTGAGAGTAGTAGTCATTCTGCTTTTGGCAGGTATATGGGCTGACACAGGTAGTGGCGCCGGTCCAGGTCAGACCGCCACACTGATCATAGTGGCCAGCACCGGTGGGCGCAGGCGCCGTAGTGGTGGTTTTACTTGTGGGCGGGATTGTACCCTTGGTGGTGCTAGTCGAAGAGCCAGAGCCAGAGCCTGGGCTACCTGCCGAGCTGAAGGTTGAACCATGAGGACCGACCTTGATGTTAGAGAAGATCACGTAGGCGTCAGCATTGTTGGACTCAACGTCAGTAGGTTGGCCAGAGGAAATGTCGCAGCTTCCACGAGCAGCCCCGGGAGTGGTCGAGGAGGCAGTGGTCGGGAAGATACTGTCGAGCCACAGCATGCTGGAGGCGTGGTCATCCCAAAGACTCATCACCAGAACCATTCCCTCTGCAAGAGCGGCGCCCATGCCGGCCATGCCACCATGTTGTGCGAAGATGTCGGTATCACCGAACGCAGACTTCTGAGCAGTGCAGAAGGAGTCAGTGATGGAGTTGCCGCCCGCACCGCTGATGGTGGAGACGGACTGTGGGATGACTTTGCCGTTCTGCACGTAGAAGCGCTTGATCTCCGAGAGGGTGCCGGTAGATGTGCCATCGTCGGTGATGAATTGAGTCACCACAGTGAATGGGGACTTGGTATCAACAATTTTGCCGGGACCATAGAAAGACTGGTTACCCT
Organism: Penicillium sp. DV-2018c; assembly: GCA_028827535.1. Taxonomy (NCBI): domain Eukaryota; kingdom Fungi; phylum Ascomycota; class Eurotiomycetes; order Eurotiales; family Aspergillaceae; genus Penicillium; species Penicillium sp. DV-2018c. The sequence continues at coordinate 3,329,488 of JAQJAA010000002.1, forward strand.
GGCGGTATGGGTTGAAATCACATCCATCGGGGTCGCAAGTGCCAGCATAGCGATCATCACTGTAGGTACCGCCACAGTCGTCTCCAGTGCATCTCACCTGGGTCGGCGTGTCGCAGGGATGAGGTGTAACTGCATTGGAAATTGAGTTGGCCTCCCAGATATCCATCTCTGCGCAGCATGAGCCATACTGGCCAGTGCCAGCATTGGCGTCATTCGCGGATGGCTCCCACCCTGCGGCGTTGGCCTGGCCATTGATGAACTTGAGGTCACGCGGGCATTGCGAGTCACAGTATCCGGTGCCGTATTTAGCACCGGCTTTGTTGGTAGGATATCTGGCCATACCACCGTCCTCATCCATTGAGACGAAGTAGAGTGCACCGTTCAGGCCGCAAGGAGCTTTCGAGACATCGACATCAAAGGTGAACTCTTGATTGAGAAGTTGGAACATTTCGTATTTGGTGTCATCTGCCATCAGGTAGAGACGAGAACCGATGTTCTTCTGCGATGCCTGGGTGATAAAGTTCAACCGCAGAGAGCTACCGCTAGCTGTGGCACCATAGGTGCCGGTGTAGTCGGCACCTTCCAGGGCGCAGTTGGCCGCGCATGTTACGTCGTCCGGGCAAATGCTGGTGTCCCACTCGTTGCCAGTGTAGCAATTGGTATAACCACTGGTCTCGTGAACCCAACGCCAGTTAGCGTCAATGACAACCTTGCCGTTTTGGGTGGTGCAGCTGCCTCCGCTGGCACACTTTTGCCAGGTCAATGACGGATGAACTTCAGGAGTATTGGTGCCGACTTGTTGTGCCTGTGCAGCCCCAAGGAAGGAAGCCAGCAGCAGAGCACTCTTGTAAAGGTTGAAAGAGAAGGTGGAGGCCATGGCGTTCCGTGTTGAGGTTATAGGCTTGAGTGTGTGAGTAATGGTAGAAAAATCCGAGGACTTATTTCCAATGGAGGCTTTTATATGACAAGGGAAACCTCCAGACGGCTACAAGAACTTCGAATTCGGACTTCATGGCACGGATTCATGGTCCGTCTGACCGTAATGGGACACACTGTCAATCGCCCCAAAGGAGAAGGGCGAAAGCACTCCGAGGACACGGAGGAGATTCCTAGAACCCCGCGAAGAAGATTGATGTAAGCAAGGCAAAGGCAAATGAAGCCATTCCCTGCAGGGGCTGTCATTGGTCTGGGTGCCACCAGTGTGCTCACCAACACAACAATGTACAGCCGACAACAGGCCCAGCGGTACCTGATCATCACCTCAGACCCAAAGAGGTAACCAGATCCCCATTGGCGGCGGATGATTAGTCTGAAGATGAGGCAAAAAGGAACGCCATATTACCCAAGACGTCTGCAAGGTAGTAGGATATTTCGGTATAGTCCAAATCGGGCATTCATCTCATATCCGTGACCAGGAAGTCACCACCAGGATCATTCATGCAAGGAATATCTGCCCGCGGGGTGGTTTCCACCGACTTCATAGGTAAGCCGGTGGCTACGCGCTCTGGCTCCGAAGACTGGAAGTTGCATTAGCGCAGCCAAGATGATCTAGTTTGATGACAGGGGTGAAAGGGACCAATGTGGAGCATAGGCCTGTCGCTCTTTCCCCGTCTCGTGATCAGTTCAGAACGACCGCACTAATTCCAGTCATGAGCAATGGGTTCTGGGTGGGAGTGTGGGAAAAGGACTCGGAACGCCCTAAATCGAGGATAGAATTGACCTATTTGGCGCAACGTTGAGTGGGGCTTGTTGCTTGTGTAGTCCTGACTCCTGATATGCCGCGTAGCCGCACGTTCACCCAATGTCGATTCTTGACACTTGTACCCAACGTAACGCTCGTTAATTCCATAGTAGCTCCAAATGTACAAGTCTAAAGGAACGAATAATGGTGACTTGATTTGGAGGAAATCATATGAATCAGATACAGAGAGATCTGCTTCTTATGTGGTAGATAAGATCAACAAAACGTGCCGCGCTGATCTTTCGAGATGCTTGCGGATCTCCAGATGGGTCCGCGATGGTCCGCGGGCCTGGATCACCTACAGGTAGCGGATGAGTCAGCACTGAAAGCGGCAAGTGGGATTCAAACCACAAACGGAGAAAAAAAAAGCATCTCTTAACATCCCATTCTGAAAAAGACAATCGCGGATTCAACACCGTCTTCTCATTCAACATGTCCTCCAGCTTCATCCTAACCCTTTCTGGCCCCGATCGCCCGGGAATTGTTCATGCAGTTACTGCATTCCTGGTGCAGAACAACCTCAATATCATTGACTCGTCACAATTCGGCGACCCCGCGTCGGAGCGCTTCTTCATGCGCACACAGTTTGCGCCTGCAACTGGAAGCGATGCGATTGCCGATCTCGAGAAATTGCGCAAGGACTTTGTGGCCACCGCTGAATCATTCGCCCTTGACTTCGAAATCAACCCGACTGCGAAGAAGCCCCGCGTGCTGATCATGGTCTCGAAGATTGGTCACTGTCTCAACGACTTGCTCTTCCGCCAATCCACCGGTCAGTTGAACATCGAGGTGCCCCTAATCGTTTCCAACCACCCGGACTTTGCGACGCTCGCAGCTACCTATAATATCCCATTCCATCACCTCCCCGTCACCGCGGCAACCAAGGCCCAGCAGGAGGAGCAGATTTTGCAGTTGGTGCGCGAAAACAACATTGATTTGATTGTACTTGCACGTTATATGCAGGTGTTGTCCCCTATGCTGTGTTCCGCCATGTCCGGCCGCATCATCAACATCCATCACAGCTTTTTGCCCTCCTTCAAGGGCGCCAAACCTTATCACCAGGCGTACGATCGCGGTGTGAAGATCATTGGTGCCACTGCCCATTTCGTTACCAGCGACCTGGATGAAGGCCCGATCATCGAACAGAACGTTGTTCGGGTCAATCATGGCATGAGCCCCAAGGAGCTGACCCATGCTGGTAGCAACGTGGAGAGCAACGTTCTCGCCGCCGCAGTCAAGTATGTCACCGAGCGCCGCGTGATCTTGAACGGCCACAAAACCGTTGTCTTCAATTAAGACTCTGCTGTTCACTCTGTACCTCATACGCGATCCCACTTGCATATTTGGCCATTATTCCACCCAATCCTTCCCTTCAGCGAACGTTTGTGATACCTTCTTGGTGACGATACTCCACCATAGACCTTTTCAGTGTGAAAGAAAATAGAAGGAGTATAGACATGGAACGAGCTTGGATGTAGTACCTATATATCATCTAATCACCTCCATAATTTGGCGACAACTGGGCAAAGCCTCTCCTTACACATAATTCTGAGTACTACCTTACGTACGACGCCGGTGAGCCCTTGATGTGGAGAGAGCCACTGCACTTGATAAACACGCCGGAAGTAGAAGGTGGGGTGACCGAGATAACGAGTCAAGTCAGACAGAGAGCGGGCCAAAAAAACACCCTTCGATACTGCCCTTTTCATCGTGGGACGGTTTCAGTGGCTGTATATAAGCGCCCACCGAGGCTCTGAAACGAGAACGCGGGTCTAGCGTCCGCAGCGTACACTGTCGTCCAATGAAAGCCACTGCAGAGACCCGCTCCTACAGCAAGATGATAAGCCAATGAACGCAATCCTCACTGAACGGCGTCTAGCTAAACCGCCATCCGCAATTCGTGGTCACCAGCCCAGGCCCAGAATGATTGGACTAGGACAGAACTAACTGTTCCAACCGCCGTAGTAGTAGCTATGCAGCGTACAACTAAGAAATGACCCCTAGCTTTGGGAAGATAGGATAAATATCATGCCAGAAATTGCCTTCATCCGCTCCTGCCAACTGTCGACTCTCAACTTGCGGCCGAGCCCCGTCATCATCAAGCAGGAATTAGATTTTAGAATTAGCCTTGTACCTTATAGAAGGCAGTTACCGTAGCGGCAATGTGTGATTGGTCCACAATTACTCTTTTCTCCACCATAGGAAATGCCATCGGTCTACTGACGTAGCCCAAGAAGCTTATATATCGCACGTGTTGACTGTGTTCGTTACTATATTGACCCCTGATATTCTTGTGACCTTGTATCTGTCCCTTGCTGGCTACATAAGCAGTGGTGAAGACTTATTTCTCACATGTATTCTTCCTCGCAAAAGTCGTCGAAAATCCAGTTTTCTTGGATTCTCGTCTTCTCTTCTTCCGTTTCGGCAGCATCGAGAGCGTCCGCTTTCAGTTTTCTCTCGCTTCTTTTCGCCTCATCATAGTTTGCTAAGGGCACCCAGCCCTCATGCCCAACCCCAATCGCTTCCTGGCAAGTCTGGAATTGTTCGTCTGCTCCAGACTGTGCGCGTTCCAGCCGTAGACATTCCGTCAACTCATCATCCGAAAAGGATATTGGACAAGGTGTTCTAGTATCACGAGTCAAGTCTGTCCACATCCTAGACAGTTTCATCAAATCGGCTGTCAAAGTCACATTGTCACCCTCCCAAGGGTCACTTGCATGATCAAAAAGCCGCCGCCTCAAGGTACTGAAATCAAGGGTCAAGGCCTCGTAATGTTCAGGATTTCTTTCTGCTGTCAGTTTGACATAAAAATAGTGGAGTTGACGCCTGCGTAGGAGGTCCGCTTGCTGGAATTGCTCTATTTCTTCGAGTTCATCGAAGTTGTTCGGTAAAGTCGGGAGTTGTAGTGATTCCGAGATCTCGTCGCCATAATTCTGCAGACTCTCTGGAATACCACACTGTAAAAATAATGGCAAAATCGTACTGTGCTGCCAATCAATTAACCCCGTGACCTCCAGGTCATCAGAGATAAATATGTTGTTGGGTTGAAGATCGGGGTGTCGTATGGTTGGACGATGAAGGGCCGGACAGTTATGTGGTATAAGGTAAGGTGCAATCTGAAGGTATTTCTCTAGAGCCACAGCATGTTCGAGGTGGGACTGAGACTGATAGTTATATACCTCTCGGCGAAGACGCTGGAATGGCTGGAGAGGTCGCCCAAATTTCTCTAGATAGGCAATCTCCTTTTCGGCACCGGCAGTAAGAACTGCCAAAGGATCTCGGTCTTCACAGAGTTAGTCTTCGAAGTCTTCCACGTCCCGAGTCTCACCCGAAAGTCACTCACAAGGTCCACGCTCAACCGACAAGTTGAGTCTTTTCCCATACCACATCCGTAGCGAAGTATCAGGGCCGATGCAGAAGCGGTGGGTCGATCCGAGGCTTGTGACAATGACTCGGGGGTAGTTATCTGGCAAATCATTGCAGTAATAGAGACTTCCACTTGCTGGAAACTGCAAGCTGAATAAACGAGACTCTAGCTGCACAATTCTTGCAACCAATTCTCTTCTTTCCCGTTCAGACAAGGTATACCACACATCCCCTAGATTTTTTCCTTGGACATGCTCCATGAATATGTATTCTGTACCCGCGCAATTATCTGCAACGGTAGAGTAGCCAAAAACCTTCGGTACCGGGATACCATGAGCACGTAGAAAACCCAGCGTTGCGACTTCACTCGCGACCAATAGGAATCTTGGTTCGGTAGCCGGATATGGAATTCGTGCAACAAATCGATAGCCATCTCGCATGGTGATCAGAAAAGTCCGGTTGAAGCCTCCCTCAGCAAGTTTTTGAATTCAATTATATCGGTTTCTTTCTTCTGAACAGCTAGAGCAGCAAGGCGCTTAAGTCCAGAGATATTGAAAACTCGTCTTCTCTCGCGTCGTCTCAAATTGTCATTATAGCTATTGTTATATCAGCGGAGCAATTTACGATGAATGATTCGTCCAAGCCTGCAACATACATCCATCGTCCAGACGTGTATTCAAACAGATCACAGGGCTCAGGCATTTTCTGGAACGTCGAAATAGGGCGTGCGAGAATCAGTCTTGTATTGGGGATGATTTTGCGTGGGTGGAGAATATGAGGAATTGTTCCGAATAGATGCTTAGCCATAGCTTTATTAAGAGAAAGAAGTAAGGCGGAGGTAGGAAATGATCAGGAAGGGACTTTATATTGCCCCTTGACGCGCTTTGGTCGCGTCAAAACGAAGTGGATTAGGTAATCAACCACCTTTAGTTAATGCAGAGATTCTGGTAGGATAAGATATTATTGGCCGGTACCGTCCTTGTTTACCAAAATTACAGACCCAGCCACCCAAATGGACGATTCTAAGATTTACACGCCCCGGGCGGGTGACAGTATCTACTTACAACATAACTTATTCATGGAATATTGCTTAAACTGCTACCTCTTTACTATTACACCACATAGTACGCTACATAAAGCCTGTTTTACCCTTGAATGGTATGTGAATAGCGGGCAGGTCGGTTATTTTATTTTCATTGCTGCTCCCTGGAGGAGAATTTTCAAGCTTTTTCCATTTTCCGAATTTGCCGAAATCAAAGACTCTCTTTGCCATCTCTCCACTGCGTAGACTCTGCAGACCTCCAGAAGTGTGACTTATACTGTTGCTCCTCACCTTGACTACTTCAAGGTCCCCTTTGCCGATTTCCAGGCCGCCCGACCTGAATTCAATGACTTTGGTGTTGGCGGTTACATCTTTTCACGTGCCGATCCTACCCCGCGTGCTCTCCTTCTTCAGCGAGCACTGACCGATTCAATGCCCGGGTGCTGGGAATGCCCTGGCGGTGCATCTGAGTTAGAACACGACCAAACACTACTCGATTCCGTTGTACGCGAAATCTTGGAAGAGAGTGGACTGCATGTGTCACGCATTGTTGATCTCGTTGCGGTTGATTGCTGGCCGTCTCGTCACCGTAAGGGCGCCACAATCATCAAATACTCCTTCCTTGTTGAGGTTCATGAGTGCTATCATGAGTCGGCCGGCAACTGGCAACATGTCCCAACACTCCAAATTCCAGTCAAACTTGATACGTTGGAACACCAGCAATTTGAATGGGCGACGGAAGAGGACGTCCAGTCTTCTGAACAATCGGCCAATGGTCCATACAAATTGCCTCATGGTCGCTTTGGACATCAAGGACGCAATATCATTCGAGCCTTTGAGATGATCAAGGGAAGACAAAGCAAGGTATCAGCAGGGAACCCGGTGCAGTGAATACCCGAACTACTGTATAATCGCTTGTCAAAATGCCCCTCTGTGTATTCCTTGCCTCTGTAGAAATGTAGACACGGAGCTTACCTATAGAGCATCACCCAACAATATAACGTCATTCCCTCGACTCATGCCAAACCTCCTAGGTGGGACTATGCGCCAAGTTCCCTCCCATCGCATCAGTTTTCTCCGGGAGGCGTTCCGTAAAAAGGTCGATAGCCATGATCAAGGTAATTGAATGTGAGCATCAAGCTGATGGAAAGGACCCCTAGGTATTCATTGCATAATATTAGGTGCGAGATAGGTAGGGTAAGTCGAGATGATAATGGTATATACACGAACGATCCATGAATCATCCAATCGAGCATAAGTTGCGGGTACAACAGCCTTGGCAAGAGGGGTAGATTCTCAAGGGTTGCGGGGTGCTTTGTAGATTTGAGCTGCCGTCCGAGTTCAGGTCCTCCTGCTCGCTGAGGCTGAGCTGGACTTTGATGACCTGGGCGGGGTTTCACCGGGCATCGGCTTGCGGGCCCACACTCTTCGCCTGCGATGGGAGTCAACAACGCGATTAAAGAGCAACAAACGAATAAGTACTTACGCTTTATGATAGGCGTGATAGTGAGGGTTCTTAAGCTCATTGCGAAGTTTTGCACAGAAAACATGAACTTCCTCTTTAGTCCATGGCTCGGGATCACCGACCTTTGTGAGCAGCCACATGCACCATCCTTCCATGCCAGACATCCAGTGTTGACTGTTTACCATGCCTGCCTCCTTGTATTTTTGATCTCGCGGCCATGGTCCAATTGGCCACTTGTAGACCTTCTCATGTACATCCACAAAACCCGCATTTTTGATGCTCTGGGGCATAGTGAGGATGATATCACAGGGGCGACCAGCCCGATCACCGCACTTCTGCAAAATTGGACCCCATGAAGCTAAAGCACTGTCTTTTGGCAGACTATCGTCGTCGCTAGTGATGAAAGGGCCTACCTCGAGCTGCTCGATCCATCCGCCGGGGGCCATCTTTCTGATAAACGGTCAATTTGGTCCAAACATATTCATATTGCCTCAATAACATACTCAAAGCACTGCTTGTAAACACGGTCCCACTCGGCGTTATCAAACGATCCGATCATATTTCGCATATGGATCAGATCGAATTGTTCGCGCCAGGTCCAGTCTTGGAGCACATCGTCGACCTCAATGACGCAGTTGGGTGGCATCCAGGTCACTGGAGGGGGAAAAGGTCAACTCCCCTGACCGTGGCATTCGGGAACATATCAGCGACATCGCTACCAACTGTTAGCGCTTGACTTTCGCTGTGGTTGAAGTGATCCGCCGTACATGGCCCAAGTACCCTTCCCAGTTCCAATGTCAAGAACCTGTAGCGGGCGTTCTCGGTCGTCACCAATGGGTGCTCGGAAGAGAGGGTTGTCTCGATCTGAGTCTAAGATGAGATCCACCAGATGTCTGGGGAGAGTTAGGTTGTGTTTACTCAGACGAGAATGATATGTACCCTGCTTCGTATGTCTCGAATTGTTGTTCGTCTGATGGAATGCTGTGAATGGGTGAGTTTCTTTGCTCTTAGGTGTTGTGTGTAAGCTACCCACCAGTATTCCTTTTGTGAAAGGGATTGATATCTATGGCGATCAATACACCAGTACATGCCATGTCAGATCCATGCCAGGTTGATATTCGCGATTTGAGTCTCATCGGCACCTACCGTCTTCCGTTGTCCATCAATCCACGATAAATAGACGACCTAATTGACGTGGTCTCGCTAACACTGCATAAGTATAGAGATACATGGTACGATCTCGTCCGTGGACTGGAACTCACGACTGCCAGTCATCTGGGCTGTAAGCGCTTACAGCTGCGTACAAGTCTGGGTCCACGGCAATGGTCTCCATATTTATTTGAGTAGACACTCCAAATGGCCCAGACGTTGGTGAAGCAGATGCAACCAAAAGGCCATAAACGAAAAGGGGTTAAAGAAGGATTACAAGAGCTTCCAAGGTCCTACCCTGGGAGAATCCACGGTTAAAAATGATATGAACCCTGGGAACTTTTGGAGGCCCCGCAGCCTTCAGCTTTTCAAAAAGAAAAAAGGACGAAATCAAATCAAGTTTTCAATTTTCCCGCACTTCCACATGTCCAGATTTCTCCCAAACGATGATCCCATTGGCTGCGGAAAATACAACCGATTGGTCTGCCATGTGGGCTTGTCGCTTCCGTTCTCCACCCGGAAAGAACACTCAGCTTCCCCACAGGCTCTTATTGGCCACTGAGTATTTGCACCGTACGCCATATCGTACATTGCAAGTTTGTACATATTGTATGTATTCTGTCAAAGACCTTGCCTTTAATGTCTCTCGGTTCAGGCCAAACATCTCGGCTATAGACCAGATTTCTTAGTCATGTTGCATTGAAAGACGTCAGGAGTAATCTGGGAGGATAAGATACATACGTGTAATTTGACTGATGGATGCCAAAGTATCCCGGAACTAGTTGAAGAGGTATGGAGTGCGATAATAATTCGAAGCACTGTCGGACCAGCTAACTAACTACTGGGGTACGTTGTAAGCCATTTTCCGCCGTTAGTGGGGCTAAGAATGCTTGGAATCCCCGTACATACGGCTAAGCCGATGGAGATCGCGAACAAGGCAATGTATATCCGTTTCATCGATGCAGCCTCGTGTTGTGCGGTAACACACGGACCTCTTTAGAGGCTAAGTATTTCACCGGACCATGGGTCCATCCATGCTTCCATATCAATAAGGTTGGATACTCAATTGTGCATCAAGCCTCAAGGGATGTCGAATGGAACCTATAAATTCGTAGATAGGACGTAGGTACTAGGTAGCATATGGCCTTTCTATTCAGCGTCCGCGTCATCTCTGAGGAGGTACATAAATACGGGCTGCCATACTTTGGCATAAAATGCGGCGGCTGTGCGAGTTCCTGCCCGGCGTGGGATGCTGCGAAACCAACAAGGCTACCACTCTGATGGTCCATGGAGAACAAACCATCGGTAATTGAAAACACAAAATACAAACAAAACGAGAGGCTGGCTTGAATGCCAGCCCGATCGAGCAGAATATCCTGTTCCAATTCCTCGCGGGGATGGATGATTGTGCGGAGGGTCTGAAGCTCGGATGACCCAAGGTGTGAGTTCAAAGCACTCAGAGCATATCGGCCTACCTACTCATAGACCACCTCAACCTAGCATACATAACCCCCCCCTCAGCAATATGCTTCCACCTCGCATCGTCTTAATCCAACGCTCCCGTACGTCATGTTGCTCCTCAAGCCAGACTCCGATATTTTTAACCGCATGCTTTTGGCACAGAGACGCCACGATGTGTCGTATTTGATGCAGGCCAAGAGATGGTTCAAGCTAACATCGCATTTTCAGTATCAAGTGCCGGATTGTTGATTATGATGAAGTCAGATTTGGTGAAGCTGGCGTCTTCCGGCGAATCTCCAGTCTAGTTGATCAACGTCAGTCAATGAACAGGAGGTCTTCACCCTCTCCCATGGTCCATCAAACGACTTATGAAAACAGGCCAGAAGCTGCGTGGTTAGGCCGTTCACAATCTAGGACTGTGACGAAAGTGCATTCTCTATGAGAAATGGAAAGCCTATTAAGCCAAAAAACAACAGTCGAGTGGGTGCAGACGCAGCGTGTTTGCCAGAAATGCAGAAGACTGTTGATGTTCATCAAATCGCCGAGAGCGACTTGTCGATCTGCTTCCGGCCTGTCTGCTGATAGAGTGAGTCCATGGCACCCAAAGATAGTCTCGAATATAAACCTCGGTGCAGACGCAAACCGCCCAGCGGACTTCCGACGGGAGAAGAGTCGCAATCAAAGTGAAAGTTACTCAAGTTCCACGCTCACACAAGCGTCTCTTGGCGGCTACTTGAACCCTCAACAATGCAACCCCCGGGGTCTTACCCATGCACTGATCGGCCAGGGCCAAGCTTGCTACTCCGTAGGTAATCACCATAGCTGCTCATGTGTTACTGAACTCTGGGTTTGTTTCGTCATCCATCTACCACTGGTGATAAGAATGTTACAGTCATATCATGCAGGGGATCTTGGCATTGTGCCCGGTTGATTGATTGAAGAAAATCAATTCCCAAAGTGATGGTTTGCTCCGTTCAATATACTCTTCTCTCCTGTCAATAACAGCGTGTCGATGATCGCATCACCAGGGTATGAAGATGAAGATGGAGTGAAGCCCGGAAGACCGGCGGCGATGGCCCTCTTCGCCATATCTCAGAATATTATAAAATGGGCTTTTCACTCCCAGGTTGAAGATTCTTGTCATACTCCTCATCTTCTTCATCTTCATACAGTTTCGACTTTACAATCATGGGTTTTCTAAAGGTCCTCTCTATGTCCCTTGCGACTCTGGCAGTCGTCAATGCGGGTCAATTGCTTACCGTCAATGATGCCGACGCAGTCGTCCCTAGCTCCTACATTGTTGTCATGAATGATGATGTTAGTGACGCCGACTTCCAAGTCCACCGCAGCTGGGCTGCAACTGTTCATGCCCGCCTTGCGCGCCGGAATAGTGGTGTGACTGGCCCGGGGAAGCATTTCAACATCAATGGCATGAAAGGATACAGCGCTAGCTTCGATGATCTTACCGCCAAAGACATTGCAGGTGATCCGGCGGTATGATCTTCCATTATCCATGTTGAATCCCCAGGAGCGTGTTTGAAACTAACCTGCATGGGAGAGATAGGTCAAGTACGTTGAACCAGACATGATTGTGAACGCGACAGAGAACGTCGTCCAACGGAATGCTCCTTCGTGGGGCCTCGCTCGGATATCTAGCAAATCTCCTGGCGCTACCGACTACGTGTATGACTCCAAAGCCGGTGAAGGTATTGTGGTCTATGGGGTCGACACCGGGATCGACATTGAGCATCCCGACTTTGAGGGCCGCGCTAAGTGGGGTACCAACACTGTCGACAAAGATGACACTGACGGCAACGGCCATGGCACTCACACTGCATCTACTGCAGCAGGTGCCAAGTATGGTGTTGCGAAGAAGGCCTCTGTTGTTGCCGTCAAGGTTCTTGGTGCCGATGGTTCCGGCACTAATTCGCAAGTTATCGCTGGAATGGAGTGGGCCGTTAAGGATGCAAAGTCCCGCGGCGCCACTGGGAAGTCCGTTATGAACATGTCTCTGGGAGGCGGCTTTTCTCAGGCTATGAATGATGCCGCTGAAAATGTTGTCAAGTCCGGCGTCTTCCTCGCTGCTGCTGCTGGCAATGAAGCCCAGGATGCAAAGAACAGCTCTCCTGCCTCTGCTCCGAATGTATGCACTGTTGCCGCTTCTACCAGCTCAGATGGCAGTGCTTCCTTCAGCAACTTTGGTTCCATTGGTGAGTGCCCTCCTCCAGTATTGCGAAGCGTGTTTGCTGGCGAAGGCAACGTACTGATGGTATTAATACAGTCGACGTCTATGCTCCTGGTGATGGAATCACAGCAGCCTTCCCTGGTGGTGGTAGTAAGAGCCTGTCTGGAACCTCCATGGCTTCCCCACATGTTGCTGGTGCTGCCGCCTACCTGATGGCTGTCGAGGGCGTGGCCGCTGATAAAGCTTGCGCCCGTATTGTGGAACTTGCTATCTCTTCTATCTCCAGCGCTCCGTCCGGCACAACTAGCAAGCTTCTGTTTAACGGCGTCAGCGCTAACTGAGTGGCTGGCGGCGTGGCGCATTGTGGGGTCTCTCGGACGAGCTTGGCAGGGCCTCACCAAGCTGTGATTGCGGGAATTGGAACACATGCCGAGCAAGCGATTGGAAACGGGACGATGGAAGGGAAAGAAAAGGAAAGGGGAAGGAGTGGTCCTCGTGTGACATGCAGCTTTTGTCTCTTCTTTTGCTTTATTTCTTCTCTTCTCTGTCCAGCTTCGATGCCTTGGGCGTATTCTCTTTGTCCGATCAGTCTTGTACCGTCATATCGAATGGAACAGTCGGAAATTCGATAAATGAGATTGTTGATGCTCCTGTAGCGCTTGAGCTAAATCCACCCGTCCTGATTGTTTTTAGACCTCGTGTGTACGACAAGCTTTGCCATTTGGATTAGCAAACATAAGCAAGAGGTCAGATCAATGAATGGAGTTCCCGACGAAGAGATGTAGTTTGCTGGCATTTCACCTTAGCACAGGATTTGGCCATTATAGTATATTTTCGCAGCTGCGCGTCCCGCGGCGGGGAGGTTGGTTTGGACTGTGAAGGGAGATCTGTGCTGACCTGGCGGTTAGAAAGGGACCTCGGGAGTCGGGAGAACCGGACAATTTCTTCCCCGCGCGTACCCGGACCTACTACGCCTACGCGCACCGGGGCCAACTCCGACTGACGACAGACTTCGGCGTCGACAGTGAATCATCTTGACCATCATTGAGCTCTCTGTTGATGTCATGATTTCGGAAATGACTCGACTATGTGATGTTTCGAATGCTGCATTCTCTTGATTCAGTCCTATGTTCGTTCATCAACGATCCACATATTCTGCTTTAAATGCCGTCTGTATTTGACCCGAAAACACAAAGGAGAATCAAAACCCCATAAATACTGCTGCAAATTTGCTATAGTACAATGACTCCCCAAGTTCGTTGCTCAAATATGCGATTTACGGCAGCAATCCGAATCAGCAAGCCGCGAGGATACGTTCCTATTTGAAGGGACATCGATGGAGGGATTAACCTCGAAGAAGTCCGCAGGGCGAATCATGAGCTGGAAAATTTCCACTGGCCTATCGACGGAGGTTAGCACCAGGGAGACAGGAACGTGAAGACAACCGAGCCAAGACACCGCACACTTACATCACGGGCCAGTCCTCAACACGGGGGTTGTGGGTAATGCCGAACGAGTTCCACACCACGACATCTGTATCGACAACAGAGTCACCCCGGCGAGCAGCATCCGAAACACCTCCAACTTCATTCTGACTCTGTAAGGTATAGCGTCCACCAGCGTAAAGCTCTCCCTCACGGTGCTTCGTCACCCAAACGTGGTGTTGCGCAAACTGCGCCCGGCGAGCCTGAACCGATGCTGGATCGGCCAGCAGAGATTGAGTGGCCATGGGAATAAATTTATAGCCCACGGGATTTCCACTGACGGCATTCCGCTTGTGGGGATTGATCATCTTGATAGTGCGATTGAGCTGCGGGGCAGCGTCAATCCAAGTCGAACGCTCAACGGTCTGCTTGGTAATTTGATAGAAATTGCCGTTGGGGTTCGTGACCGCATTCATTGCCACTGTGTGACGGGCCAGGGCCCTGCATGTGACCATGTGATATGGCCTTTGTGCATTAGCGCGCTTGGCAGGAGGACGAGAAGATTCTGGCGAACTCCAGCGTCAGGATTCCAGAATATTCTGTCCAAGCAGGACGAACACTTAAGGACCATGACTGACCCTGTTGTACTTCTCTTTCTCAAGTTTGTCGATAACAGCAAGTAGGCAGAAGCACAACTGAATCAAGTTCCTTTTTAGCCCTTCACATTCGACAAACTTCCTTTCTTTTTTTCTTACTTTGTCGATTCACCGCGGAAGCCCTAGACGACCCCCATTCCTAGGCATATCGAGGTCAAAAGCGTACGAGAAAGCATCCTCAAGCATTATGGACCCTCAGGATCACCAGGCCCCACCACCATGGTTGCAGGCCTTGATGCAGCAGATAGAAGAAGGACGACAGGAGCAGCAGCAGCGCGCCAATGACCAGGAGGCGCGCATCCACCACCTCGAAGAGATGTTGATGCAGCATGCGGCGGGCACCTTTGCCCATGCGAATGCTGCAGAACCCACCGTTGAAGCGGCCGCTCCACCCACCGTTGAACCAGCCACGGAGCCCACCCAAGAGCCGATATCCACCGCCTCTCGGAGAGTCCGACCAAGACCTAGACTCCCCGACCCTCCTCTCTTTGGAGGAAATGTCAATGACTGGCCCACTTGGCGCATCACGATGGAGAATAAATTGACTGTTGATGGGGAGGCGATGGGTTCTCGTCTTAGGGTTTTAGGGTTTTTAGGGTTAGG